>JARQOD010000001.1:118065943-118131874 GCA_033576555.1 Oophaga sylvatica | reverse complement strand
GTGTCACAGGGGCCCGCACCGCTCACTGACTCCCGGAGTCACAGACAGGGGCCCGCACCGCTCACCGACTGCCGGTGTCACAGGGGCCCGCACCGCTCACCGACTGCCGGTGTCACAGGGGCCCGCACCGCTCACCGACTGCCGGTGTCACAGGGGCCCGCACCGCTCACCGACTGCCGGTGTCACAGGGGCCCGCGCCGCTCACCGACTGCCGGTGTCACAGGGGCAGGCACCGCTCACTGACTCCCGCTGTCACAGGGGCCCGCACCGCTCACCGGTGTCACAGGGGCCCGTGCCGCTCACCGACTGCCGGTGTCACAGGGGCCCGCGCCGCTCACCGACTGCCGGTGTCACAGGGGCCCGCGCCGCTCACCGGTGTCACAGGGGCCCGCGCCGCTCACCGACTGCCGGTGTCACAGGGGCCCGCGCCGCTCACCGACTGCCGGTGTCACAGGGGCCCGCGCCGCTCACCGACTGCCGGTGTCACGGGCCCGCGCCGCTCACCGACTGCCGGTGTCACAGGGGCCCGCGCCGCTCACCGACTGCCGGTGTCACGGGCCCGCGCCGCTCACCGACTCCCGGTGTCACGTCTACAGCTAACCGCCATGTGTAATAATGCGCCCCACAGCCATGACCGCCCCCAACAGCGAACCCCATTTAAGGCCATTTTCATTTTTCACACCTCTTTTTTCCTTCCCTTATTTCCAAGCGCTGTACATTTTTTTTTCGTCTACACCACCGGACCAGAGCTTGTTTTTTTTTTCCTTTGCGGGACGTGTTGCACTTATTAATAACATATTATTATTATTATTATTATTATTATTAATCTTTACCTTATAATATATTGAGAAATCAGGAATAAATTCCAGGGGAGGAGGGGGCTTGATACCACATACCCCCCCAGCATACTACTTGTTTTGGGGGTCTTGTAGTATTCCTCATGCACTGAAAATGGCCTTCCGGTTAATACGATTAAGGTAGAATCAAATGTTTTCTTTTTTTTATTAAATTTTTAAGTTAAAAAAATTCCGAAACTTTGTAAAAAAAAAAAATTGTCGCCAATTTCTAGGGACCCATAACTTTTTTTTTTAATTTTTCTGTCGGTGGTACTTGTTTTTTTTGAGTGGCGAGTTGCAGTTTTTATTGGAAACATTTTAGGGATCTCTTTGTATTGCACTTTTTGGGGGAAATGCGATGATGTAAAAAGGGCAATTCTGGCACTTAAATTTTTATTTATGTAGTTTACTATTTGGGTAGATTAATTTTATATTTTCATAGCAGGTAGGGATGTGGAAATAAATTATTTTTGAATTGAAAAGTGATATATTTATTTTTTAAAACATTTTCAATTAGTTTTCACTTTGCTTTTTAGTCCTCCTCAGCTCCTGTCCTCAGCTCCCACCAACAAATCATGTTTTCAGGATTTCCTTAGTACTGCACAGGTGCAGGAACGATCACCGCTGAAATACTATGGACATCGTCCAGGGAGCCCAACCTCAGGTCGGGCTTCAAGGAACACTAGCATGCTTCTTTGGCATCCAAATTCTCATGGGCATCTTTTATACCTGACTTGAGACACGCATCTGTTACACCTATCTTCTGACGAGCATCAAACGCTCTCTAGTAATTGGTGTTGGGTAGATGAGTAATAGTTGTAGGCTGAATCCTGGAACTTGTACCTCCCACAGCCGCCCTGTTACTGATCCTGTTGTACGTTCTCATTCCCGCCCAAAAAAATTCTTCTGTTGCTAGCGTCATACAGTAGGGGACATGTCACTTTTAAATTGTTTGGAGAATCTCGACAATGTTATAGAGGCCTTATCAACAGGCCCCAAAAAGATTGTTCTGTTACTAATGTCATACAGTAGGGGACATGTGACTTTGAAATTGTTTGGAGCATCTACTCAATCTTATACAGACCTTATCGACAGGCCCCCCAAAATTCTTCTGTTACTAACGTCATACAGTAGAGGACATGTCACTTTTAAATTGGAGGCTATCTTCTAGATGATGTGCATCTTTGGCATCCAATTTCTCATGGGCATCTTTTATGCCTAGTTGAGACACGCATCTGTTATACCTATCTTCTGACGAGCATCAAACCCTCTCTGGTAATTGGTGTTGGGTAGACGAGTAATAGTTGTAGGCTGGATCCTGGATCTTGTACTTCTCATAGCCGCCCTGTTATTGATCTTGTTGTACGTTCCCATTCCCACCAAAAAAAAATTGGGTCTCCTTCATGTGTGTTGCCTGTAGCAGTAGGCCTCCGATACTGGCAGTCCTCCACTGTGTTTGAGTCAACTACCCATGTTACTATCTTTACGTTTTTCTGACAATAGTAATCTACTAAACTGATACGTGTGCCACCTGAGTGTGGCTGAGCATTACTTTCAACTTTTGGGGGGGTTTTATCACTTATATAGCGCCAATAATTCAACAACATTCGCTTTACAGGCATTACTGGCATTGTCCATTATTGGGACTCGCAATCTAAATTTACTATCGGTATGTTTTTGTAGAGTGGGTAGAAAAATAATTACTGGGAGTAAAGCCTCGCAAACAAGGGTAGAACATACAAACTCTTTGTAGATGCTGTCCTTGGTGGGGTTGTAACACAGGACTACAGCGCTGCAAGACTGCTAATGTTTTTGCGTTGACAACTGAACGTTTCTGTGGTTGGAGGGCTATCACTGCTATTCAAACTGTGTGTCTCACTGCTGTGTTGGGGAAAACCACAGTCAAGATTGTCTTCCAGCATGTTTTGATACTGCAGCATGGGTGCGTTCCTTTCACAGGGGGGGAAGCAACAGGCAAAATTTACTTTTGTATTGTGGCTAGAACACACTGGCAACCCAGTAGTCAGTCATTATTTGGAATCATAACTATACGGGTAACAATCATGTTGCAGATAGTGCTACAAGAAGGCGCTCATGCATCAGTCTCTTTCATGAGGTCCAACTCCACAGTGTGTTGGTGGTTGTATAAAACTCAAGCTTTCTTCCTTCATCCCCTCCTGACAACCACGGACAACACAGAGGGAATCATTATAGTCTTCATCTCCTAACTGTTACGCGTCCATAACCTCTTCTTGTCCTTTTCATGGTTCTTCTCCATTTGTTCCTCCCATGGCAAACAAATGTGAGACGACAGACCTGAACTTATAGATATTGTTAACCCTAAAGGTATCCTCCTCTGCTTCCTCCTCTTCCCCCAGGACCACCACCACCACCTGCTCACCCACACTATTTAAAGTGTGCTCCAGCATGTAGATGACAGAAATAGCGATGCTGATGATGGCATCATCACCGCTAACTATCTTAGTAGCCATTAAGAAAACGTACAGTAGGGTAAAATGGGGGTGCGTCTTATAGGCAGAATATGCTTACAAATGCTGCAGCAGCGGTGCTCTGTGCTGAGGCGACGGCTCTCTGTGCTGGGGCGGCAGCAGCTCTCTGTGTTGCGTGGGGGGCTCCACCGGCATTTTGTCAAAGCCCAGAGGCCCCCTCAGCTCCATTGCTGCGATGCGGTGGCTTCTGGGAAAATGGCCGCTGGGGCAGCGCATGCTCAGATTCAGATCTCATCCTGAGATCTCGGGAGACGAGATCTCAGGACAATATCTCATTGACGAGATTTGAATCTGAGCAGCCATTTTCCCAGAGGCCACCGCATCGCACCAATGGAGCTGCGGGGGCCTCCGGGCTTTGACAAAATGCTGGCGGAGCCCCCCACGCAGCACAGAGAGCCGCCGCCTCAGCAGAGAGTGCTGCCGCCCCATCACAGAGCGCTGCAGCACAGAGCATGACCGCTGCAACACAGAGCACCACTGCCGCACCAGCCTGGGATGGGATTTCCCGCAGGCCACCGCACCAGCCTGGACCACTGAACAACCCCTGTGACCACTCCTGCACCTGTGCCGATTCCCCCGGTAAGCTGAATTCGGACTGTATGACAGACCCCCATTTGACACGTTATTTTTTTTCCCTATTTTCCTTTTGAAAATTTGGGGTGCGTCTTATGGTCCGGTGCGTCTTATAGTCCCAAAAATACGGTACGTTGTTTAGTTCGGCAATCATAGCTGTTTAGTAGTTTAGTTCTCCAACCCCTGTTGTCTATTATTTTAGTTATTCATCGTATGGTGTGTAGTAATAATAATCTTTATATAGCGCCAACATATTCCGCAGCGCTTAACAGTTTGAAAACACAAGTCATGACTCATAAGTAACAACGTTAACAATACAATAATTAAAGCAAAAATAAGACGACCCTGCTCGTGAGAGCTTACAATCTACAATGAGGAAGGGGAGATACAAAGTACAGGTGTGTATATACAATGGTGTATTTACAATGATGGTCCAGCTATCGTGAGGGATAGATGGAGATAGTGAATGGGTTACACACGCACACTTACACATAAAATGACTTTGATTAGTGAACGTGATAGGCCGCTCTGAACAAATGTGTTTTGAGGGAGCGTGTTGTGAATACTCTGGACTCGGAGGCGACTTCTGAGCTGGGGCTCCCTCCGGTGGTTGCTGAGGATAATGAACTAATTGCTGAATGGCCTTCAGCTGGCTCTGAATGGTCTGATATAAGTGACCTGAAAGTCGTTTGCAGATCACAGTGGTCGGTTGGGCGGATAGACAGAAATGAGGGAGATGTACTGTGCCGCACTGTGGAGAGATTTGTGGGTGAGAACAAGTACTTTGAATTGGATCCTATAATGAATGGGCAGCCAATGTAAGGACTGGCGAAGAGAGGACGAGTACCGATTAGCCAGATGGATGACCCTGACTGCTGCATTAAGTATGGACTGGAGAGGGGAAAGTCGAGTAAGGGGGAGGCCAATTAATAGAGCGTTGCAGTAGTCCAGGCGGGAGTGGATCAATGCTACAGTGAGGGTTTTTGTTTCCATGGTAAGTAAAGGGCGGATTCTAGAGATGTTCTTTAAGGCTGGGTCTCACATAGCGATACACCAGCGATCCCGACAACGATCAGGATCACTGGTGTATCGCTACATTATCGCTGCTGAGCTGCCAAACAAGCAGCGATCAGTACAAGCGACACTGCGGGTAACGTCGCTTAGTTACCCGCAGTCGCAGTGTACCTTGGATACCAGCGCCCTGATGCAGGGAGCTGGTAACCAAGGTACACATCGGGTTTCCAGGCGCTGCGCGGTGCCTGGAAACCCGCTGTGTACCTTGGTTACCAGCTCCCTGCATCAGGGCGCTGGTATCCAAGGTACACAGCGGGTTTCCAGGCACAGCCCCGCGCCTGGAAACCCGCTGTGTACCTTGGTTACCAGCGGATCGCTGGTCTCCCGCCTGTCACACGCAGCGATGCGTGCCTGTCAGCGGGAAACCAGCGATCAAAAAAAGGTCCTGACATTTCTGACACGACCAGCGATTCACAGCAGGGCCTGATCGCTGGTACGTGTCAGAAATAGCGAGATCGCTGCTGAGATCGCTGTTTAGCAGCGATCTCGGTAGCGATCTCGCTATGTGAGACGGGCCCTTTAGGTGTAAGCGGCAAGAGCGGGCAAGTGATTGTATATGGGATGTAAAGGAGAGATTGGTGTCAAACATAACTGCCAGACAGCGCGCCTGCTGCTAGGGTGTTATTATGGTGCCACCCACGGAAAGGGAAATGTGAGATTTAGGGAGGTAAGTAGAAGGCGGGAGCAGAAGAAGTTCAGTTTTTGAGAGGTTGAGTTTCAGATAGAGAGCGGACATGATGTTGGAGACTGCGGACAGTCACTGGCGTTCTGTAGTACAGCGGGGGTAAGGTCGGGGATGACGTGTATAGTTGTGTGTCATCAGCATAAAGATGGTACTGAAAGCCAAATCTGCTGATGGTCTGTCCAATTGGGGCCGTGTAGAGAGAGAAGTGAAGGGGGCCAAGGACTGAGCCCTGAGGTGCCCCAACAGTGAGAGGAAGAGGAGATGACGTGGAGCCAGCGAACAAAACACTGAAGGGGCAGTCAGAAAGAAAGGAAGAGAACCAGGAGAGAGCAGTGTCGTTAATGCCTAGTGACTGGAGCCTAGACAGTAGGAGACGGTGGTCAACAGTGTCGAAAGCTGCAGAAAGGTCGAGAAGAATGAGCAGAGTGGTCACCATTACATTTTGCTGTCAGAAGGTCGTTGGTCACTGTGATGAGTGCAGTTTCTGTCGAATGTAGGGGGCGGAAGCCAGACTGTGAAGGGTCTAGGAGGGAGTGAGTGGAGAGGTAACGGGTAAGGCGGGAGTAGACTATGCGCTCCAAAAGTTTAGAGATGAAGGGGAGATTGGAGACTGGTCTGTAGTTTGTGCAGGATGGGTCGAGAGTGGGTTTGTTTAGTAATGAAGTTATGCTAGAGTGTTTGAAGGAGGATGGGAATATGCTCGAGGAGAGGGAGAGATTAAAGATTGTAGTTATGTGAGTTGTGACGACTGGAGATTGAGACAGGAGGAAATGTGGAGACTTCTTCTGTGATGGGATCAAATGTGGAAAGTGAGCCAGGGGAAATGCAGGGAGGGATGGGAGTCACTGCACTTGGTGGGTGGGAGCGTATTTCCTGACGGATATTATCTATTTTCTCTATAAAGCGGGAGGCCAGGTCATCAGCACGAATGTCTGTGATAGGGCTTGTGCTTTTGGCCTGAGGAGGGAGTGAAAGGTGTCAAAAAGTTTCTTGGGGCTGTTGGCTAGCGAGGAGATCAGGGTGGTGAAGTAGGTCTGTTTGGCGAGCTGAAGGGCAGAGTTTTAGGTTCTTAACATAAATTTGAAGTGGATGAAGTCTTCTGGTGTGCGAGTTTTTCTCCATAGGCGTTCAGCACTCCTAGAGCATCGCTGGAGAAGTCGAGTTTGCGATATGAGCCAGGGCTCTTTTATTCTGTGTTTGGAAGTTCTGAGGGTGAGGGGCCCTACTTGGTCAAGGGTGCTTCTAAGAGTGTCGTAGTGATGAACAGCCAGATCAGGACAGGAAAAAGAGGAGATTGGGGACAGTGATGATTGTAGGGAGTCTGAAAGTGTATGAGGGTTAACAACAACCACTTAGAAATTTTTGGGTGCTCCCTAAAAAACAGATGTTAAGGGCTGCCTATTATGTTCCCTAATCAAAGTCCTTTTTATATATATACGGTAGCATATTCTCTACTTCTCTGAACATAATTCACCATCACCATCAAACTCAACCGTACCGATAATGCTCATGCAGCCTTTATCTACCCCCCATTTCCTAAAGATGGTTGTGTAAGGAGGTGAAGGGGTATTCCTGTTTCGCCCCACCCTGTTGGGAACACTCTTGGTCCGGCTTCTGAGTTTGGGCTCCCTCTGGTGGTTGCTGCTGGTAATGGAGCTGCTCTTGCTGACAGAGGTCGATCACCTGAAGAGGATGATTGTGGATCAGGTGTTTCTGACTGGAGAAATATAAGTGAGCAACCTTCCTTTGGTTGTTGCTGGTGATTTGGTCTTTTTCCTGAGCCTTCTGGAAGTCAGCTTGTTCCCTGCTTTGTCCTGCATCTTTCAGATAAGTTATTTGTCTGTTTTTCCTGTGGCATTTGTTCCCTGCCTAGCTTGTGTGTGTTCAGCCGTGTTCCCTGCGGGGACCTGTGCTGGACTCTGTTTTCCTTGCCACAGCTTTTGTCAGTCTTTTCGGTATTGCTAGTCTCCTGTTATTTCAGTATCTGTTGTTTGTGTCTAGTTCACACCAGAGTTCTGATTTAGTGGGGAGAGGTCGTGTGGCCTCAGTATTTTTGCATATCAGATGCGTTGGAATGCGGATTTGCAGACAGTATCCTTTCCTGTCCTGTTCTATCCAGACAGTTTGGGCCCCAGCATTTGCTTACGCTATTTTCTGCCTGTGTTTGGCACTTCATCTGTCTCACCGTCAATATATGTTTGGGGGCTATCTATTCCTTTGGGGCTCTACTCCGTGGCAGTTTAGCTTTCCCCTTTCTCTTTTTAGACTTAGTTAACTCTTTGGCTGTGTCGAGGCATCTAGGTCATCGTAGGTACGTCCCACGTTTAATTCTAGTTGTGTTATCAGTTTAGGGTTCTGCAATCTGCTAAGTTACCAACCTCTCTGGTGTTGTGCTGCCTAGGCCATTTCTTTGTTGTCCTCTTCGGTTACCATATCATTACACCACCCCTTAAGTGTACCTAATGTTTTATCATGCAAATAGTTATTGTGTAGTTACAAACATTTGGTGGTATTGCTACATAATATTATGTATTACTGCTAATAGTTATGGTGTTGCCACATTCATGATGTGTTACCACTGTGTACATATGTTTTGTGTTCCCTTGTATAACATTGTTTTATGTGATGTGCCTTACATATATATATATTATATATATAATATATATATATATATATAGCTTAGGGAAAGTTAAGTGCATCCTTTTGGGACAATAGAGCAGGGCACTTTAGTATATAGTTTCTATATCTGGGTAAGTGTAGTACTGTTGCTGGCCACTAGGTGGGGGCATACTAGTGGGCCTTGTTAAGTATAGCTGCTAGGTAGTTTCACATAGGGTTAAGTGTAGGAGGGGCTGCCTGGTAGTAGAGGTTCTTAGGAAGTTAGCTCAGATGGGGCCAGCATGCACAAGTGTCCACAAGGGCTTAGGCCCGTACAACCGGCAGCCACGCAAAGTTTAAGGACAGTAACCCACGTTACCCACTGCCGCTGCATAGTCTCGGGCCTAAGCAGAGAAGAAAGATGTGGCGTCTTACCGCCTGGGCCAATGCTTTTAGGGCAGAAGTTGGTTGGACCAAGGAACTGAGGGGAGCTGGACCTTCGAGTTCGGTGCAGACGGGCCGGATGCTTCACCGGGGGCCGCCAAATGAAGTGATTGATGAATTCAGTACTGAGGCAAAGCAGGGTGAAAGAAGTGTCATTATGGCGTGGTCAAGCCTGGAAGGAACTGGAGAGCAGTCTAGAACGGTCCGGTCCGGGCGTGATAAGAAAACAAATGAAACACCTGTTGTGCCAACTGTGGATGTAACGTGTGAAGAGTTAAGTAAAGAATGTGTTCAAGTTATTCTGGACTGTGTCTCCATTACTGGGGGTCTCAAGGAAGAGGGACCGTCGATGCCTGGAAAGTGTCCAGGAGGAGTGGAATCTGGAGATGCAGGTACGCCAGAGGGAAGAACACCGTTTCATGTAGGGGAAGAGCCGGAAGTAATCCAGGTCACGACTACAGTCCGGGCCCTCTCTTACAGTTGTACCATCATTGTAAATAAGGACCTGTAATTGGTGTCACCCCCACCTCATTGTAGATTGTAAGCTATGAAGAGCAGGGTCGTCAATATTTTTGCTTGAATTGTTTGATTATCTTAAACTTGGTAACTTTTGACTGTTTTATATGAACTGCTGACTCGTAAAGCTATGCGTAATGTGTTTGTGATATATAAATAAAGGTTATTATTATTAGTAGATTGAAGATGGTGAATTCAAGCTGTTAACTTTGCCATGTGTAGGAGTAAAGAATTTTTTACGTGAGCACAACTGCACAAATGAAGGTTGGCTGATGTGCCGACACAGGGTGGAGTAGGATGAACACGACAAGCTGCTGGACTGTGAGAGAGGTGCAGGCAGGGATGTTATGGTGGATTGAGAAAGATGGGGTGTGCTTGTTATGTAAGATCAGTCAAAAACAGCAGGCATGTCCAATTACGTATCAGCTGACAGGCTCTCAATCACGCCAACTGTGGGGGGTAAACAAGTGGAGGTTCTTCGGCTTGTGTGACAACACTTGCCATGGTGAGGGAGGAGGAAGAATCCTAAGATGCAGTTGATGAGGTGGACTGTGGTTGGCAAGACCTGCTAGTCTGCATTTTAGCACAATGACATTCAAAGATTAACGCATGTTGATCGCGCATGTGCCAGTTCATGCATGTAGTACTGAAATTATTTAATTTTTTTTTCACTCTACTAGGTCTTTTTTTAAAAATTTGACAGCTAACATGATTTTTTAGATTTTTGACGGTCTGAAAAAAAAGACCGAAGATAGCCAACTGCAGAACCTCAAATGCTGCTGTCCACTGCCATAGTTAGGCCTCAGGATGCATTGGTTGTCATAGTTGCATAACTCTTTGTCTACGAAACCTCCTTGTCTTCCTCCTCCTCTGCTGAGCTACTCAGCTGCATGTCTCTGGGTTTACACCAAGTGTGATCTACTACTTCATCGTTATCCTCTCTGTTCTCCCACTCCTCGCCGAGAGTCACCCCCCTTCTCTTCCTGCCTTGACAGAACAGTACAGTCCATGGGTACCTCAAATATCTGAGTCTCATCACAAATGGGTCACCTTCACCCAACGAGGTTAACGTCTGTTGACGAGGGTTTGGTTTATGCTCGGACAAAACTTCGTCCAGCCATGGATCAAAGTGAGAAAAAATTTGGCCATCGGTGCAGATTGTTTCCTCCTCTTGACTCTGTGAATCTTTAGAATACACTTCCTATTCCCATGGCATACAATGTGTGAAGAGATCTGCAGACATCTGTGGTTTCCAACAGTCAATTGGGCGTTTGGAGAGTTGTGATGTGGGGGGGGAGGTTAATTGGGATGCCACCTCTGAGGACTTTACTGTGTGTAATGTTAAGGTAGAGGAAGAGGAGCAGAGACCACTTTATGCAGCGCTTGCCATTTACTGGAGCACATGTTCTTTCTTGGCCCTCATCTACAAAGCGTACCGTTGTATGGCTGCCAAAGAAAGGGAGCAGAGTTGCCCGTCCAGTAACAGAAGTTGTAAAAATGCTGTGCAAATTCTGACTGCAGCAAAACAAACCGACTTCTCATCCCTCATATCACACCTGTCTCACAACCCTAAACAGCTATTCAGTACTTTCAATTCTTTCCTGCGTTCACCAGTTCCCTCTCCCTCTCATCTCAGCTGAATACTTTGCCTCACCACATGTGAACTTGACACAATAACGTCCCATCTCATTCCAAACTTTACCACAGTCTTCATCACAAGCATAACCCACCTCTTCAACCTGTCACTAACAACTGGTGTCTTCAATCATGATTGAAACATACCTCGATCACACCCATCCTCAAAAAGCCCACCTTTGAGCCATCCTCTGTGTCTACCTATCACCCCATATCATTTTTCCCCTATGCCACAAAACTATGGGAACAACATGTCCATTTTGAACTGTCCTCCCACCTCTCCTCTAGCTCCCTCTTTGACCGCGTACAATCTGACTTCAGACCACACCATTACAATGAAACTGCCCTGAATAAAGTCACCAACAACCTACTAACCGCCAAATAAAAGCGATGCGAGTTTGTCCTCCTCCTGGACCTGGCATCTGTCTTTGACACAGTGGACCATTCCCTCTTACTACAGACTTTCTGATCTGTTGACATTACAGACTTGGCCCTTTGTTGGATCTCCTCGTACCTAACAGACAGGACATTCAGTGTCTCCCAGTCACACACTCCCTCCTCATCTCGCCCCCTATGTGTCGGTGTCCACCAAGGTTCCGTTGTAGGATCGGGGACTATGCGTAGAGGGCTCACTCGCGCTCTCCCTCCCTCTTAAAGGGACCACCCGCATCAACCTAAGGTATTCCCAACTTATAGCTGGGTGACATCTTCTATTTAAGGCTTCTCCTCCAATATGGAGGTGCCTGAGCTGCGATGTCAGTTTGCCTTGCATACTTGCTAGTTGTTAGGTTCCCCAGGTTCGCCTGTCCGCTTGTCTACCCTGTACCCGTCTCCTCTTACCGGTCTGTGCCCGTCTGCTCGTACCTGTCTGCACTCTTCTGTCCATCAGCTGGCCCAGATCGCACCTGCCAGCGCCCATCTGTTTAACACCCAGTCCAGCCCGCACCTGCCAGTGCTTTTCTGTTCCTCAGCTGGTCCCAGCTGCACTCATGGTTCCAGAGTGTCACGCGGTCTTATGATATGTGTACGATGTCAGTAAACTATTCTTAAAAGAACAACACTCTATACAACATATAGATTAGCAACATCAGCATGTAAATATAGAATAGATTTACCTGACACGATATCCGTTGAACTCAGGGTTAATCTTGAGGACTTGATACACTGTCACAGGAAAGAGGAGGACCGGGGGTCTAACCTGACCCTAAACTGGGGTCCTAACTAATCCCTCACCTTGGAGGTACTGATAATGGTTCAGAGGTCCAAGTCTCCAGCCTAACCCTGTCTCCTATCAGTCCCTGAACCCTGTAATCAGTCCTAAGAAGGATACTGATTACCACCAAAGGAATATGGGCTGATCTCTGCTAAATACACAGATTAGACATATTAGACAGACTGGAGAAAACACAGACTTGCATACACACTCAAACACAGAAGGAACATAAATGATCTGGGATATTAAACTCTAAGCAAGGTGAGCTTAAAACAACTAAGGAGCTCTTTAACTTAAGTCTATACAGATACAATCCTATCTGTGGTCTGCATGAAGAATTTCACTGGCAACTCCCAACACAGACAACCAGAGATTTAAAGGAAACCAATCAACAAATAATTAATTGCAGCCGGGAGAAACTGCACCCAGTCCCAGAACTGAGCACAGACAGAATTAACTCCCTAACTGCCAAACACAAAGAAACAGCAACTCAGCTGTGAGAAGTCAGAATGTGCAACCGCGACGATCTTCGTGGCAATGCACACATGACAGTACCCCCCCTTCTACGAGGGGCCTCCGGACCCTCAGGGCCAGGTTTGCCCGGGTGAGTTCTGTGGAAGGTCCGCACCAAACGATCTGCGTTAATGTCAGACGCAGGAACCCACGTCCTCTCCTCTGGACCATACCCCTTCCAATGCACCAAGTACTGAAGGGACCGGCGATTCAGACGTGAGTCAATGATCTTTGACACTTGAAACTCCAAGTTACCATTGACCACCACTGGAGGAGGAGGTAGAGGTGATGGTATGACTGGTGCCACGTACCTCTTAAGTAATGACTTGTGGAACACATTGTGGATTTTAAACGTAGGAGGGAGGTCCAGACGAAATGCCACAGGATTAATTATGGAACTGATCCTGTACGGCCCGATGAATCTGGGGCCCAGCTTCCAGGAGGGAACTTTAAGTTTTATATTCCTGGTAGACAACCATACCAGATCGTTCACATTAAGATCTGGACCAGAAACTCTCCTCCTATCAGCCATACGTTTATAACGGTTCCCCATAGCACTCAGATTATTCAATACACCTCTCCACACTGAAGCAAGTGACGACGAGAAACGCTCCTCCTCAGGAACCCCAGAAGGGACCCCCCCATTGAATGTACAAAACTGGGGATGAAAACCATATGCCCCAAAAAACGGGGACTTACCAGTGGACTCGCTCCGCCTGTTGTTAAGAGCGAACTCTGCCAGAGGCAAGAAAGAAGACCAGTCCTCCTGGTTCTCTGAGACAAAACACCGAAGATAAGTCTCTAGGCTTTGATTCAGACGCTCTGTCTGACCATTGGTCTGCGGATGAAAAGCCGAGGAAAATGACAATTGCATCCCCCGACGTAAACAAAATGCCCTCCAAAACTTGGACACAAACTGAGACCCCCTATCTGACACCACATCAGAAGGCAACCCATGAAGTCTCACAATCTCCCCAATGAACACCTGCGCCAGAGTTTTAGCATTAGGGAGGGCAGGAAGAGCAATGAAATGTGCCATCTTACTGAACCTGTCAACAACCACCAGTATGACAGTCTTCCCTGACGACTGAGGAAGGTCCGTGATGAAGTCCATAGACAAATGAGTCCATGGACGCTCCGGAAGTTTCAAGGGTAAGAGGGTCCCAGACGGACGGGTATGAGGGGTCTTAGAGCGAGCACAAACCCCACAGGACGCGACAAAAGTTAAAACATCTTTATTAACGTTAGGCCACCAAAACCGGCGAGAAAGGAGATCTAAAGTAGCCTTACTCCCTGGATGTCCTGCTAAAGCAGAATTATGATGTGCCTCAATAACCTTTTGTCTCAACTGATTTGGGACAAACAGTCTCCCTGGAGGTCCTGCAGGGGCGTCCCCCTGAGCCTCTAACACCTCCTCCTCAAGCTCAGAACATACAGCCGACACTACCACCCCCTCCTGAAGGATAGGAATCGGGTCATCCATTTTCCCGGCCCCTGGGAAACTGCGAGACAAGGCATCCGCCTTAACATTCTTAGATCCAGGGCGATAAGTGACAACAAAATTAAACCTGGTAAAAAACAACGACCATCGAGCTTGTCTGGAATTCAGACGCTTAGCAGATTCCAAATACAGCAGGTTCTTGTGATCAGTAATGACGGTGACCGGGTGGACTGCCCCCTCCAAAAAGTGACGCCATTCTTCAAAAGCCAACTTAATGGCCAAAAGTTCCCTATTGCCGATATCATAATTCCTTTCGGCGGACGACAATTTTTTAGAAAAGAAAGCGCACGGATGCCATTTACCAGGGGACGGACCCTGGGACAATATTGCACCCACCCCTACGTCAGACGCGTCCACCTCCACAACGAACGGCTGTGATGCATCTGGTTGGATGAGAACGGGTGCCGAAGCAAAACATTTTTTCAAAGAGGAAAAAGCTTGGCAAGCTTTGTCCGACCATTTAGAAAAATCCGTCCCTTTTCTTGTCATGTCAGTGAGAGGTTTGACAACAGATGAGAAATTACAAATAAATTTCCGGTAGTAGTTAGCAAACCCCAGAAAACGCTGCAGAGCCTTAAGATCCTCTGGCTGATCCCATTCAAGCACTGCTCTCACCTTTTCAGGGTCCATACGGAAACCGGAGGCTGACACCAAGAAACCCAAAAACTGAAGTTCCTGTACGGCGAATACACACTTTTCCAGTTTGGCGTATAGTTTATTGTCTCGCAAGATCTGCAACACCTGTCTCACATGCTCCTGGTGAGACACAAGATCTGGTGAGTAAATTAAAATGTCATCCAAATATACGACCACAAACAGCCCCACCAGATGACGAAAAATGTCATTAACAAAATGTTGGAACACTGCTGGTGCAGTAGTCAGACCAAAAGGCATGACAAGGTTCTCATAATGTCCCTCCGGCGTGTTAAACGCCGTTTTCCACTCATCCCCCTCTTTTATCCTAATCAGATTATACGCCCCCCTGAGATCCAATTTAGAGAACCATTTGGCGCCAACAATTTGATTGAAGAGATCAGGAATCAGAGGGAGTGGATACGGATCTCGAACAGTAATCCGATTAAGTTCGCGGAAATCCAAGCAAGGGCGTAGGCCTCCATCTTTTTTCTTCACAAAGAAGAACCCCGCGGCCACTGGGGAAGATGAAGGTCTAATATGCCCTTTGGCCAGACTCTCCGAAATATAATCTTTCATAGCCTGCCTCTCAGGACCAGAAAGGTTATATAACCTAGCTTTAGGTAACTTAGCATCAGGAAGTAAATTAATAGAGCAGTCATACACGCGATGAGGAGGCAACTCCTGACACCCCTCCTCAGAGAACACATCCCAAAGTCCTCCAAAAAAGGAGGCAAAGTACTAGGCACGACCGCACTGATGACTGTGTTCATGCAGTTACTTTTGCAAAACTCCCCCCATTGGCTTATATCTCTGGACTGCCAATTAATCACAGGGTTATGTTTAACCAACCAAGGAAGTCCCAACACAATAGGAGTAGGTAGACCCTCCAACACATAACAAGATAATAGTTCCCTATGTATTGCCCCTACCCGAAGGTCAATGTTATGAACCTCATGAACAAAGCTACCTTGGCCGAGAGGCCTGGCGTCAATGGAGAAAATATAGGGATCGGTTTGACCAATACACTCAGATGCATACCTTGAGCCTGAGCAAACTGAGCGTCAACCAGATTAGCCCCGGACCCACTATCAAGAAGAACAGAAAATCTCTCCACTCTCGTACCAACCACCACCTCCACTGGTACAAGGAACTGAGAAGAACTAGCGGACGAAATACATACTCCCAGGTTGTCGTCCACCACACAACCTGGGATTAACAGTTTTCCGGCGACTTTTTGCTCAACAAGGCACGGGATGGACATCCCCCAACAAAATGTCCTCTTTCCCGCAGAAGAAACACCTTCTAGTCCTGCGGCGTACCGCCAATCCCCTCCTACGAAATGATGTCCCTCCCAACTGCATAGGCTCCTCCGAACAGACAAGGGGAACCTCAACATAAGGGACTTTAGTAGTAGGTGGAGTAACAACAGGGGGCGGAGTTACCTCGCACCTCTCCCGGAGCCGTCTATCAGTACGGATAGCTAGGGCCATAGCAGCCTCCAGTGATGGAGGAGAATCATACTGAGCCAAAACGTCCTTTAATTTGTCAGAAAGCCCATGACAAAACTGGCTTCTAAGAGCTGGGTCATTCCACTGAGTATCTGTGGCCCATCTACGGAACTCAGAAGCAAATTCCTCCGCCGGACGATCTCCCTGCTGTATCTTACGTAATTTTGTCTCAGCAAGAGAGACCCGATCTGGGTCATCATATACCAAACCCAGGGCAGTAAAAAATCGATCTACTGACTGTAGAGCCGGGGATCCCGGAGGAAGGGAGAAGGCCCAGGATTGAGGGTCCCCTTGTAGGAGCGAGATAACAATTCCCACTCTCTGCTCTTCACTCCCTGATGATCGAGGCCGAAGCCGAAAATACAATTTACATGCTTCCCTGAAGGTAAAAAATTTGTCTCGCCCACCAGTGAACCTGTCCGGGAGAGCTACTTTAGGTTCAAATCTGGTTTGCTCCGAGGGAGACAAAACTTTGGACTTAAAGTCCGTCAGCTCCATGGATAATCCCTGCAACTGCAGAGCCAGCTGGGCTACTGGATCCATGGCAACTGGGAATAATTTTATGGGCCAGTGAAAATGTCACGCGGTCTTATGATATGTGTACGATGTCAGTAAACTATTCTTAAAAGAACAACACTCTATACAACATATAGATTAGCAACATCAGCATGTAAATATAGAATAGATTTACCTGACACGATATCCGTTGAACTCAGGGTTAATCTTGAGGACTTGATACACTGTCACAGGAAAGAGGAGGACCGGGGGTCTAACCTGACCCTAAACTGGGGTCCTAACTAATCCCTCACCTTGGAGGTACTGATAATGGTTCAGAGGTCCAAGTCTCCAGCCTAACCCTGTCTCCTATCAGTCCCTGAACCCTGTAATCAGTCCTAAGAAGGATACTGATTACCACCAAAGGAATATGGGCTGATCTCTGCTAAATACACAGATTAGACATATTAGACAGACTGGAGAAAACACAGACTTGCATACACACTCAAACACAGAAGGAACATAAATGATCTGGGATATTAAACTCTAAGCAAGGTGAGCTTAAAACAACTAAGGAGCTCTTTAACTTAAGTCTATACAGATACAATCCTATCTGTGGTCTGCATGAAGAATTTCACTGGCAACTCCCAACACAGACAACCAGAGATTTAAAGGAAACCAATCAACAAATAATTAATTGCAGCCGGGAGAAACTGCACCCAGTCCCAGAACTGAGCACAGACAGAATTAACTCCCTAACTGCCAAACACAAAGAAACAGCAACTCAGCTGTGAGAAGTCAGAATGTGCAACCGCGACGATCTTCGTGGCAATGCACACATGACACAGAGTACCTACAGTGCCTGCCTGCATTTTTCATCCCTCCTTTGGGCTGTAGGTCAGTTGCCACATTCTGTAGGTCAGCCATGGAGTAGCACCTGGTGCCACCTCTTTGTACCTTCTTGGTTCGCAGTTTTCACCTTCTGCCACTTGTCCAAGTAGGAATTTGGTAGGCCACCTAGTTATCCTTAAATTTTTCTGAAAATGGTAGTCTACAAAACTGATATTTGTGCCACCTGAGTGTGGCTCAGCATGAAAGCAGGTAGAAGTGTTGCATGTGGTATCAGGGCTCCCAGGAAAGGGGCCCTACACCGATCTATCACCCACCTCATCTTACTGTGACGTTCAATTGAAAGCTGTAAATGCTATCCCAGACCCCAATACCTCATGCCTGGCTGATTGCTGCAGTACCATGCTAAAATCTATACTCTGGGTGAATTGATGCCAGTTTCCTAGTGTCTGTCCCTCATTTGATGTGTTTTGGCAGCATTTGGGGCCGTTATAATGTGTTGTGCATGCGTTTGTTTTTGCCTCATTGACGTGAATGGCGCTCGGTTATTTTCGGCGAATATTCAACGAATTAATCGGCGAATATTGCAAATTCGGTGAACGTAATCCCAATCGAACATTGAAATATTCACTGATCTCTAGTGGTGGCCCCCTTCCTGACGGGAGATGCTCAGAAGGCCTACTTTGATCTCAGTTGGGACGATGCCCTGGACTATGAGAAACTGAAAGGTGAGATCCTTGCCCGACTGGGGGTTAATACGTATGTGCGGGAACAACGGGTGTTCCAGTGGTCCTTTGTGGAGACTCGCCCGCCAGGTCTCAGGCATATGACTTGCTACAGCTGGTAGAGAGGGTGGTGGTCGATCGGCTAGTAAGAACTCTGCCACTGTCATGGTTCACTGAGTTTGCAGGACAGGTGGTTTAAGAGTTAATGTGGATGGCCTCTCTTTGAGATCTTGGGAGGGTTCTTATAGCCTCATTGGGGGGGTCATTCTCTGTCATTTATACTCTGTCCCTGAGCTGAGTGTGTCTGACCCTGTTCTGCCTGTGCTTCATGTCTACCTTTGCATGTCTGCTTGGTTTTTGATCTGGTCCCGTCCCTGTTAAAGTCTTCTGTCTGCAGATTCTGTACTTTGCCACCCTGTCTGTGTATGACCTTTTGGCTACATCTTGACCTGCCTCTGGCTGTCCCTGCTGTACTGCACCGCCCTCTCTGTGTATGACATATTGCTTTGCTGACCTGATTCCTGTTTCTTCCTCTTCAACGCCGCTTTCCTGTGCTGCTGCCGGCTCCCAGTGGGGCATTGCGGTAGCTCCGCCACTTTCTCTGATGCGCGGTCACGTGCCACAGGTCCTGTTAGCGCTGAGTATCCCACAGCGCCTCCGCTCTCCACAGGTCCCCGTTCCTGGCTGACCGTACCCACACCAAACACCGGAACCTCGAACCCTCGTACCTATGGGTAAGAGGCCTCAGCATTTCCCTGTCTGCATCCTTGTTAGCCGGGGTAGTGGTTACAGCAGGTCCACCCCTTACAGCCAGCAGCTATTCAGCGCTGGGTGGGCCAAGGGAATCCTGACACGCTAGACCAGGTGGTCAGCCTTATTGAGTGGTATGCGGCCACCCAGGACTTTATATGGGACTCTGCTCCACTATGGTTATCACGTCGGGCCCCGCCAGCCCAGGAGCCTGGGAAAGGTCCACGTCTCTCTGCTGGGGCTAATCAGGACCGAGCCTGTCCTGAGAGAGTACCCTGAAGTGAGAGTGACGAGACCTGTTTTCCCTAAACTAGTCCCGAGGTCCAGTCGGGCCGCAGCTATTAGGTGTTGGTGGCGCCAAGTGCCAGGACATGTGGCTGCCAACTGCTCCCTGACAGCTGAACCCATGGACTGTGGGTATACTTGCCGTATGTTGATGTATGCCCAGGTTGTTTTCACCGTGGATCCAATCGTCCCAGCGGGTGAACCGCATCTGTGCCAGGTGCGTGTCAACAGACACCATGCCGAGCCTCTCCTGGACTTCGGGAGCCTAATGACACTTGTGCATGGGTCGTTAATCTCAGGCTTTGAACCCACTGGAAAGAAAGTGGGTGTTGTATGTATATATGGGGAACTCCGCGAGTATCCGACAGTAGAGGTTTCATTTGTTACGCCATGCGGGGAGATTAAACGTGGTGGGGGTAATGAAGACCCTTCCTAATGGGGCTGTCCTGGGAAGGGATTTGCCCCTCTTCTGGACTCTGTGGAAAAATAAAATTAACCCTCCCTGTGAAAATATTTTTCTGGGTGCATAGCCCGAAGATCCCAACACAGGGATTCTTGCCATAGGGGTGACCCCCATAGGGAAAGAGTCTGAACCCGATAGGTGTCTGCTAGAGGTGATTGCAGGAGAGATCGAGGAGACCCCTATAGTCCCCGAGCTGGAAGTGCCCCGGGTAACTTTTGGGACAGCCCAGGTACAGGATCCCACACTGAACTGGGCGTAGGAAAGGGTAATAGAGGTAAATGGGGTGGCTTGACTCAGCAACCGGGTGCAGAGTCGGTGTTCCCACGCATGGCGATCAACCAGGAGTTACTCTGTAGGGTTGATAAAATCCATGACGAGGTGGTAGAACAAATGGTAGTACCCAATCCTGCTGTCAGGTGGTGCTTGAAATGGCCCATACCCACATTGCTGGGAGGGCACTTGGAGGCCAAAAAGACACAGGAGCACATATTGCAGTGTTTTTTTGGCCTGGGGTCTATGCTGAAGTGCAGAGATTCTGTGAAACATGTCCTGAGTGCCAACTAACCTCACCCACCACAAACTACCGTAGTCCGTTGGTACCTCTACCCATTATAGAGGTACCTTTTGAGTGGATTGCGATGCATTTGGTAGGGCTGACAGTAAAAGCCATCCGGGTCCACCAATACATATTAGTGGTCGTAGACTATGCCACCCGGTACCCGGAGGCCATTCCGCTTTGGCACACCTTGGCTAAGCTGATCGCCTGGAAACTGTTTGCCATATTCTGTCGCCTTGGGTTACTGAAGGAATCCTTACTGATCAGTGGGCTCCTTTTATGTCCAAGGTGACGAATGAACTGTGCAAGCTCATCAAGATAATGCAGTTGCGCACGTCAGTGTGCCACTCTCAGACCGACGGATTAGTCAAGCTCTTTAACTAAACCCTCAATTCCATGTTGAAGAGGGTAGTTTCCAAGGATGGAAGGGATTGGGATATGTTGTTGCCCTACTTGATGTTCGCCATTCGCTAGGTACCGCAGACTTCCACGGGATTTTCACCCTTTGAGCTACTGTATGGCAGGCATCCGAGAGGCCTGTTGGAGGTAGCCAAAGAGACGTGGGAGCAGGAACCTACGCCACATAAAAGTATAATAGAACTTGTGGCCAATATGCAGGACCGGTGTTGTGAATGTTTTAGAAATGAATTCTGAGCAGGGGCTCCCTCTGGTGGTTACAGACAGTACTGAACCATTCAATGAGGATTGGCAATCAGGAATCACAGACTGTTCTTATATAAGGGAGGTTCCCTCCCATCATGGTTGCCGGTGATCAATTGTTCTTGTCTCAACGTTGTTTCCTGGTTCACTTGGAAGCTTGCTGACTCTTGCCTCTTCTCCTGCTCTCAGATAAGATATTTTCTGTTTTTTGTTTTTGTGCTTACCATTTGCATATTTCTCTGCATTTCTGTGAAGTTAGCCAGGTCCCCCTCCCCGGGGGGTTTGGGCTCCTCTCAGTTCCTCTGGAGCCACTGTTATTTGTTCATTTGCCTTTTCCAGTTTTTTCAGTGGCTGCGGCTTAGTTTTGTTACACCAGAGAACTAATTTAGGTGGTAGAGGTCGTGTGATCTCAGGTGTTTTTGCAATTAGTAGCGTTGGCTTTTTTTAGGGTTTTTTTTTTGATTGCAGTAAGTATCCTTCCTATCCTTTTTCTGTCTAGGCAGATTGGGCCCCAACGTTTGCTCATACTATTTTCTGTCTGTGTCTGTATTTACTCTTGTCTAACCGCCATTACATGTTTGGGGGCTTCCTATGTTCTTTGGGGATCTGCTCCGGGGCAGATAGCTTTCCTCTTTCTATCTTTAGGTGTAGTTAACCTCTCAGGCTGTGACGAGGCGTCTAGGACCAACTTAGGAACGCTCCACGGCTGCCTTTAGTTGTGGTGGTTAGTCAGGGTACTGCAATCCAGTAGATTCCAACCTCTCTGGTGTATTGCCGTTTTTGCCTGCTCTCCTCAGCTACCAAAACATAACAGACCGGGTCGCAGAAATCATGCCTGTCATAAAGGAGCATTTGGTGGATGCTCAGGCGGCGCATAGCCGCACATATAACAGAAAGGCCACAGTACGCTTCTTTAAAGCAGGAGATCGGGTTTTAGTCTTGGTGCCCACCGCCAAAAGTAAGCTTATGGCCAAGTGGCAAGGGCCATATGAAGTTCGAGAAAAGGTTGGGGAGGTGAGCTACCAGGTATACCAGCCTCGGAAAAAAAAACCCGAACAGGTGTACCACATCAATCTGTTAAAAGCGTGGAAGGACCTGAAGTGTATCCTTACGGATGCGACTCCAGAAGTATCATCTGGGGACTCTCCACTAGCGGCCCACATAGAGGCCGCAAGAGAGAGGTAAAGATAGGTGATACTCTCTCGAAACCACAGCATCGAGAAGTTCGGAAACTAGTACAAGAGAACACAGATGTATTCTCGGAACTACCAGGCCACACCTCTGTCATCCAAAATGTTTAATCGTCACCGAGTCTCATGTAAGGGTGCGAATAAAACCGTATCATGTGCCCGAGGCCCAGAGACAGGCTATCGCGAGTGAGGTGAGACAAATACTCAAGCTAGGCGTAATTGAGGGGTCCTGGAGTGAGAGGGCTAGCCTCATTGTGCTAATCCCAAAGCTGAACGGATCATTACGGTTCTGTTATGACTTCCATAAATTGAATGAGGTGTCGAAATTTGACCTTTATCCAATGCCTCGGGTGAATGAGCTGATTGAGCGACTGGAGCAAGCCCAGTACTTTACCACACTCGATCTGACTAAGGGTTACTTGCAGGTACCTCTCACGGAGTCAGCAAAAGAGAAGACCGCCTTCATAACACCAGAGGTTCTGTTCCACTATGTTGTCTTGCACTTTATACTACATGGGGCCCCAGCCACGTTCCAGAGGCTGATGGACATGGTACTAGAACCCGATCGGAAGTATGCGTCAGGGTACTTGGATGACATCATCATCTTTAGTACTGACTGACCTAACACTAAACAGAAATAGCACAAAAAGAAAACTTGAAAATCCTCCAAAAATTCAAAAGCACAGCAAAAAGGCAGAGATGCTTACGTGCCCAGGCCTCCAAACAAATGCACTAACGGGGTGCAGTGGACCCATATAGTTAAGATAGCGGCAACACAGGTGCAAGAATATCGATGAGACAACCGCTCACA
Source organism: Oophaga sylvatica (assembly GCA_033576555.1). Taxonomy (NCBI): domain Eukaryota; kingdom Metazoa; phylum Chordata; class Amphibia; order Anura; family Dendrobatidae; genus Oophaga; species Oophaga sylvatica. The sequence goes on along the minus strand of JARQOD010000001.1, from coordinate 118,108,848 downwards.
ACCTACCTATCCATATCCTATCCTACCTCAGTAGGAATCTAACCAAGTCTTCATTGTGCATATTAATGCACAATGAAGACTTGTATGCGGCACTGTTCACACAATGGAAATGCACAGCATCCAGGTTAACAGCCTATTAGTGACGCCCTTCTATTATATCAGGCGGGCTGCCCAGCGCTATTCAAATGCATCCCATGTGAACAGACACCACAGTTTACAAGACCGAATGGGCCCAACTGCACCCTGAAAAAAAGTGCAGAAAACACATATAATAATATGTGAGATATTAGTTAATATTTTAGCCAAAATATGCAAGCTCGTAACCCACGTCACGGATCTTCACCCTTATGAGTCCTAACACTAAACACAAATAGCACAAAAAGAGGACTTGAAAATCCTCCAAAAATTCAAAAACACAGCAAAAAGGCAGAGATGCTTACCTGCCCAGGCCTCCAAACAAATGCACAAATGGTCCATAGTCCCGTGGTTCCACAAAAATAGCAATAAACGAATGTGCACTGCAACACCTGTGCCTCCGCTTCCATTCGTTACGATAGGCTGTTAACCTGGATGCTGTGCATTTCCATTGTGTGAATAGCGCCGCATACAAGTCTTCATTGTGCATTAATATACCAAGCAACCGCCCTCTCCATGGATTGGTAGGTTGTGAGCGGTTGTCTCATCGGTATTCTTGCACCTGTGTTGCCACCATCTTAACTATATGGGTCCACTGCACCCTGATAGTGCATTTGTTTGTAGGCCTGGGCAGGTAAGCATCTCTGCCTTTTTTGCTGTGTTACTGACTGGCCTACCCACTTGTCCCAGGTACAAGGGGTAGTGAATTAATTTAGAGCCACAGGCTTGACGGAGAATCCCAAGAAATCTGCAATAGGGCTCGAGGAAGCCCGATACTTAGGGTACGTGATCAGCCATGGAGTTAGCAAACCCCAAATAAATAAAATCGAGGCCACACAGAACTGGCCCTGGCTTGTTACTACCAAACAGGTGAGAGCGTTTTTTAGTATTGTTGGGTATTACCGGAGGTTTAATTTCTCTGGGAGATCAACACCCCCAACCGATCTCCTAAAGGGAAAGAAGTCGGTCATGGTCCGGTGGAATCCTCAGGGGGAGGAAGTATACTAGTCTATGAAATTGACGCTGTGCAGACAGCCCATCCTCATCAGCCTCAACTTCAAGAGAGACTTCGTCATGCAGACGGACGCCTCTAACGTCGGCCTAGGAGCGGTCCTGTCTCAGGAGGTAAACGTAGAGGAACATGCGGTCACCTACCTGAGTAGGAATCTAACCCCGTCTGAGAAGAATTATAGTGTAGTGGAGAAGGAGTGCCCGGCTATTAAGTGGGCCTTGGAGTTCCTACGCTATTATTTGCTCAGTCAACCATTCGCTTGGTGGCGGATCATTCACCCTTGGTCTGGATGAGAAATGCCAAGGAGAGGCATGCTCGGGTCACAAATTTGAACAGAGGATGTGGACGGAGTCCTATTAACCCCTTACTGCCATCGGACGTACTATCCCGTCCATGGTACCTGGGCCCATATGACCATGGACGGGATAGTACGTCTCGTGCAATCGGAAGCGCTCCCGGGGGGAGCGCAGCCGATCGCGGCCGGGTGTCAGCTGATTATCACAGCTGACACCCATGACTGTGTGTCAGGAGCGGTCACGGACCGCTCCCGGCACATTAACCCCTTGCACACCGCGATCAAACATGATCGCGGTGTACTGGGGGCACAGGGGAGGATCGCGCAGGGTGGGGGCTCCCTGCGCGCCCCCCTGAGACCCTCAGAGCAGCGCGATGTGATCGCGCTGTTCTGAGGGCTTCCTCCCTCCCAGGACCCGGATCCAAGATGGCGCCGGGGTCCTGGAGGGAGGCGGCTTCCTCAGTGCCTGCTGAGAGCAGGCGCTGAGGAAGCGTCCTGCACTGCCTGAGAGATCGCTGGTGTGACAGAGTGCTGTGCACACTGTCACACCAGCGATCTGACAAAATACAGTGATGTCCCACCCTGGGACAAAGTAAAAAAGTTAAAAAAATAAAAATAAACATGTTTAAAAAAAAAATCCAAAATAAATAAAAAAAAAAAAAAATATTCCCCAATAAATTCACTTCTTCCTGTAAATAAAATAAACAAAGCAATAAAAGTACACATATTTGGTATCGCCGCGTCCGTAACGACCCCCCTATAAAATTGTCCCACTAGTTAACCCCTTTAGTGAACCCCTTAAAAAAAAAAAAAAAAAAACGAAGCAAAAAATCAATGCTTTATCATCATACCGCCGAACAAAAAGTGGAATAACACGCGATCAAAAAGACCGATATAAAAAAACATGGTACCGCTGAAAACGACATCTTGTCCCGCAAAAAACGAGCCGTCATACAGCATCATCAGCAAAAAAATAAAAAAGTTATAGCTCGCAGAATAAAGCGATGCAAAAATAATTATTTTTTATATAAAATTGTTTTTATTCTATAAAAGCGCCAAAACATGAAAAAATGATATAAATGAGGTATCGCCATAATCGTACTGACCCGAAGAATAAAACTGCTTTATCAATTTTACCACACGTGGAACGGTATAAACGCCTCCCCCAAAAGAAATTCATGAATTGCTGATTTTTGTTCATTCTAACCTCCCAAAAATCGAAATAAAAAGCGATCAAAAAACGTCACGTGCTCAAAAATGGTACCAATAAAAACGTCAACTCGTCCCGCAAAAAATAAGACCTCACATGACTCTGTGGGCCAAAATATGCAAAAATTATAGCTCTCAAAATGTGATGATGCAAAAACTATTTTTGCAATAAAAAGCGTCTTTTAGCGTGACAGCTGCCAATCATAAAAACCCGCTATAAATAGTAAATCAAACCCCCCTTTATCACCCCCTTAGTAAGGGAAAAATAATAAAATTAAAAAAAAGTATTTATTTCCATTTTCCCATTAGGGTTAGGGTTAGGGTTGCGGCTAAAGTTAGGGTTAGGGTTGGCGCTAAAGTTAGGATTAGGGTTAGGGTTGGGATTAGGGGTGTGTTAGGGTTAAGTTTGTGGTTAGGGTTGGGACTAGGGTTAGGGGTGTGTTGGGGTTAGGGTTGGAGTTAGAATTTGGGGGTTTCCGCTGTTTAGGCACATCAGGGGCTCTCCAAATGTGACATGGCGTCTGATCTCAATTCCAGCCAATTCTGCGTTGAAAAAGTCAAACGGTGCTCCTTCACTTCTCAGCTCTGCCATGCGTCCAAACAGTAGTTTATCCCCACATATGGGGTATCAGCGTACTCTGGACCCCAAGAGTTATTGTGCAATTTGTCCTATTTCTTCTGTTACCCTTGGGAAAATAAAAAACTGGGGGCGAAAATATCATTTTTGTACAAAAAAAATTATTTTTTTGTTTTTACGGCTGTACATTATAAACTTCTGTGAAGCACTTGGGGCTTCATAGTGCTCACCACACATCTAGATAAGTTCCTTGTGGGGTCTATTTTCCAAAATGGGGTCACTTGTTGGGGATTTCCACTGTTTAGGCGCATCAGGGGCTCTCCAAATGCGACATGACGCCCCCAGACCATTCCATCAAAGCCTGCAATCCAAAACGTCACTACTTCCCTTCCGAGCCCCAACGTGTACCCATACAGTAGTTTTCTCCCACATATTGGATATCAGCGTACTCAGGACAAATTGGACAACAACTTTTGGGGTCCAATTTCTCCTGTTACCCTTGTAAAAATAAAATATTGGGGCAAAAAAATCATTTTTGCAAAAAAAAAAAAAAGATTTTTTATTTTTACGGCTGTGCGTTATAAACTTCTGTGAAGCACTTCGGGGTTCAAAGTGCTCACCACACATCTAGACAAGTTCCTTGTGGGGTCTATTTCCAAAATGGGGTCACTTGTGGGGGGTTTCCACTGTTTAGGCGCATCAGGGGCTCTCCAAATGCGACATGACGCCCCCAGACCATTCCATCAAAGTCTGCAATCCAAAACGTCACTACTTCCCTTCCGAGCCCTGACGTGCGCCCATACAGTAGTTTTCTCCCACATATTGGGTATCAGCGTACTCAGGACAAATTGGACAACAACTTTTGGGGTCCAATTTCTCCTGTTACCCTTGTGAAAATAAAATATTGGGGGCGAAAAAATCATTTTTGTAAAAAAAAAAAAGATTTTTTATTTTTACGGCTGTACGTTATAAACTTCTGTGAAGCACTTCGGGGTTCAAAGTGCTCACCACACATCTAGATAAGTTCCTTGTGGGGTCTATTTGCCAAAATGGGGTCACTTGTGGGGGGTTTCCACTGTATAGGTGCATCAGGGGCTCTCCAAATGTGACATGACGCCCCCAGACCATTCCATCAAAGTCTGCAATCCAAAACGTCACTACTTCCCTTCCGAGCCCTGACGTGCGCCCATACAGTAGTTTTCTCCCACATATTGAGTATCAGCGTACTCAGGACAAATTGGACAACAACTTTTGGGTTCCAATTTCTTCTGTTACCCTTGTGAAAATAAAATATTAGGGGCGAAAAAATCATTTTTGTAAAAAAAAAAAAAAAAGGATTTTTTATTTTACGGCTGTACGTTATAAACTTTAGTGAAACACCTGGGGGTTAAAAGTTCTCACCACACATCTAGATAAGTTCCTTGAGGGGTCTAGTTTCCAAAATGGTGTCATTTATGGGGGTTTCCACTGTTTAGGCAGATCAGGAGCTCTCCAAACACGACATGGCGTCCAGCCAATTCTGCGTTGAAAAAGTCAGACGGCGCTCCTTCCCTTCCAAACTCTGCCATGCACCCAAACAGTGGTTTTACCCCCACATATGGGGTATCAGCGCACTCAGGACAAATTGCACAATAACTTTTGGAGTCTTGTTACCCTTGGAAAAATAAAAATTGGGGTGAAAAGATCATTTTTGTGGAAAAAATATGATTTTTAAATTTTACAGCTCTACATTATAAACTTGTGTGAAGCACTTGGGGGTTCAAATTGCTCACCAAAGATCTAGAAAAGTTCCTAGGGGGTCTAGTTTCCCAAATGGGGTCATTTGTGGGGGGTTTCCACTGTTTAGGCACATCAGGGGCTCTCCAAATGCAACATGGCATCCAATCTCAATTCCAGCCAATTTTGGTTGGAAAAAGTCAAATGGTGCTCCTTCCATTCCGAGCTCTGCCGTGAGCCCAAACAGTGGTTCCCCCCCACATATGGGGTATCAGCGTACTCAGGACAAATTGGACAACAACTTACGTGGTCCAATTTCTCCTGTTACCCTTGGGAAAATAAAAAATTAGTGACTAAAAGATAATTTTTGTGGGAAAAAAATAGGATTTTTTATTTTCATGCCCGGGCATTATAAACTTTTGTGAAGCACTTGGGGGTTCAAAGTGCTCACCAAAGATCTAGATAAGTTCCTTAGGGGGTCTAGTTTCCAAAATGGGGTCACTTGTGGGGGGTTTCCACTATTTAGGCTCATCTGGGGCACTGCAAACGGAACATGACCCCCATCAACGTCTGCATTCCAAAACGTTACTACTTCCTTTCCAAGCCCTGCCGTGCACCCAAACAGTTTCCCCCCACCACATATGGGGTATCAGCGTACTCAGGACAAATTGGACAACAACTTTTGGGGTCCAATTTCCTTGGGAAAATTCAAAAATTTGGGACTAAAAAATCATTTTTGTGGAAAATTATTTTTTTTTTTCACACCCAGGCATTATAAGCTTTTGTGAAACACTTGGGGGTTTAAAGTGCTCACAACAGATCTAAATAAGTACCTTAGGGGGTCTAGTTTCCAAAATGGTGTCACTTGTGGGGGTTTCCACTGTTTAGGCGCATCAGGGGCTCTCCAAACACGACATGGCGTCCAATCTCAATTCCAGCCAATTTTAGTTTGAAAAAGTCAAACGGCGCTCCTTCCCTTACGAGCTCTGCCGTGTGCCCAAACAGTGGTTTTCCCCACATATTGGGTATTGGCGTACTCAGGAGAAATTGCATAACAACCTTATCTGTCCATTTTCTCCTTTTACCCTTGTCAAAATAAAAAAAAAGTTTGTAAAAGATCATTTTTGTGGCTAAAAAGTTAAATATTCATTTTTTCCTTCCACGTTGCTTTAGTTCCTGTGAAGCACCTGAAGGGTTAATAATCTTCTTGAATGTGGTTTTGAGTACCTTGAGGGGTGCAGTTTTTAGAATGGTGTCACTTTTGGGTATTTTCTGCCATATAGACCCCTCAAAGTGACTTCAAATGAGAGGTGGTCCCTAAAAAAAATGGCTTTGTAAATTTTGTTGTAAAAATGAGAAATCGCTGGTCAACTTTTAACCCTTATAACTTCCTAACAAAAAAAAATTTTGGTTCCAAAATTGTGCTGATGTAAAGTAGACATGTGGGAAATGTTATTTCTTAACTATTTTATGTGACATATTTCTCTGTTTTAAGGGAATAAAAATTCAAAGTTTGAAAATTGCAAAATTTTAAACATTTTCGCCATATTTGCGTTTTTTTCAAAAATAAACGCAAGTTATATCGAAGAAATTTTACTTCTAACGTGAAGTACAATATGTCACGAGAAAACAATCTCAGAATCGCGAAGATCCGTTGAAGCGTTCCAGAGTAATAACCTCATAAAGAGACAGTGGTCAGAATTGTAAAAATTGGCGCGGTCATTAACGTGCAAACCACCCTTGGGGGTGAAGGGGTTAAACCTTCTGGAGTGCCTTGTGTTCATAGAAGGACGCCTGTGAGTCACAAGGCAAAATAAAAGAAAGAATGGATTGAGTCCACGTAGCTACTCAGATTTTTAGGAAAACCTGTTAAGGGCTTTTATTCTTAGAGGGATTTGCAGGGTTTTTAGTGAGGCAAATCCCTCTCTCCACTCCGGGTTTTGGAAGGGCCTCCATGGCCACGATTCCATTTGAAATCTGTCAGTTTTGCCTTGGGTGTGTCAGTGTTGGAGTTAGCAAGCTGCAAAGCAGGTGGCTTTGTACAACCCAGGACTGTGTGGAGCTAATACGGAGGCAGAGAACTCAAGGCGGCTGACGTACCCAGAAGACACGGCGGAGCCATTGTCAACAGCAATGGGTTTTGTTTTGAGTTCTGGACTGTGTTTATGGAAACCCAGCTGCGATCTGGAGGATAGTCACATGTGTGACTTCTGAAAATAAAGACACCATTTATGTTGAACTTTCTGTGGTCCCTGCCTATCTGTTGCACTGCACCAACCCCGCTGCACTACAGCCCATATAGATAGCTTAGGAGGATTGATCCTACTGACAGATTCCCTTTAACTGCTATGATGTAGGACCTTACATGCCCACTGATGGCTGCAGCTGTCACTTGCCAACCACTTGTAAACAAAGACCCAGAGGAAAACCAGGATATCCGCACGTGATCTGCAAAAGAAAGAAGAGGTGTCTATAGTTTCTTTTTTACTCTAACATTTTCAGCTGTTTTAGAAGAAAAATAAGTTTAGAAACTACTTTAACCATTTTTAAGATTTTCAAATGTTAAGGGAAATCAAAGTAAATTTCATTAAAACAGGGTACCCCAGTACTACAACATATCATTGCCAACCGCTGGACCACCATGCTGCCTTATAATTTTATAAATTACATAAATTCCAATACCCATTTATCAGTACACTCAAAATTAGTGAAATTGTAATTACTGACATTATTGTATAACAGTGCCCAATGACCTTTTCCACATTTTTTTACGTTACACTCACAAACTTAAATGTATTTTATTGGCATTTTATGTGATATACCAACACTAAGTAGCAAGTACTGTATTTATAAATTTGTAGGAAATTATACATGGTTTTCTAATTATTATTACCGTACATAAATCTGTAAATTGTGAAGTGCATTTGTATTCAGCCCCCCTGAGTGAATACTTCTTAGGACCACCTTTCGCTGTAATCACTGCTGCAAGTCTTTTTGGGGTATGTCTGTACCAGCTTTGCACATCTAGAGGCTGACATTTTTGCCAATTCTTCTTTGCAAACTAGCTCCAGCTCAGTGAGATTGGATGGAGGTGTCTGTGAACAGCAATTTTCAAGTCTTGTTACAGATTCTAAATGGGATTTAAGTTTGGACTGTGACTAGACCTTTCACACACATAAATATGCTTTGATTCAATCTATTCTATTGCAGCTTTGGCAGTATGTTTAGGGTCGTTGTCCTACTGGAAGGTGAACCTATACCCCAGTCTCAATTCTTTTGCAGACTGTAACAGTTTTCCCTCCTGGATTGTCCTGTATTTAGCTCCATGCATCTTCCCATCAACTCTGACCAGCTTCCATGTCCCTCTTGAAGAAAAGTATCCCCACAGTATGATGCTGCCACCACCATGTTTGATAGTGGGGATGGTGTTTTCAGGTTGATGTGCAGTGTTTTCCACCACACATAGCGTTTTGCATTTAGCTCAAAAAGTTCTACTTAGGTCTCATCTGACCAGAGCATCTTCTTTCACGTGGTAGCTGTGTACCCTACATGGATTTTTGCAAGCTGCACATCTGACTTCATATGGCTTGCTTTTAAAAATGACATTCTTCTTTTTGCCACACTTCCATAAAGACAAGATTTGTGGAGTGTACAACTAACAGTTGTTCAGTGGACAGATTCTCCTACCTGATCTGTGGATCTATGTAGCTCCTTTTGGGTGCTCTCCTTGCTTAGGATGTCAGTTTAGGTTGCCGGGTATGTTTTGGTAGGTTTGCAGTTGTACCATACTCCTTCCATGTTTGGATGATGGATTGAACAGTGAGATGTTCAGAGCTTGGGCTATTTTTTTTATAACCTAAGCCTGCTTTACTCTTCTCCACAACTTTATTCCTGACCTATCTGGTGTGTTCCTTGGTGTTTATAATGCTGTTTGATCTCTAATGTTCTCAAACCAACTTCTGAGACCTTTACAGAAAAGCTATAGTTATAATGAGAATAGATGTAGACAGGTGGATTAAATTTACTAATTATGTGACTTCTGGAGGCAATTGGTCACTCAGGATTTTATTTAGGGGTATCCGACTACACGGGATTGAAGGCAAATGAACATCACAATTTTCATTTTTATATTTTTTTAAATATTGAGAAAACCATGTATCATTTACTTTGTACTTCACAAATACTTGCTACTTGTGTTGGTATGTGTTGGTATATCACCCCAAAAGTACATTTAGGTTTGAGGGTGTAATGTGAAAAAATGTGGAAAAGTTCACAGGGTATGAATAGTTTTTCAAGGCACTGTAAATGCTCTGACTTTTAATACAGATTTCCAACCAGTTTGGCAGCATCCAGGCAAGCCAGCACTAGGTGCCAGAACCTGCTTAGCTTGGGGGTAGCTTTCCCATCCCAAATAAGCATTCTAAATGACTGTCAAACTGAGGCTGGTTTAGACAAGAGGAATGATGTGATTATCTTGAGAATGGCCACAGATACAGTTGAAACCAGAAGTTTACATACACTATATGAAAAGACACATATGCATGTTTTTCTCAATATCTAACATGAAATCAGAATACACCTTCCACATTTTAGGCCATTTAGGATTACCATAATTATTAATATTTGCCAAATGCCAGAATAATGAGAGAGAAAGAATGTTTTAAGGCATTTTTATTACTTATTTCAAAGTCAAATGTTTATATACATTTCATTAGTATTTGGTACCATTGCCCTTAAATTGAATGATTTGGAAAAATGTTTGGGATATCCTTCCACAAGCTTCTCACAATAGTTGGTAGGAATTTTTGGCCCTGACAAAACTAGTGTAACTGATCCAGGTTTGTAAGGCTATGTTTGCACGTGGCGTATTGGCAGCGCTTTGGACGCAGCTCCGCTGCCCCCTTTTGTACGTGATTCCGCACGTCTCCACAAGATAAACAGACATGCTGTGGTCTAGAAAGACTCGCTGCGTGCGCAAATACGCGGGTGTGCCACCTTCGTGTTTGAACGCATAGTGGAGCTGGGATTTCATAAAATCCCCTGCACTATGCTGTGACATCTGGATGCTGCGGAGTAGACGCTGCGGCTGTACGCAGCGTCCAACCCGCAGCAAATACTGAACGAATCTGGCACGTGGAAACATATCCTAAGTCACCTTGCTCGCACCTGCCTTTTCAACTTTGCCTATACATTTTTAATAGGATTGAGATCAGGGCTTTGGGATGGCCACTTCAAAACTTTGACTTTGTTATCCTTAACCCCTTTGAGACCTAGCCTGTTTTCACCTTAATAACAGGGCCAGTTTTTACAATTCTGACCACTGTCACTTTATGAGGTAATAACTCTGGAACGCTTCAACGGATCCTGGTGATTATGAAATTATTTTCTCATGACATATTGTACTTTATGATAGCGGTAAAATTTCTTCGTTATAACTGTTCTCCCATCAGTTTCCCAATACTAAGCTTTTATGAATAATGAGGGGATGTGATGAAAGCCAATCTAAATGGGCTAATTTCCACCCGTTATTGAGTGCCATTCAGTGCTAAATGCAAGTCTACTGGTTCTGGTTTGCTGACCTATTCACATGGCACAACTACAGCTGGATGGAATACAATAAATGTTAATAGATCATCCTGTCCCCTACAGCATGATGGTATCAACAGCACATTTCCTCTTTACATGGAGCATAGTGCAGATGAAAACAATGATTTGTACGACGCACAAACGATCCAATCCTCTGATGTGTGAGCTTTTTCCTAATTTGTCTGGCTCCAATAATTGTCGGCATGTTTACAAGGGCTGATTGAATTGTATGTCCATCTAGCTGGGCCTTAATGGTCCCTTCACCAATTGGAAGAGATTTTTAGATTTTTTCATTTCATAACTAAAACCAACTTCAGACTTATCAAAACAGAAGATGTGTTCAACACTTTCATGATGCTTAAAGAATATCTGTCATTTTAAGGATTTCATGAATCAATAGCACACATGAAAATAATAGACTTTCTATATATATTAATCCCTTTACCCCCGAGGGTGGTTTGCACGTTAATGACCAATTTTTTCAATTCTGACCACTGTCCCTTTATGAGGTTATAACTCTGGAATGCTTCAACGGATCTTGACGTTTCTGAGATTGTTTTTCGTGACATATTGTACTTCATGTTAGTGGTAAAATTTCTTCAATATAACTTGCATTTATTTGTGAAAAAAATGTAAATTTGGCAAAAATTTTGAAAATTTTGCAATTTTCAAACTTGTAATTTTTATGCCCTTAAATCAGAGAGTCGTATTGCACAAAATAGTTAATAAATAACATTTCCCACATGTCTACTTTACATCAGCACAATTTTTGTACCAAAATTTCTTTTTGTTAGGAAGTTATAAGGGTTAAAATTTGACCAGCGATTTTTCATTTTTTCAACAAATTTTACAAAAACATTTTTTTAGGGACCACATCACATTTGAAGTCACTTTGAGGGGCCTGTATGACAGAAAACACCTAAAAGTGACACCATTCTAAAAACTTCACCCCTCAAGGTACTCAAAACCACATTCAAGAAGTTTATTAACCTTTCAGGTGCTTCTCAGGAATTTTTGGAATGTGGAAGGAAAAAATAAACATTTACATTTCTTTCACAAAATTTTTCTTTTAGACCTTTCGCAAGGGTAACAGGAGAAAATAGACAATACATTTTGTTGAGCAATTTCTCCTGAGCATGCCTATACCCCATATGTGAGGGAAATCTACTGTTTGGGCACACGGCATGGCTCGGAAGGGAAGGAGTGCCATTTGACTTTTTGAATGTAAAATATGCTCGAATAATTAGCGGTTGCCATGTCGTGTTTGGAGAGCCCCTGATGTGTCTAAACAGTGGAAACCCCCAACAAGTGACACCATTTTGGAAACTAGACCCCTTAGGGAACTTATCTAGATGAGTATTGAGCACCTTCAACCACCAGGTGCTTGACAGATAAGATAATAACGTAAGGCCGTAGAAATAAAAAAAAATAATATTTTTCACAAATAAATCTTTTTAGCTCCAAATTTTGCATTTACATGAGGGTAAAAGGAGAAATTGCACCATACAATTTGTTGTGCAATTTCTCCTGAGTACGCCGATACCCAATATGTGGAGGAAAACAACTGTTTGTGTGCACGGCAGAGCTTGGAAGGGAAGAAGCGCTATTTGACTTTTGAAATGCAAAATTTGATGGAATAATTAGCGGACGCCATGTCGCATTTGGAGAGCCCCTGATGTGCCTAAATAGTGGAAATCTCCCACAAGTGACACCATTTTGAAGACTAGACCCCTTATGGAACTTATCTAGATGTGTACTGAGCATCTTGAAACCCACAGGTGCTTCACATAAGTTTATACCATAGAGTCGTGGAAATAAAAAATAAATCACATTTTTCCCAAATAAATTGTTTTTAGCTCCATATTTTGCATTTTTACAAAGGTAAAAGGAGAAATTGCTCCATACAATTTGATGTGCAATTTCTCTTGAGTACGCCGATACCCCATATGTGGTGGAATACTACTGTTTGGCCGCACGGCAGGGCTTGGAAGGTAAGGAGTGCCATTTGACTTTTGGAATGCAAAATTTGATGGAATAATTAGCGGACGCCATGTCATGTTTGAAGAGCCCCTGACGTGCCTAAACAGTAGAAACCCCCACAAGGGACACCATTTTGGAAATTAGACCCCTTATGGAACTTCTCTAGATGTGTATTGACCACCTCAAACCCACAGGTGCTTCATAGAAGTTTATAACGTAGAGCCATGGAAATAAAAAAAGATCACATTTTTCCCAAATAAATTTTGTAATGCTAAATTTGATGGAATAATTAGTGGACGCCATATCGCGTTTGAAGAGCCCCTGAAGTGCCTAAACAAAACCTTAGGTGCTTCGCAGAAGTTTATAACGTTAAGCCATGAAAATAAAAAAAAAATCACATTTTTCCCACAAAAATCTTTTTTAGCTACACATTTTGTATTTTCACAAAGACAAAAGAAAATGTTGTGCAATTTCTCCTGAGTTCATCGATACCCCATATGTGGTCGAAAACTACTTTTAAGGCACAGTGCAAAGCTCAGAAGGGAAGAAGCGCCATATTACAATGCAGATTTTGCTGCACTTGTTTGAGGGTGCCGTGTTACACTGACAGGGCCTCTGAGGTGCCAGAACAGCAGAATCCTCCACATAAGAGACCCCGTTTTACCAATTAAACCTCTCAATGGATTAATCTAGGGGTGCAGTGATTATATTGACACCAAAAGTGTGTCACAAACTTTTATACCATTGGGCACTAGTCCCTCTTACAGTAAAACAACCCCACAACATGATGCTGCCTCCCCCGTGTTTCGCAGTTGGAATAGTGTTTAAGGCTTCCAAGCTTCTCCCTTTTTCCTCCAAATGTAACAATGGTCATTATGCCCAAACAGTTCAATTTTAGTATCATCAGAACACAGGACATCTCCAAAAATTAAGGTCTTTGTTCCTGTGTGCATTTGCTAACGTTAATCTGGCTTTTTTATGCTTCTTTTGGAGTAATGGCTTCTTCCTGGCAGAGTGGCCTTTCAGCCCATGTAGATACAGTACTCGTTTCACTGTGGATATTGACACAATCTTACCAGCTTCTGCCATCATCTTCCCAAGGTCTTTTGCTTTTGTCTTTGGGTTGATATGCACCGGTCGGACCAAAGCGTGTTCATCTCTGGGACATTGAACCTGTCTCCTTCCTGAGCGGTATGATGGCTGGACATTCCCATCTCGCTTGTACTTGCATATAATTGTTTGTACAGTTGAACGAGGCACATTCAGGTATCTTGAAATTGTACCCAAGGATGAACTAGACTTGTGCAAGTCCACAATTCTCTTCCTGATATCTTGGCTGATTTCATGAGACTTTCCGATGATGTTACACAAAGAAACAGTGTGTTTCAGGTGTGCATTAAAATACATCGGCAGGTGTGTCTCTAATTAACTCAGATGTTGCGAAAAATCTATCAGAAGCTTCCAAACACATGACATCTGTAACATCCCTGCCGGCATCACTGCATGATTTCCTCTCTCCCATCAAGCTGATACACCAACTTACTAAACACTCCGGGCCATGCTGTGAGTTCTGCCCTCCGCCTACTCCATGCTGTAAACCTCGTGTCCTCTGCTTGGTGTGTGCATACTTCCTGGCTGTGTACTCTAGGATGGTGGCACCTGCAGTTCCTGAGTCTTACAGAGACAGTGTGCGCATTCCTAATGTGTCCCCAGCCTATTGCCAAGAGGTACTGGGTATTTAAGGCATCTCCACTAATTAGAAGATGCTTGAGCAACATACTCTCTCAGTCTGCTTTCTGTTACTGAGTTGCCAGGTCCTGTCCTGTCCTGTTTCTGTCACCCTGGGGGCTGTATACCCAGGCCTGAATCCTTCATCCTGAACTTGTTCCCGTGTCTGACCTTGAATCCATTTGTATCCTTGTGTGGAGCCCAGCTGCGACTGAATTCATATCTCCCAGAAGGGTGCACTGAAGGAATACACCACTAGAGGTCATTATATACACACACACACCTTCACTCATCCCTAAAGACCACCAGAGGGAGCTGTTTAGACATATAAAGGAGGGTGAACACAGGAAAGAACGATCCAGTGAAGTTCAGTCACCTCAGAGAGTGCAGATGAGAGAGAATTCTGAGGAGAGCTGAGAGGAGTTCTGAGGAGGGCTCAGTTAGCTCACAGAGCAGTCTAGCTCACAGAGCAGTCTGAAGAGAAAGGCTGCAGAGCCATTCAGTTCAACAGAGTGGAGGCTAGTAAAAGTGGAACGGAAACCACTCCAGCCTAGTCAGAGCTGAATCTAGTGAGTGCAGCTCAGTGAGAAAGTGTGCCGACGCTTAGAGAGCGGCGAAGAGGCAGCCCACCAACTGCCAGTGTGTGATCGAGTGAGGGCCTGGGTAGGCCGAAGGCGAGTGGAAACAGAAGGGACTGAGGTGCCTAACTAGCTCATCCCAATCATTACAACCGGATGCCGGGGTCCGAGCCTATAGGGATCTCCACGACCTATTAGGAGAACACCGGAGTTCCTGGAGGACTACAAGTCCCAGGAGTACCACAGAGCTGATATGTAGCAGGATCAGGAGGACAGAGTCTGGCAGGATCCGCCATAAAAGACCCTGTCCTTTCAGAGAAGGTCCAATCACAAGGTCAGCCAGGTACAAGACGGAGACTAAGTTAGGCCCAGCTACACGCAGGCCAGGACTTTATTACAAAAAGGCAGAGAACAGGAGGCCACACACTTACTCAGTGGAGGAATCTGGATGTGCACCCTTCACCCTACAGTGCTCTGGGGAGTGCCTGCAACATCTTCAGTAAAGGTACCAAAGTGACTTATGTGTGTGTCTACCTTATTACCCCTAACTGCCGCGTCCCCATCTGTCCTGCATCCCTACACATCTACCTGCCCTGAAGGACTCAGCCTTACCTGTGGAAGGCTTAACATCTAGCTGCACAATATTAACCCTTCAGTGGATCTGCACAGCAGCGCTGGTCACCCTGACCAGGTACCACAGGTGGCGTCACGAATCCCCATACCAATATTCAATTCACCTGTAAATATCCCACATTAAAAGGTGAGCACCAGAGCCACGGACTGAGCTGTGTTGCCGTGACATCCCCCATAGTAGTCTATAGGCTCAGATCCGAGTTCCCACTGCTCTGGAGGGCGACTCATCTTAAACTTGGCGTCACGAACAGGATTTCGTGCCCTGCAGCAACGGAGTAACTTGTACCCGTTGCCACCGGGTACTGTGTGCCTCACTAAAAGACTGTCGCATATAGTGGTGAAGATTTCCCGCCATTGCCCGCCATTTACAGCGCCACGGCGCAAAAAACTAGTGGGCGTACCTGCAAAAGCGCGCTGAATCCTGGACACGCCCCCAACGCTGACGCGGCGGCAGGTCCTGTGGAGAGCTTCAGTAAACGCTCTGATGTCAGAGCGCCGGCGATGCAGGTCCTTCTCACAACTGTGCCCTGCAGAGCTGCGGCCTACAGGAGAAGGTAGGCCACTCTTAACAAGGGGGGTACAGAGATGTCGCAGCAGCAAGCTGACAGCGCGGCCCAGGCCGACAGCCCCAATGACTTACCCATCGGCGCTGCCGCACAGGCTGGAAATGCTGGCCCCTCACCTGGTCCTGTGGCCCCGATAGTACCGCTGACGCTGCCATACATGCCTGGAGCGAAGTGGCTCCCTCAGTACAGCGGTAAGCCAGACACCCTGTCAGGGTTCAAGCGCAAAATATGCAGTATAATGGACATGTACCGTATGTCAGAAGAGCAGAGAGCTGCAGTGGTACTGGGACAATTGACTGGTGCTGCAGAGAGAGAAGTAGAGACATGGTCAGCTGCAGACCAGGAATCAGTGTTTGCAATTTTCTTAAAGCTACAGACTATCTTTGAGGACCGCACTGAAACAGATCTCCGGATGAGGTTTTACCAATGCTCCCAGAAACCAGATGATAGCATTAGGGACTATGCCTGCCGACTACAAGGGGCCCTGCGAGCTCTCAGACAAGTTAACCCCATAAGTGTCACCAATGAAAATAAAATGTTGAAAGAACAATTTGTACGGGGACTGAGGTCCCAAGCTGAAAGCAGAACTGTGCATTGGTGGTCCTTGGATCATCCTGACGCTACCTTTGATGCACTTAAGGATATAGCTATAAAAGGACTGCGGCCTCTGGAAACACCCGAGATGGCAACCCAGTGTCACCCGGGGGAGACCACTCTAATGCCCGCAGCATCCACCTTTTCCCCGCTGGTTGCTGAAGCCAAAACGCAGGTGGCGCCCCTGGCTGAGCTGGACTGTCTGCGCTCAGAAGTGCGCCAGCTGACCAAAAACCTGGCCACTGTAATGAGTGCCCTGCAACTGCCGACGGAGGAAGAAGGAAAGATCCTGCTAGCTGACTACCCAGAGGATGTCCCCTGGATGAACCGGAGGAGAAGGAGGACGTCGCCCCACCGGAGGAGGACAACGCCACCCCCTGGAAGGACCCGCGACCAGTATCATCCTCGCCGAGAGATCGTCTGCTACCGCTGCCACAGAGAAGGTCACCCAGCACGTCGGTGTCCTTTAAACGAGCAAATCCTGGGTCCGAGGGCCAACACCCAGGAATAGACTCATCAGGCCTCTCAGACTGGAACCGCAGGTTTGTGGGAGGAAGACCATACCTGTCCATCATACTGGACGGGATCGCAATCCCTGCCCTGCTGGACACTGGATCTCAGGTAACCATCATACCTGATGTTCTCTACAATAGATACTGGTCCATGGATGGTCTCCAACCCCCAAACCCTGACTTTGCCGTATACGCCTCTAACGGTCTCCCTCTTGACTTGGGGCTAAAAATGTAGACGTAAAAGTGGGGAGAGTGGAGCTAAAGGATCAGGGACTTCTTGTAGTGAAGACTGTTAATGAGGAAAATGGGTTGAATGTGGTTTTAGGCACTAACATTATTAGTAATTGTTTGGATGAGGTTGTGTTTTTACTCCAACAGCTCGCCAATGTTGCCAGACCAAGGCAAAAGGGAGTGATCCAGAAGGAGATCCGGGCCCTGATGTGCCAGCAGCAAGTGAAACTGACCGGTGGTGAGATTGGTAATGTACGGGTAACAGACCCGAACCCCATTGTGATACCCCCAATGAGTGAAATGCTTATTTGGTGTAGAGCAGCAATAGGTCTGAGAGGACAGAGCTACCAAGCAGTAGCAGAGCCCCATTGTTCAGAGCACAGACCTACACTCTTGACTGCCAGAGGGGTAGTCGAGGTACATAATGGGAGGGTGCCAGTGCGTCTTCTCAACTGGGGAGAGGATGAAGTCAAATTACCACGTTATGCCACTGTTGCTAAGTTACATGCTGTGGATAATAACTCCATTCACACGACAGAGCCCTTAACCTCCCCACAACCAGTGGAGGATAACGGTCTGACCACCAAGGTGGAGGATTGGTGTCAGCAGCTCCATGTCGGGACGGACACCACTCCAGCCCACCAGAAACAAGGAGTACATCGAGTAGTTCAGGAGTATGCACAAGTATTCAGCAAACACCCACTCGACTTTGGGAAAATTAAAGGGGTCCAACATCACATCCCCACAGGCAATCATCCTCCCATTAAAGAACGGTACAGACCTATACCACCAGCACACTACCAGAAAGCCAAGGAGATGTTGCGTGACATGAAGGAGGCAGGGGTGATAAGGGATAGTTGTAGTCCCTGGGCAGCACCTCTAGTCCTAGTCAGGAAAAAGGATGGAAGCATGAGAATGTGTGTAGATTACAGACAAGTAAATCGCATTACACATAAAGATGCATACCCTTTACCACGCATTGAGGAATCCTTAGCTGCCTTAAAGACTGCTAATTACTTTTCCACCCTTGACCTCACTAGTGGGTACTGGCAAGTAGCTGTGGCTGAGGAGGATCAGGAGAAGACGGCTTTCACCACCCCGATGGGACTCTGTGAGTTCGACAGAATGCCGTTTGGACTCAGCAGTGCCCCTGGGACGTTCCAGAGAGTGATGGAGAGCTGCCTGGGACATCTCAACTTCGAAACTGTGTTGCTGTACCTGGACGACGTTATTGTGTACTCCAAGACGTATGAAGATCACTTGAAGCACCTGGCGGAGGTATTTGAGTCACTGTCCAAGTATGGGATGAAACTGAAGCCTTCAAAGTGCCATCTGCTCAAACAAAAGGTACAGTATCTGGAACATATTGTCAGCTCAGAAGGAGTAGCGCCAGACCCCGAGAAGGTCACCGCCATCCAGAAATGGCCGGAGCCTAAGAACCTCAAGGAGGTACGTCAGTTCCTGGGACTGACTAGATACTACCGGAGGTTTGTAAAGGACTACACCAAGAAAGCAGCGCCTCTGCAAGACCTCCTGGTAGGGAAAGTCCCTCAAGAGCAGAAATTCTCCATTCCACTGGGGTAAAGAACAGGCTGAGGCATTCAAGGAAATGAAGGAGATCCTGACAGGTGATGAGATCCTAGCCTACCCTCACTACAGCCAACCGTTCCTGCTGTATACTGCTGCCAGCAATGAAGGATTGGGAGCTGTCCTCAGTCAGAAGCAAAATGGCCTGGAGAAAGTCATCGCCTATGCAAGCAGGAAGCTCCGCCCGACCGAGAGGAACCCCGAGAACTATAGCAGCTTCAAGTTGGAGTTCCTGGCACTGGTCTGGGCCATCACGGAAAGGTTTAAGCACTACCTAGCCTCCAGCAAGTTCACTGCCTACACCGATAATAACCCCTTGACACATCTTGAAACAGCTAAGCTGGGAGCCATGGAACAACGCTGGATTGCTCGGCTGTCAAACTACCAATTCACAATCAAGTACCAAGCGGGCTGCAAGAATGCCAACGCTGATGCCCTATCCAAGATGCCTCATGAATCGGACGCAGAAGAAGAGGTGCACGACCTGGAAGAGATTGAACTACCTGCCTTTCACAGGAATGGGATGATCCACGAGCAACAAGCCTGCAGGAGGCCGCGTGGTAAGACGTTAAATCCTTTACCTCACTACAGCTGGAAGGAGACTCAGGACAGCGACCCAGTTGTCAGCCGTATCAAGGAACTGATAACTCAAGAAGGTTCCTCCTTGGAGAAGGATGCGTCTCCGCAAGCAATGCAGCTGTGGAATGAGAGAAGCCGACTGTTTATCTACTGTGAGAAGCGGTGCCGGAGGTACGTCAACCCAAAGACCCATGAGATGGTATGGCAGATAGTAGTCCCCAGAATAGACATCCAGATGGTGTTGGAAGCCTACCACGATCAAGCGAGACGCTTTGGCTGGAAGAAGCTGGAGACCCTGTTAAAGTGTCGTTTCTACTGGGTGGGAATGCGCAGCTCCATTGAGAGGTGGTGCCCGAACTGTGGACCCTGTGGCCTCAGAAGAAAAGACTACAGCAGCCAGAAGGCACCCCTGCAACCCATCAAGACGACTCGACCCTTGGAGATCGTGGCCCTGGACCATGTCAAGTTGTCACCCAGCCGGTCAGTATACTCCTATGCCCTGACCATGGTGGATCACTACTCCAGGTTCCTGGTGGTCGCCCCTGTCAAAGATCTGACGGCAGAGACAGCAGCAAAGACATTCCAAGCGTATTTCTGCAGACCACACGGATACCCTGAGCAGGTGCTAACTGACCAAGGCCCAGTTTTCGAGGCCGAATTGTTCAAAGAGTTCTGTCACTTGTACGGATATAAGAAGATAAGAACCACATCTTTACCACCCCCAAACCAATGGTCTCTGTGAAAAGATGAATCACATCGTCATTGACCTGCTGAAGACTGTACCACTCGAAGAGAGAAATCGGTGGCCAGACTTACTACCTGACCTGGTAGATCTGTACAATCACATACCTGTGAGTTCCACCAATTGCACCCCAGCCTATCTCATGCGGGCAAGACCAGGAAAGCTGCCCATGGATTTGGAGCTTGGTGTTGTAGAACCAGAAGCAGATGTGACTACTGAAGACTGGGACACAAACAGACAGGAACAGTATAGAAAAGTACAGGCCTGCGTTGAAGATAGTCTCAATCGAGTAAGGGATAAACAAGAAGATCGCTACAACAAAAGTGCGCCAGCTGAACCTTTCACACCTGGTGAAGTTGTGCTGAAAAGAAAGAGGAGGATACACAAACTTGATGATCAATGGGAAAGAGAGCCCTACGTTGTACAGAATTCAAGGTTTGACAACAAGAAAACGTGTATAATTAGCAAAGATGGAGGAAGAACGACTACAACCGTATCCAGAGATCACCTAAAGTTGTGTCCGGATCCGTTAAAGCTTCAAGAAGAAGAACCTGTTGTCAATAAGGAAGAGCGTGATGAAGCAGTCATACATACAGACTTAGGAGATTTCCCAGCGGATTGGCCTCGCATTGAGAAGCTGTAATCATTCCCGTACTCCAATTCTATCAACCACGAGGAGAACCTCTACATCCAGTTGAGCCGGTTGTTGCAGTAGAGTCAGTTCCAGAGGAACCTGCTCCAGCAGAACCCCAAGAAGTGGAATCCCAAGAAGCAGATTCTCAAGAAGCTGAATCTCCGGAAGAAGGATCCCCTGCAGAAGTCGAGCCAGTTCACCCAGCTCACAGTGTACTTGCCAGTCCTGTAGAGAGGTTAAGGCAATTCTATAATTCACTCTCACGCAGAACAAACAGGGAAACTGCTACCTCACAGGTCACTGCACCACGCAGGTCAGAACGTAGCACAAAAGGACACATCCCTGCTAGGTTTTGAGATTAGTTCAACCCTTGGCAAATGTAAATAATTGTCTAGAGTCATTGTACATAAATGTATATATTGTTGCTTACATTATGCCTTAATATAGCGTTATTTATTTATCTGTTTTCCTTTTTGATATTGAAACAAGTGGATTTGACATTATTTTTACTTGTTCCCTCTACCCTTTGAGCAGCCTTTTTTCCAAAAGAGACTGGGACTTTTATGGTTGCTCTTTTTTGCTTGTGTATATAGTTATTCATTCACCTTTTATGAAACAGTTTAAGATCCTCACCTCTCGTAAGGGAAGAGTTAAATTATATAATGTTTTATTGTTTTTCTGTTTTTGTATTTCAGCCCCGGAGTGCTGAGTTCTACTAGGGGGGAATGTGGAGCCCAGCTGCGACTGGATTCATATCTCCCAGAAGGGTGCTCTGAAGGAATACACCACTAGAGGTCATTATATACACACACTCATCCCTAAAGACCACCAGAGGGAACTGTTTAGACATATAAAGGAGGGTGAACACAGGAAAGAACGAGCCAGTGAAGTTCAGTCACCTCAGAGAGTGCAGATGAGAGAGAGTTCTGAGGAGAGCTGAGAGGAGTTCTGAGGAGGGCTCAGTTAGCTCACAGAGCAGTCTAGCTCACAGAGCAGTCTGAAGAGAAAGGCTGCAGAGCCATTCAGTTCAACAGAGTGGAGGCTAGTAAAAGTGGAACGGAAACCACTCCAGCCTAGTCAGAGCTGAATCTAGTGAGTGCAGCTCAGTGAGAAAGCGTGCCGACGCTTAGAGAGCGGCGAAGAGGCAGCCCACCAACTGCCAGTGTGTGATCGAGTGAGGGCCTGGGTAGGCCGAAGGCGAGTGGAAACAGAAGGGACTGAGGTGCCTAACTAGCTCATCCTGATCATTACAACCGGATGCCGGGGTCCGAGCCTATAGGGATCTCCACGACCTATTAGGAGAACACCGGAGTCCCTGGAGGACTACAAGTCCCAGGAGTACCACAGAGCTGATATGTAGCAGGATCAGGAGGACGGAGTCTGGCAGGATCCGCCATAAAAGACCCTGTCCTTTCAGAGAAGGTCCAATCACAAGGTCAGCCAGGTACAAGACGGAGACTAAGTTAGGCCCAGCTACACGCAGGCCAGGACTTTATTACAAAAAGGCAGAGAACAGGAGGCCACACACCTACTCAGTGGAGGAATCTGGATGTGCACTCTTCACCCTACAGTGCTCTGGGAGTGCCTGCAACATCTTCAGTAAAGGTACCAAAGTGACTTATGTGTGTGTCTGCCTTATTACCCCTAACTGCCGGGTCCCGTCTGTCCTGTATCCCTACACATCTACCTGCCCTGAAGGACTCAGCCTTACCTGTGGAAGGCTTAACATCTAGCTGCACAATATTAACCCTTCAGTGGATCTGCACAGCAGCGCTGGTCACCCTGACCAGGTACCACAGGTGGCGTCACGAATCCCCATACCAATATTCAATTCACCTGTAAATATCCCACATTAAAAGGTGAGCACCAGAGCCACGGACTGAGCTGTGTTGCCGTGACATCCCCCATAGTAGTCTATAGGCTCAGATCTGAGTTCCCACTCGGCCTTCCCTACCCTGTAGGCTGTGTCTATCCTTGTGTCTACTCCTTTTGCTCGCAGAACCTGTACCACCATCTGTCCCTATCTGGTTGTCGTTGCACAACTTTAGAAACCCTGGTGCTCACTTGGTACTTCACTGCAAGTACTTGTGTTTATTTGGTCCTATCCGCTCCCTTTTTGCCTCAGCGGCTCTGCTCCCTCTTTGCCTCAGCAGCTCTGCTCTGCTCCCTCCCCGCATCCTGCTGCTGTGCTCTGCTCCCATCCCGCATCCTGTGGCTCTGCTCTGCTCCCGTCCCGCATCCTGCTGCTTTACTCTTCTCCCGTCCCACATCCTGCATGTCATGGTTGTGGACATGGTTCCCTTCCCTGTCCTCGCAGGGTTAATTTTGTATGGCCTCCTTTTGGTTTGGGGAGGGCTATATATACCCACCCCTTTCTAGGGCTCCTTGTCAGTTATACATTCATTTCTGGCTGTGTGTCTGACCCCCTGGTGTGCTTGCATACTGTTTGTCTGTTTGCCTCTCAGTGTATGACATAGTCCATTTTCTCGTTCTGTGCATTGCCTTGTGACTCTGTTATTACTGTCTCTTCCTGCTCTGACCTTTTGGCTTGATTACTCATACTTCGCACTCGTCTGTCCCATTTGAACTGTACTGCTATCTTCGGCTTCCTGACCCTTGGCTACATCCTGACCACTCTCCACGTCTCACCCTTTTGTACCTCATCGTCCTCCTGGCTTGACTTCGGTACGTTCTGACTACTCTCTGGCATCGCCGCTACTCGGTGCCTGACTGCGGCCACGGCCACTCCTCCGGTGGTCACGTGCTTCAGGTCCTGCTCTGCTGCAGGTAAGCTCACCGCAGCTCTCCTCTCACACTCCCTGACCTCTTAGTATCTGTGTGCAGACTCCTGCTGTAAGTCTGCAGCAGGGGTCGTGATACTGTGGCTCTGCTCCCGTCCCGTATCCTGTGGATCTGCTCTTCTCCCATCCTGCATCCTGCAGCTCTGCTCTGCTCCCATTCCCCATCCTGCAGCTCTGCTCTGCTCCTGTCCCGCATCTTGCTGCTCTGCTCCCGTCCCCCATCCTGTTTGTTCCCATATCCCACTCGTATCCGCCAGTGTTCCTGTCCTTCCCGAGACAGTTCCTGTTCCCCAGTCTGAATTGGTTCCTACCTGTTCCCATATCCCACTCGTACCTGCCAGTTTTCCTGTGCTTCCCGAAATAGTTCCTGTCCCTCAAGTCTGAACTGGTTCCTACCTGTTCCCTTATTCCACTCGTACCGTCCTGTGCTTCCCAAAACAGTTCCTGTTCCTCTTGTCTGAACCCCGCCTGCCTGCCAGAGTGCCAGCCGTGCCCGCCAGAGTGTCAACTGTGCCCACCTGCCTGCCAGAGTGCCTGCCAGCCATGTCCGCCTGCCAGTACATCATCTGTGCCCGCCAGTACTTGCCAGTCTAAATTTCAGCTTTCTTCAGTACTTGCCTGCACCTGTCTTTAGTGTCCTGCCTGTGGGATCAGCTGCTATTGCCAGACGACGCCCTGGAGTGGTACCTGGCAGCTACCTGCCGCACAAGCCTGACCTCACCACTAGAGGCTCCAGTGAACACCAAGGTAGCTGCTTAGTCATGGCCCTCCAGGGTTAGTCTGGTTCGTAGCACAGTGTGGCCACAATCCTCGCCCGCACCCTCCAGATGGTGGTGTCCACCCGGGGCGACTACCACTCTTAACTGTGTAGGCGTGCACAGTATGTCAATACGGTTAAACTCTGCGGTATTGTGGAGAGCAAAAAAAGGGTAAAGGAGCTTGATCACTCTAGTTCAAATGCAGACTGGAGGATCAGGCCAAAGGTTGTCATGTCTCAGGCTGGTGCAGCACAGCAATGACAAACCAGAGGGAAAATGGAAGACACGGCACATCCAAGGTAAATAAAAGTCAACAATTCTTTAATATGTATCCATTAAAATGACAAACAAGGGATCTAAAACTGACACATTTCTGTCGAGTCACGCGCCCTTAATCATGTTATGATGATTATCATGATTAAGGGCGAGTTATTTGCCAGAAACACATCGGTTTTAAATCCCATGTTTTTCATTTTAATACATACATATTAAAGAATTATTGACTTTTATTTACATTGGATGTGCCGTCTCTTCCGTCTTCCCCTTGGTTCGGTATTGTAGAGACTTAAGGCATCTATGTCCTACCACACTCAATTCTATAGTCTGCAGATAGCTTTAGGTCTGCAGCCTACAGAAAGGCAGGAGTACGAACAGGACATCAACATCCCCGCACAGTGTGATGATGTCACCACGACACTCCGCCTGCGCTGGGACACTGAGAGTGTCCCAGGATATGATAGGTGAGTATATAGTGCTCATTTTGTTTACTTTATGACTAAGTACTTGTAGGTGAATGTGTAGTCATCATACTGTGTGGCAGGGACTACTGGGGGGCCATTATACTGTGTTGGGGCCTGTGAGGGTATAACTACTTTGTGTCAGGGAAATCAAAAGAAACCATCTAGAGTATAAGTTGGCATACATGCAATGTGTAGGAGCATATTCAGACTGGCCAATAAACAGACTAAACCTAAGATAGAAACAAAATGAACATATACCCTGCTATAAGTTAGTAAAATAACATAATAAATATTACATGTAAATAACATAGGGTACTTGGTAAACGCTTTTTTTTTTATCAAAAAGTTTAATCGTACATTTGTTATGGACTTTTTTTTCTCCGCTTACACAGTTGGATCATGCTGGCACCTATACATAATAGATTGACAGTAATTGTCAATTAAAAACAGCCTCTACCAACAAGAACAAGTGCAGATCTTAATTTCCGTAAGGAAGATTATTAAGCATTTTATTTGAATATGTAAACTGTATTAACCCCTTCACTCCAGGAGCTTTTTTCTTTTTCGTTTTTCGCTCCCCTTCTTTCCAGATCCATAACGTTTTTATTTTTCCGTCAATATGGCCATGTGAGGGCTTATTTTTTGTGGGACGAGTTGTACTTTTGAACAACACCATTGGTTTTACCATATCGTGTACTCAAAAATGGGAAAAAAATTCCAAGTGCGTTGAAATTGCAAAAAAAGTGGAATCCCACACTTGTTTTTTGCTTGACTTTTTTGCTAGATTCACTGAATGCAAAAACTGACCTGCCACTATGATTCTCCAGATCATTACGAGTTCATAGACACCAAACATATCTAGGTTCTCTTTTATCTAAGTGGTGAAAAAAGATTCCAAAGTTTGCTAAAAAAAATAAATAAAAATTGCGCCATTTTCCGAGACCAGTAGCGTCTCCAATTTTCGTGACCTAGGGTCGGGTAAAGGCTTATTTTTTGTGCACCGAGCTGACGTTTTAAATGATTCCACATTTGTGCAAATAAGTTCTTTTGATCGCCCATTATGGCGTTTTAATGCAATGTCGAGGCAACCAAAAAAACGTAATTCTGGTGTTTTGAATTTTTTTCTCGCTACGCCGTGTAGCAATCGGGTTAATCCTTTTTTTTTAATGATAGATCGGGCGATTCTGAACACGGCGATACCTAATATGTGCGTGTTTAATTTTTTTTTTATTGTTTTATTTTGATTGGGGTGAAACGGGGGTGATTTGAACTTTTAGGTTTTTTTATTTTTAAACACTTTTTGGCATGCCTCAATAGCCTCCATGGGAAGCTAGAAGCATGCACAACTCGATCGGCTCTGCTACATATGGGCGATGAGCAGATCGCCCATATGTAGCAGATTTACTGCATTGCTTTGAGCGCCGACCACCGGGCGGCGCTCACAGCAATGTGACGGCAACAACCACAGAGGTCTCCATGAGACCTCTGGTTGTCAAGGCAACGTGTCGCCGACCCCCGATCACGTGACGGGGTCGGCGATGCGCTCATTTCCGGCCCGGCGGCAGGAAGCGCTAGTTAAATGCCCGCTGTCAGCTTTTATAGCGGGATTTAACTAGTTAATAGTGTAAGGTTTCACTCACTCGGCTGCTTCAGAGGTAAATCAGGAGACACTTTCTTATGCAAAAAGTCTTTAGGTTTATTGCATCATAAACCATATGGTAACATACAATACACTCTTCAATGCTTCAGCTCCTGCCTGGAGCCTCGCTCTTCAGTCACAGAGACCTCTCTGTAATGTCCTGCCTTGGACACATGGAAGCCTGTCCACACTGGCAGACTCCCACCCACTCTCTCACAGGTGCAAAACACACTCCATTACATAGGTGTAACTCCACCCACAGGTGAGGTCAGGAATCACATGGTTATGTCACATGGTCATGACCTCACCACAGGTCCTTTAGCTACACCATTACATGCAGGTTTTATCCCAGGTATTTAGACACAAGCCCCTTGGGTGGGTTTGTAGGTGACTGGACCCGCCCAGCTCTCCTAGTCACCTGGAAGCCTCCCAATATATAGTACAACTCAGCAGTAGATCTGCTGAACCAAAACATATCCAGGCTTCCATCACAGGGCCACCCACCTCTGTGATACATAACATCCATC
Organism: Oophaga sylvatica; assembly: GCA_033576555.1. Lineage (NCBI taxonomy): Eukaryota > Metazoa > Chordata > Amphibia > Anura > Dendrobatidae > Oophaga > Oophaga sylvatica. The sequence continues at coordinate 118,081,489 of JARQOD010000001.1, read as the reverse complement.
CATCACATGCCTCCATGCATATCCCGAGGGCCATACACAGTGCCCCCTAGCTGCATCAGGGGTCATTACACCACATACCTCCCCCCTCTGTTCAAACTTGTGGGGTTGAACACTTTTTACCCGACCAGAGATTCTTCTCGGTCGTCTCTGCCAGTCAAACCGTCTCTCTAAGTCGGACCCTACTACTAATCTCTTTGGTAGGCGTCTGTCCTCCGACTCTGTCACATCTGTTGCTGACGAGGCCCCCCTGTCAGACCACCCGCATCCCCAGAGGTCAGTACGGCGTCGCAATTCACTTGCACCCATACGTCCTGTCTGGTCTGAGTCCTTTTCATTTCGTCCACTACAGGTTCTCCTGCTTAGGTCACTCATCACTGAGCTAACTGAGGCATCACTATTTCTACCTCTTCCATCAGGCGACCTATTTCCTGTATTATCTCCAGCTTGAGGACTTCTCGTCTTAAGCGAACCTCTTCGCCTCTCAATACCACGGGTTGAAGGTGGCGACCATCTTCTTTCCATTTCCCGTAGGTTTCTGTTGATCTGCTCCCTCTCAAGTCGTAGCTGCTCTACTTCTCTCAGGTACGACACACGATACTCCAGGAGCATCCGGATATTCCCAAGGCTCTCCCTGGATCCGACAACGAGGAACGGAACCATCCCGTCTTCACCCACGACCTGGACTTCGTCATCAGCCGGAATCCTGACTCTCGTCACACCGGACTTATTTACCATCTCCTGCATCACTTTCCCGAGTCTTCCGATGACCTTCTTCACCAGACCTCTGGGCACTTGAACGATGTCTTCCATCAAGCCAAGCTGATTTTGAGTCTTTCTTACTTGCTCCAGATGTCGAGTGGCTTCGTGATTTCTCAACAGGATCATTTGCTTTGTGCGGAGACAATGTAGGTGCATGTCCCTCAGGATAGCCACCCGCTTCATCGTGACTTCCCTAGTCGATAGTATGACCAACTGTTTCATCTCTGGCACCCAGTTCACACTGCATGCTTCTACTGCCTTTCTAAAGGCCTCATGCACCTCCTCAATGGCACACACTTCTCGCCTGTCTTCGGGTATCTCTATTACACACTTGAAAACGGACCCGTCACCTTCTTGGACAGACTGTTGTACCTCCTCGTCCTGAGCGTTAGTACAGTTTTCCAAGACATCACTCTCCCTTGTGTGCCCATCTGCATGGCACTTCCCTTGCTGGATTTCTTCTCCCAGAGATTTCTGGAGCTGGGCACCAGTCTCCTCCTCCATCTTGAGCTCTCGGAGAACTCCATCTCGCTCTTCTGCCAAGCAGCGACACTCCTGCTGATGTTTCTCTTGGGCCTCTCTGAGCACCTCCGTCTCTCTCCATAGAGCCTTGTTCATACTCTTACACGCTGACAGACGATCTCTGAGCTTAGAGACTTCCTTCTCCAGCTCCTCCACTTTGTGCTCATTCATTCGTCTCAGGACCCTTTCCTGCTCGACTGCCTCTTTCACTGTTTCTTTACACAGCTCTATCTCCTCATTAAGGACAGTCACCTGACCGGTACCTGACCCTGACTCTTCCTCATCATTTTGCTTCTTAGAGGATGTAGCCTGTCCCGCCTTTCCACGGCCCCTGCGGCGAGAGGAAGATCGGCCATTTTTACTCGGCTCCACGTTACTGCACTCGCTTTCCCTTGCGGTCGAGTCACAGTCTGCACAGGAGTCACTCTCGGGGCCCCTCCCGTTACCCTCTAACCGGGTGTCCGTTCTAGAGGTCTTAACTACCACATCGTCATGGTTCTGTTGTCATACATTTCAGAGTACATCATGTCAGTCAGTCGGGCAGACGCATCCTTTCCTCCTGAGTCACCGTCTGACTCATCAGTTTTTGGAGGTGTCACTGTCCCAATGTCCCCGAGTTGGTCTGACCCACACATTCTTCTGGTCACCTGGAACTCTAGACTATCGATATTAGGTGTTACCTTCTTTTCACACATCACACCATCAGGACCCACTAAAGCAGCCTGCTGTGGTGAGACTCCCTTAGGGTCATTCTTGCTCCCTTCTGAGCAATCAAGCACTCCTCTTTCCTCCCACAAATCCCAAAACCGTTTAAAGTCCTGGCCAATTACTACAGGGTATAGTAAGTCCGGGACTACAGGGACATCATGGGTAGCAATAATAGTGGACGTCTCAATGATTACACTGGACACCGGATAATCCCTAGAGACTCCATGTCCGCAGTGGACTTCCATCTTCCTTCCGGGAATCAGATAGACAGGGAGTGTGGCGCTCACCAGTGTCACCTGGCTCCCTGAGTCCAGAAGTCCAATCACACACTCTCCATTGACTTCTACAGAACAGCTCCCTGACACCTTGTCAGATGGAAAGTCAGTACAACATCCTGGACATGCGCTGTTCGGACCCTGAACCTGGCAACCGTCCTTCAGCTTAATCATCGCCACCTCTTTTCCTGCCGCCACCCCAATTTGGGATACCGCCCCCTTTTGGGACTCCGCCCCCTTTTGGGTAACCATCCCTGTTTTGGGTTGCCGCCCCCCTTTTGGGACTCCTCCCCCTCTAGGGACACCACCCAACACTGAGGTACACATCACGGCTCTTACAGGCCCAGTTCGCACAGACCCTTATGTCTCTCGGGGCTGGTACCGTCACTTTAAGAGGTCACCCACTCTGGACCTGATGTCCTTATGGTACCTCACCAGTTCCTGCTGGTACTGCCACCACCCGCCAGCACCTCCAGCTGCCACGCACAAGCCGCTGCTGCCACTGCAGCTCTTGCTGCTGCAGAACCTCTTGCTGTCCTTGCCACTGCAGCTTGTAATGGGTCTGGGAGGTGGAACCTCTGAGCTTTATTATACAAGGAGGCTTTCCTTGTAAAGGAGCGGGTGGCGCCCGGGGAGACGGACAGGAAGTCACGGCAAGTGACAGGGACAGTCTCTGGATAGACGGGCAGGTAGTCACGGCAAGTGACCGGGGCAGTCTCTGGAAGGACAGGCAGGTAGTCACGGCAAGTGACCGGGGCAGTCTCTGGAAGGACAGGCAGGTAGTCACGGCAAGTGACCGGGGCAGTCTCTGGATGGACAGGTATATACGACCTGAGATGGTGGAGCCTCCTGGTAGGCTAGCAGGCAGATGACAGATGAACGCCCCAAGTGAGCAGGCGAGAGTCTCTGGAATAGACGATGGTCACCGCATGTGACGTCCGAACCTCTGGGTAGGTCTGCAGGCAGATGGCAGATGAGCGCCCCCAAGTGAGCAGGCGAGATTCTCTGGAATAGCCGATGGTCACCACCGGTGACGGCCGAACCTTCAGGTAGGCTTGCGGACAGGTAGCAGACAGCAAACTGGCAGGAGACAGGCAGGTAACTGGTAACGGAACCTGAGGGCTGAAGCAGAGTAAACAGTGCAACAACATTGTTCGGGCACCTCCATTAAGGAGGGAGTACTTTATATAGGGTGGAGTCCTCCGGCATTGGCCGGGGACCTTTTTTTGAAAGATGCGCGCGGCCCCTTTAAGAGCGGGGGAGCGCGCGGGCGCGCGCCCTAAGTCCAGCAGCAGGGAAGGAGCGCGCGACCCCAGCAGGACGGAAGGAGGACGCCGAGCGTGGGTAAGGGGGGCGACGTCCCTGCCTGGCAGAGGACGCTGGCGCAGGGGAACAGCGTCCCTGCCTGGCAGAGGGCAGGGACGCCGGCGCTACAGTACCCCCCCTTTAGGCCCCCCCTTTTTTAGGCCAGAAAGAAATTTAGCTAGGATGAGAGGGGCATGGATGTTCTCCCGAGGCTCCCACGTTCTCTCCTCAGGACCAAACCCCTTCCAATCCACCAGAAAATAGGTCTTTCTTCCTACCCTTTTGGTGGCCAAAATGTTCTCTACCTCAAATTCGTTCTCAGCAGACAGTGGAGCAGGAGGTGTACCTGTAGACTTGACAAAAGAGTTAAGTACCACCGGTTTGAGGAGAGATACATGGAAGGAGTTAGGAATCCGCAAATTGGCCGGGAGTTTCAATTTATAGGACACTGGGTTGATCTGACTGATGATCTCCAGAGGACCGATGAACCGAGGACCTAACTTGTAGGAAGGAATCTTGAGCCGAACATACTTGGACGAGAGCCAGACCTTATCCCCAGGACGGAATTGAGGGGGATCCAGACGTTTCTTGTCAGCATGCCTCTTCATGCGCTCGGATGACAGAATGAGTGCGGACCGGGTACTCTCCCATATGGAGGAGAATTCGTTAACCAGGGATTCCGCAGCTGGATTGTCCACAGAGATGGAAATAGGTACAGGGATCCGAGGATGTTGACCGAAGACTACAAGAAACGGAGATTTGGAGGAAGATTCGCTCTCGTGATTGTTGTACAAAAATTCGGCCCAAGGCAGGAGATCCACCCAGTCAGAATGGTGGGCATTAACGAAGTGCCGGAGATAACTGGTCAGAATCTGATTGATTCGCTCGACTTGACCATTGGACTGTGGGTGGTAAGCGGAGGAGAAATCCAGGGTGACGTCTAGCAACTTACAAGTGGCTCTCCAGAAACGTGAGGTGAACTGTACCCCACGATCCGACACAATGTGACGAGGCAGACCATGAAGACGGAGGATGTGGCGGATAAAGTCTTTAGCCAACTCGGGTGCAGACGGAAGCCCTGGCAGGGGAATGAAGTGAGCCATCTTGGAAAATCGGTCAACGACCACCCAAATGACCGTACAACCAGCAGAGACGGGAAGATCCGTTATGAAGTCCATGGCTATATGCTGCCAGGGGGCAGCGGGTACAGGAAGTGGGAGAAGACGGCCGGCAGGCAGGTGTCTCGGAACTTTGTTGCGGGCACAGGAGGCACAGGCAGAAACAAAGTCTATTACATCCTTGTGCAGGGTAGGCCACCAGTAATGCCGGGTAATGAGCTGGAGGGTCTTTTTCCGACCAGGTGGCCAGCTAGTTTAGACGAATGACCCCAGTGGAGGATCCTCTCCCAATCAGGTACCGATACGAACGTCTTACCAGGAGGGAGACGATTTAGACTCACGGGAGCCACCTGCATCACTCTGGCGGGATCGATGATATGTTTAGGTTCCTCCTCGAGATCCGACACCAGGAAAGACCGGGACAAGGCATCCGCCTTGATGTTCTTGTCGGCTGGGCGAAAGTGTAAAAGAAAGTCGAAGCGGGCAAAAAACAAGGACCACCGGGCTTGGCGAGGGTTAAGTCTCTGGGCATGCTGGAGGTAAGCCAGATTCTTGTGGTCAGTGTAAATGATTACCGGATGAAGAGCCCCCTCGAGTAGGTAACGCCACTCCTCCAATGCCAGCTTGATGGCCAATAACTCTCGGTCTCCTATGGAATAATTGCGCTCAGAAGAGGAGAAGAGTTTTGAGAAGAAGCCGCAAGATACCATTCTCCCGGAAGAAGACTTTTGAGTCAGTACCGCTCCGGCTCCAGAAGAGGAAGCGTCCACCTCCAGGAAGAACTGCTTGTTGCCGTCCGGGCGATGCAGCACTGGAGCGGAAGAGAAGGCCTGTTTTAAGGAAAGAAAGGCCTCCTCTGCTTCGGGCGTCCACTGTTTGGGGTTAGCATTCTTGCGGGTGAGCGCGGAGATTGGAGCAGTCCGGGAAGAGAAGTGCGGTATGAAGAGGCGGTAATAATTGGCGAATCCCAGGAACCGCTGAATGGCCTTCAATCCCTCCGGTCGGGGCCATTTCTCGATGGCAGATAGCTTCTCCGGATCCATTCTTAGGCCTGTCTGAGAAATGATGTAACCCAAAAACGGAAGCGAGGTCTGCTCAAAGAGACACTTCTCATATTTGGCGAAAAGGTGATTCTGCCTAAGCCTGAGCAGAACCTGACGAACATCCCTCCGGTGAGACTGGAGATCCGGAGAGAAGACCAAGATGTCGTCTAGGTACACCACAACGCAGGAGTAGAGCAGGTCCCGGAAGATGTCATTGACCAACTCCTGAAAGACTGCAGGAGCATTACAGAGACCAAAGGGCATCACCAAATACTCATAGTGGCCGTCCCGGGTGTTGAATGCCATCTTCCATTCATCTCCCCGACGGATACGGACCAGGTTATATGCTCCACGAAGATCCAGTTTGGTGAAGATTCTAGCCCCCCTCAGACGATCAAACAATTCGGGAATGAGCGGAAGAGGGTACTTATTCTTCACCGTGATCAGGTTTAGGCCTCTGTAGTCAATACAGGGACGGAGAGAGCCGTCTTTCTTTTTTACGAAGAAGAAACCTGCTCCCGCTGGGGAGGTTGATTTCCGGATGAATCCCTTGGCCAAATTCTCCTCGATATATTCGGACATCGACCTGGTCTCAGCAGCAGACAATGGGTAAATACGCCCACGGGGAGGCGTAGTACCGGGTAGCAGGTCGATCGGGCAATCATAAGGTCTGTGAGGGGGTAATGTCTCTGCCTCCTTTTTATTAAAGACATCAGCGAACGACCAATATGGAATCGGGAGCCCTGGTAGATTAGTTGGTGTAGGAGAAGGACGGACGGGATGAACAGGAACCAAACACGTTTTATGACAGTCCTGTCCCCAGCGAAGGATCTCTCCAGTCTGCCAGTCAAGCACGGGTGCATGCTTTTGGAGCCAAGGTAGACCTAATAAGAAAGCATGAGAGAGTCCAGGCAGGACATGAAACGAGATGCTCTCAGAATGCAACATTCCCACCTGCAGGGTTATGGCTTCAGTGATAAGTTGGATGGGACGTGGTAGAAGACCCCCGTCCACAGCAGCAACAGATACTGGTTCAACCAGATGTTTGGTAGGAATGTGATATTTCTCTACTAGAGCCTGTGAAACAATATTCCCGGCTGCTCCAGAATCAAGTTGGGCTTGTTCGAAATAACGGTTCTCACCGAGGAGAATTGAGACTGACAGCAGCAGAGATGAAGAGGATTTATTCTTGTCTAGGTTGACCTCTCCGAGCGAACCTAGACACAGGCGTTTCCCGACCTCTCCGGAGAGGTACGGATCCGGTGCTCCTTACTGCCACAGTAGAAGCAACTCCCCTCGGCACGGCGTAAGTCCTGACGGGCTTTGACCATCTTGGTCTGGTCGACCTGCATAGGCTCAGAAGTGTGTACCTGGGGAGAAGCGGAAGGAGTTACGGGTCTCTGAAAAGAAGGAGCTAGACGAGGAAACCTTCTCTCACGGGTGACCTCTTTGGCGCGTTCCTGGAACCGTAGATCAATTCGATTAGCCAGAGTTATTAGGTCATCGAGAGAGGTTGGAATGTCACGACCGGCAAGTTCATCTTTAATACGGCCGGACAGACCTCCCAGAAGACAGATATCAGGGCATCATTATCCCAGGCCAGCTCCGAGGCAAGGGTACGGAACCGTATGGCATATTGCCCCACGGTGAGACTTCCCTGACGGAGACGCAACAGAGATGATGCAGAGGAGGTCTTCCGTCCGGGTTCGTCGAATACCTTCCGGAAGGCCGAGAGAAAAGCAGGCAGGTCAGACACCAGAGGATCTTCTCTCTCCCAGAGAGGATTGAGCCAGGCCAGAGCCTCTCCGGTGAGATGGGACATAATGAAGGCAATTTTGGCCCGGTCGGAGTTAAACTGGTGAGCCAGGAGTTCGAAATGCAGGGTACACTGGTTAATGAAACCCCGAGCCAGAGTAGGATCGCCTCCAAACCGTGGAGGAGCAGAAAGTCGAGGTCCAGGAACGGAAACCACGGAATTGGTAAGCAACAGAACTGCCGGATTGCGAGTCATGGCGCCAGTGGTGGTTGCTGGTGAAGTAGTCAGGGTGTCCAGGCGGGAATTAACATTCCGCAGATGACCCAGGATGGACTCCTGTTGAGACCTCTGACGAGACAGTTCATGACACAGGTCAGAGAGCGAAGGGGTTTGGGTGCCACCGGGTTCCATGGCCCGAGCAAACTGTAACGGGTCTGGGAGGCGGAACCTCTGAGCTTTATTATACAAGGAGGCTTTCCTTGTAAAGGAGCGGGTGGCGCCCGTGGAGACGGACAGGAAGTCACGGCAAGTGACAGGGACAGTCTCTGGATAGACGGGCAGGTAGTCACGGCAAGTGACCGGGGCAGTCTCTGGAAGGACAGGCAGGTAGTCACGGCAAGTGACCGGGGCAGTCTCTGGAAGGACAGGCAGGTAGTCACGGCAAGTGACCGGGGCAGTCTCTGGAAAGACAGGCAGGTAGTCACGGCAAGTGACCGGGGCAGTCTCTGGAGGGACAGGCAGGTAGTCATGGCAAGTGACCGGGGCAGTCTCTGGATGGACAGGTATATACGACCTGAGATGGTGGAGCCTCCTGGTAGGCTAGCAGGCAGATGACAGATGAACGCCCCCAAGTGAGCAGGCGAGAGTCTCTGGAATAGACGATGGTCACCGCATGTGACGTCCGAACCTCCGGGTAGGTCTGCAGGCAGATGGCAGATGAACGCCCCCAAGTGAGCAGGCGAGAGTCTCTGGAATAGACGATGGTCACCGCATGTGACGTCCGAACCTCTGGGTAGGTCTGCAGGCAGATGGCAGATGAGCGCCCCCAAGTGAGCAGGCGAGATTCTCTGGAATAGCCGATGGTCACCACCGGTGACGGCCGAACCTTCAGGTAGGCTTGCGGACAGGTAGCAGACAGCAAACTGGCAGGAGACAGGCAGGTAACTGGTAACGGAACCTGAGGGCTGAAGCAGAGTAAACAGTGCAACACAGTGTTCGGGCACCTCCATTAAGGAGGGAGTACTTTATATAGGGTGGAGTCCTCCGGCATTGGCCGGGGACCTTTTTTTAAAAGATGCGCGCGGCCCCTTTAAGAGCGGGGGAGCGCGCGGGCGCGCGCCCTAAGTCCAGCAGCAGGGAAGGAGCGCGCGACCCCAGCAGGACGGAAGGAGGACGCCGAGCGTGGGTAAGGGGGGCGACGTCCCTGCCTGGCAGAGGACGCTGGCGCAGGGGAACAGCGTCCCTGCCTGGCAGAGGGCAGGGACGCCGGCGCTACACAGCTCTTGCTACCACAAGTCTCTGCACGCTGCGCTGTCTTGCCGCTTGTCACCTTCGTGACCCCACGAGTCACAGCCAGCCAGCCGCTTGTCACCTTTGTGGACTCCGATGAGCTACAGCACACACCTCACACGTGTTCCAGAGAAAAAAATCACCAAAAAAAAAATAGTTTCTCACTGATTCTTCTCACTGATCCCGACCAGCCTAGCATGGTTGTCAGCCACACAGGTTCCTGGAGACCTCAGCCTCAGAAGTACCCAGCAAACACAAAAATACAGTCTTTCTCACTGACCCGTCAGCACACCACAGACTCCTGTCTGTCACTCTTGGCCACAGAGATTTCCGGACACCTCCTCTCTCAGAGAGGCATCCCACAAAGGAAAAAACAGTCTCACTGACCCGTCAGACTCCTGTCTGTTACCTGTTGGCCACGCAGGTTTCCGGACACCTCCTCTGAGGTATCCTCTCAGCATGCTTTTTGCTTACTTCTCAATGACCCCGGTCACATAACACAGACTCCTGTTTGTCACCACTGCTTAACAGTTTCTTCAGATACCTCTTATCTTCAGAGGCACCACATATAAACATCTACACAGTTTATTCGTGACCACTGGTCACACTCACGGTTTTCACAGACCGTCCGTTCCTCCTCTGATTCCTCATTCCCAGTCCTGGAACATGTGCTCCTTGGGCCGCTGCCAGCATTCCATCCACCAATTGTAAGGTTTCACTCACTTGGCTGCTTCAGAGGTAAATCAGGAGACACTTTCTTATGCAAAAAGTCTTTAGGTTTATTGCATCATAAACCATATGGTAACATACAATACACTCTTCAATGCTTCAGCTCCTGCCTGGAGCCTCGCTCTTCAGTCACAGAGACCTCTCTGTAATGTCTGCCTTGGACACATGGAAGCCTGTCCACACTGGCAGACTCCCACCCACTCTCTCACAGGTGCAAAACACACTCCATTACATAGGTGTAACTCCACCCACAGGTGAGGTCAGGAATCACATGGTTATGTCACATGGTCATGACCTCACCACAGGTCCTTTAGCTACACCATTACATGCAGGTTTTATCCCAGGTATTTAGACACAAGCCCCTTGGGTGGGTTTGTAGGTGACTGGACCCGCCCAGCTCTCCTAGTCACCTGGAAGCCTCCCAATATATAGTACAACTCAGCAGTAGATCTGCTGAACCAAAACATATCCAGGCTTCCATCACAGGGCCACCCACCTCTGTGATACATAACGTCCATCCATCACATGCCTCCATGCATATCCCGAGGGCCATACACAGTGCCCCCTAGCTGCATCAGGGGTCATTACACCACAGTAGGCACGGGCGGATGGCGATTCTGCTCGCGCCTATTGTGGGCACATGTCAGCTGCTTATAACAGCTAACATGTCGCTGCTTTTAGGTGGGCTCACCGCCGAAGCCTACCTCAAAGCAAGGGATCCTTACCGATGACGTACTATCCCGTCATCGGTAAGGAAGGGGTTAAAGGGAATCTGACAGCAGTTTTTTGCCACCGAATCTGAGAGGACCACAATGTAAAGACAGAGACCCTGATTCCAGCGATGTGTCACTTTTATCAGCAGGAAATTATCACTTGAGGACTAACTAGCAAACCTGCTGCTATGTAGTTCTCCATATTCATGAGCTCTATATAACCTCGCTCACCATAGATTGGCAGCTTTCTGGCCATGAACAGTGTAGACAGAAAGCTGCAAATCATTGTTGTGTGCAGTGGTATACAGTTCTTAGCACTCAGAGCACTGGTATCTCTAGTGATGTTATTAAACCTGCTGTAAGAAGCCCAGTAAGTGATACATCGCTGGTCTCTGCCCTTTGTAAGGCAGTGGCTTTCGTGTCCATATGGCAATGAGACAGTGACTCAAGAAATTTCAACTTAAATGTCTATTTTCAAACTCACAAAATAAATCCGGAACTTTATCCTCCGATTCGCAGCCGCAACGTCCGTACCAGTCTGTTGCTGTTGGTCACTGCACCACTGTATCACTTGTGGGTGCGCCAGTAGTTATGTCTTTCTCTTGTCTGTGTTCAGTCTCACACAGACCTTACTGCACAGAGCCTCCTACTCTGCTGCTTGCAAACAAAAACTGACACACCCAAATCTTAACTGAAAGTTTAAATGGGTTTTGTGGACATGGGCCACCCCCAAAACCCAGATTGGAGGGAGAGATCCATCCCACTACCAATCCTACAGATCTCTCCAAAAATAAAAGCCGATGTCAGGTTTTCTTAAATCTGACTTGGTCAAATAGTTGGACCAAATCCATTCTCTATTTTATTTTGGATTGTAATCACAGGGATGTCTATAATTATAATGATCTCCAGCAACTTCAATATGCCCCCATCCTGGGGGACACATGACGACCCTCATATATGATTTCCCTCACTGCCTTACTTACCCCGCCGTTCAGACTTGGGGTGGATGAACACCTGTCACCATACAAGGTGACAGGACCGCTCCTAGGCCTACCTCAGAATGCATCTGTTTGCACAATAAAACCTTCATGGATTGGTATGCTTTCTCCGACTGGGCATTCCACCGAACCATGACCAATTTACTTCCCTTTAAGTGACTGGTCAAGGGTGTCGATTTTCTGGCAAAATTAGGTATAACTCGTCGGTAATACTCAATGATGTCATGGAACGCTCTTACCTGTTTTATAATAAGTGCCCTGGCCAAGTTTTGTATTGCTTCAATTTTGTTTATTTTGGGTTTGATAACCCCACTACCGATGGTGTACCACAAGTATCAGGCTTCCTTGAGACCTATTGCACATTTTTTGGGGGTTCGCCGTCAAGCCTGCTAGCAAATCAACTACCGCTTGCACCTGGAACAAGTGGGTGAGCCAGTTGGTGCTAAAGATAATAATATCATCCAAATACACCAATGCACACTTCTGATGGGGCTCTAAAACCATGTTCATCAGTATCTGGAACGTGGTCAATGTCCCATGTAACCCAAAAGGCAAGACAACATATTGATAGAGACCCTCCAACGTTATACAGGCTGTCTGTTCTTTCGCCACTCTGTCAGAGGCACCTGCAAGTAACTTTTGGTCAGATTGAGCGTTGTGAAATACTGGGCCTGCCCCAGTGTCTCAAACAGCTTGTCCACTCAGGTCATTGGATAAAGATCAAATTTTGATACTTCAATTTTCAAAAATCGTAACAATCCAACTGGCTTCGGAATCCGTACAATGGGCTACTCACTCCTGGAGCCCTCAATAACTCCAAGCTGCAGCATTTGTTTCACCTCAGCCGCAATGACTTGCCTCCAGCACATGGTATGGTTTAATTTTTATGCTTAACTGAGGCTCTGTAACAATTTCATGTTGGATTACAGATGTACAGCCTGGGCAGTTCTAAGAATACGTCCGTATTCTGTTAAACTAGTTTTCAAGCCTCCTGTCGCTGTTATTTAGAGAGAGCGTTGCTTATTTTTACCCCTCTCTCCGCATCCTCCCAGACCAGTGTTGGAGGGTTCACAGGCGATACGACCGTCTTTGCATCCGTAATCATACATTCCCGGTCTTTTCATGCTTTTAGCAGATTTACGTGATATGGTTCTTTGGGTTTTCTCTTCCCGGGCTGGTATACTATATAATTTACCTTCCCAACCTTTTCCCACACTTCATATGGCCCTTGCCACTTTGCCATTAGCTTACTTTCTGCGGGCACTAAGACTAACACCCTATCCCCTTTGATAAAGGACCTGACTGTGGCCTTTCTATTATATGCTCAGTTCTGCTCTGCCTGGGCATCCAGAAGGTGTTCCTTTACTATGGGAATGGCATCACTGCTGTGATCCGTTCCTGCAAAATCGCCATGTACTCTATTACACTTTTATGTTCCCACGTCTCTTTGGCTACATACAGCAGGCCCCGGGGATGTCTACCGTATAAAAGCTTGAATGGAGAGAACCTCGTTGAAGGCTGTGGTACCTCTCGGATGGCAAAAATTAATTATGGCAGTAATATATCCCAATCCCTGTCATGTTTGGAGGCCTGGGGGTTTTGTTCAACCTTTCCACTAGACCATCCATCTGTGGATGGTACACCAACATGTGCAATTGTTTAATCTGGAGCAGCTTCCTTTGTCACCTTGGACATAAAAGGAGTCCCCTGATCTATAAGGATCTTCTTAGGTAGCCGAAGGCAGCAGAACGTGGCAAACAGCTCCCTGGCAATAAGTTAAGCTGAGGTGTGAAAAAGTGGAATTGCCTCCAGGTAATGAGTAGCATAGTCTACTACTAGGGATGAGCGAATGTGCTCGGTGATACTCGGTTATCACCGAGTATCCCGGTGCTCGGATGCATTCTTTAATCAGTGATTAATGGGCGGTGCTCTATGTAATACTCGAAACTCCGCCCACATTTTTGGCACCTGTTACACAGCCACTAAGCATGCAGGGATTGCATGCTCGTCAATGTAGTGCTGTAGCCATCTTAGTTGTGGCATTGCTGTGATTGGTTGGCCAGGTGACATCATCAGGGTGTCATAAAACAACAGGCGTCGCCCGGCTTGCCATACAGACGCAGTTGCACAGCTATGTGGCACTTCATATTGGAGGGAGAGAGTGCTTGTCTAGGACTGTATGTGCATAGTATAACAAATCAGAGGCTTATAGTCTTGATGCTGGTGCTGAAGCGGAGCAATCGTACTAACAGCCCTTCTAAGGAATAATGGTTTACTCTGCTGTTTGTATCACATACAATCTGCATTTAACCTAGGGAGGGAGAGAGAGTCGCAGGAGTAGGGAGAGTGACAGAATCCAGTCTGTAGACAAGGACTAGGGCTGTGCAGTCCATTGGCAAATATTTAGCTGCATTTTTTCGGGGGAGGTGGGGTTGAAAAAATTGAATATATTTTGATCCATCTAGTATTACTGATTTGTGTTACTTTTTGTGATACATAACACTCCATAAAATCGATAAAAAATTCCCCTGCATGCACAATTCTGTGTTCTGGATTATTTTTTTTTAATATATATATAACACTCCAAAAAATAGCTAAAAATTGTTACTGCTTAAATTTGTCACCCATACAGTATTACATGGTGTGGGGTACATTTAACGTGATCTATAAAACTGAAAAAAGTGTTAAATTTTGCAAGCTTAAATTTCTCAGACATACAGTTTCACGTGTTCTGTGGTACATTTCTGTGCTATCTAACACTCCAAAACTGGCATAAAAAATTAGCTAGATTACATTTCTCACTGTAACAGGCTGGGTGATTGAACCACGGTACCGAAGCCCAAGGAAGACCTGGAGGTGCATTACTAGGAGTCTCACCCAATCTGACCAGGGATATGCAGTGGCTAACAACACCAAGATCCGTGGAGAGGGAGGTGGTCGAGGTGCTACTCGAGGACTGATCTTGGGTAGATGGCAACTGACTCCTAGGAACGGGTAGCTGGGCGGCCCAAGGAAATGTCCAACAGATGCAGGCAGGCATAGAAGATGACAGGAACCGCAGAAGCAGACAGGAACGGCTGACAAAGAGATGAGCACTTTCAGGCACAACTGGACTGGCTGCCATTGAGGTGAGCCCTCGCGGGTGCAACTGGACCGGATGCCATTGAGGTGAGCATTGGCGGGTGCAGCAGGCTTGGCTGCCGTTAAGATGAGCACTGGTGCGTGCAGCAGGCTGAGATACAAGCACTGGGACCAGAGAACTAACAAGACTGATAGGAACAAACTCACAACATTGCACAGGCCCCTCAATGTTGGACAAGGTGCTTTAAATGATAAGTGACCTCCAGCTATTTGCTGGAGACACTTTAGAAGAACGCGCGTGGCCCCTTTAAGAAAGAGGAAGTGTGTGCGCTCGCGCCCTAAGCAGTGCCTGGGGTCCTGCTTGTGGTGCACGCACCCCATGCAGCAGCAGACCTGGAAGGAGCAGTACGGGAGCTGTGGAGGTGAGTATGCAGGTGACTCTGCAGAGAGAGAGAGGGACTGCAGGCAGAGATGAAGGTGCTACACTCCCCCATACACTATTCTGTGGACAGGGGAAAATTTCTGTGATATTATCTGACACTACAAGAAAAGTGTTTAAAAAATTGGCTAGATTACTGTTCTCATCCATAAACTATTCCGTGGTCTGGGGGACATTTCCTGTGATCTATAAAACTGAAAAAAAGCATTAAAAAAATTTTGCAGTCTTAAATTTATAAGCCTGTACTGCAGTGGTGTTCACACTGTGCGGCAATGAGGCAGTGATCCAGTAATTTTCAAAGCAAAAATGTCTTTAATGTCCAAAACTTACACATGAAAACAACCGATATCCTCCGGATCGCAACCGGGACGTCAAAACAGTCCTTATCCGAGCCCCGTTGTTGAGGGTGACTGTACCACCGAGTCACACTGTGGGGGTGCCAGGCGTTTGCTTCACTTGGCTCTGTGTTGACTGCACACATACGATGGATGTTGCAGAGCCATCTGCTCAGCAGTTTGCAAACCAACACTGACACACCCAAACCTTTGCTGCAGGATTTTTAAAATGGAATCTGTGGCCATGGGCCACTTG
>JARQOD010000001.1:118014285-118065843 GCA_033576555.1 Oophaga sylvatica | reverse complement strand
TACCTGGCTTCTTCACTTTCTCTCCACTGACATCCCCACCATCATCATGGGTGACTTCAACATCCCCACTGATACCCTTCAGTCAGCAGCCTCCAAACTTCTGTCCCTTACTTCATCCTTTGGACTTACTCAGTGGTCCTCCTCAGCCACCCACACGGATGGTCATACATTAGACTTGGTCTTCACCCGCCTCTGCTCTCTATCTAACTTCACCACCTCCCCTCTCCCTCTATCCGACCACCATCTACTCACTTTCTCATCCCTGTCCTCCTCTCCTGTCACCCATGTCCAGCAACACGTGCACCCCCGCAGACACCTTGCACACCTAGACATCCACACACTCTCTGACTCTATTCTTTCACTGGCATCAATATCCTCACTCCACGATACAGACAGTGCCACTGCTTTCTACAATGCCACTCTCACATCGGCTATTGACACGGTCGCCCCTCTCGTTCATGGCAGAGTGCGATGTACCAACAGACAACCTTGGCACAATAACACCACTAAAAAGCTCCGGCAAGTGTCCAGGATTACAGAGCGCCGTTGGAAAAAAACAAATTCGCAAGACGACTTCACTGCATTCAAACAAGCAACACTCTCTTTCAAATCTGCCCTCACCTCTGCTAAACAGGCCTACTTCACAACCCTCGTATCTTCCCTATCCTACAATCCCAAACAGTTATTCAAAACTTTTAACTCCCTCCTCCGCCCACCACTGCCCCCTCCTACCTCCCTCATCTCTGCTGAGGACTTTGCCACACACTTCAAAAATAAGATCGACCAAACAAGGCAAGTCTTCATTGTTCAACCACCTCAACCACTTTGTATACCAGACCAATGCCCCAACCCCATAACCTCCCTCTCCAACATAACTGAAGGGGAGCTTAATTGTCTTCTCTCCAAATCGCACCTCACAACCTGTGCACTTGACCCCATCCCAACCCACCTCCTCCCCAACCTCACCACCACTATTATCCCATCCATAACCCACCTCTTCAACCTATCACTAACTTCCGGTACCTTCCTTTCTGCTTTCAAGCATGCCACAATCAAGCCTATTCTTAAAAAGCCAACCCTCGACCCAACCGCTATGTCCAGCTATCGCCCAATATCGCTGCTCCCATTCGCTTCCAAACTCCTGGAGCTGCATGTCCACGCTGAGCTTTCCTACCACTTCTCTTCTAACTTGCTCTTTGACACTCTACAATCTGGTTTCCGCCCCCATCACTCCACTGAGACAGCCCTGACCAAAATTACTAATGACCTACTTACAGCCAAAGCGAACAGACAATACTCTATACTCCTGCTTCTTGACCTGTCCTCTGCTTTTGACACAGTTGACCACTGCCTTCTACTACAGATTCTTTCCTCCTTTGGCGTCAAAGACCTTGCCCTATCCTGGATCTCCTCATACCTTTCCAACCGCAAATTCAGCGTCTCCCACTCACACACTACCTCCTCGTCCCACCCTCTCTCCGTTGGAGTCCCCCAAGGATCTGTTCTAGGACCCCTACTCTTCTCAATCTATACACTTGGCCTGGGGCAACTCATAAAGTCCCACGGATTCCAGTACCACCTTTACGCTGATGACACTCAGATCTACCTCTCTGGCCCAGACATCACCTCTCTGCTATCCAGAATCCCGGAGTGTCTATCAGCCATATCTTCCTTCTTCTCCTCCAGCTTCCTCAAACTCAATGTGGACAAATCTGAACTCATAATCTTTCCCCCATCCCACAGATCTTCCTTACCTGACCTATCTATCACAATTAACGACATCACGCTTTCCCCCGTACCAGAAGTCCGCTGCCTCGGAGTAACCCTTGACTCTGCCCTGTCCTTCAAACCGCACATCCAAGCTCTTTCTACCTCCTGTCGCCTTCAGCTCAAAAATATTTCAAGAATCCGTCCTTTCCTCAACCCTCAATCTACTAAAATGATTGTGCACGCCCTCATCATCTCCCGCCTCGACTACTGCAACACCCTTTTCTCTGGCCTCCCTGCTAACACCCTCGCACCTCTCCAGTCCATCCTTAACTCTGCTGCACGACTAATTCACCTCTCTCCTCGCTACTACTCCGCTTCTCCCCTCTGCAAATCTCTTCAATGGCTCCCATTCCCTCAGCGTATCCAGTTCAAATTACTAATACTGACCTACAAGGCCATCTATAATCTGTCTCCTCCTTATATCTCTGAACTAATCTCCCGATATCTTCCCTCACGTAATCTCCGATCCTCCCAAGACATCCTTCTCTCCTCCACACTTATTCGCTCCTCACCCAACCGCCTCCAAGACTTCTCCCGAATATCCCCCATCCTCTGGAATTCTTTGCCCCAACACGTCCGACTATCAAACACATTCGGATCCTTCAGACGGAACCTGAAAACTCACCTCTTCAGGAAAGCCTACAGCCTGCAATGACCCTGCTACCTCCTCACCACTACCGGAGATATTGCCTCAACCAACACCGGAACTGCTGCAACCCCCCGACCTACTGTCTCCTGCCTCACAATCCTGTAGAATGTAAGTCCGAAAGGGCAGGGTCCTCTCCCCTCTGTATCAGTCTGTCATTGTTAGTTTGTTTACTGTAAGTGATACCTGTAATTTGTATGTAACCCCTTCTCATGTACAGCACCATGGAATCAATGGTGCTATAGAAATAAACAATAATAATAATAATAATCTTGCTAAAACGGTCCACGACCACCCAGATGACAGTGAAACCCTCAGAGGGGGGAAGGTCAGTAATAAAGTCCATAGCCAAATGTTTCCAAGGTGCACTAGGGACCTCCAGAGGGCAAAACAACCCTGCAGCAGGAGTATGAGAAGACTTAGATCTAGCACACACAGTGCATTGAAGCACCCACTTAATGACTTCCTTCTGCCATCCAGGCCACCAAAAGCTGCGACCCACAAGTCTCTTGGTCTCAGAGATTCCAGGATGACCTGCCAACCGAGAGTCATGACATTCAACAAACAAATCTCTCCTCAGGGTACCAGGCACAAACAACCTCCCATGCGGCGTGTTAGATGGGGCATTCTCCTGTGCTTTAAGAATCTCATCTTCCAACACGGAGTCCAAAACCGCAATAACAACCCCCTCTTGCAAAATGTTTTCCTCCTCCTCAGTACCCACCATAGGAGAAAAGTTGCGAGACAAAGCATCAGCTTTAACATTTTTAGTACCTGGATGTAAGTAACGGTAAAATTAAAGCGTGAGAAAAACAGTGCCCACCTAGCCTGACGGGCATTCAAGTGTTTGGCAGCATCAAGGTAGATCAGATTTTTATGATCGGTGAAGACTTGAACGGGAAATTCCGCTCCCTCCAAAAAATGACGCCAGTGTTCAAATGCGAGTTTAATTGCCAACAATTCCCGATTACCGATATCATAATTTAGTTCAGACTCAGAAAATTTCTTTGAAAAAAAAGCACAGGGATGTACTCCATCCGTCTTTTCCTGAGACAACACTGCGCCGACCCCCACAGAAGAAGCATCAACCTCAACCAAAAATGGTTTAGTCACATCAGGCTGCGTAAGGATGGGAGCAGAGCTGAACCTCTCCTTTAGCAACACAAAAGCCTCAATGGCCTCAGTAGTCCACTGAACCGCATCAGCACCTTTCCTGGTGAGATCGGTCAGAGGTTTGGCAATCACAGAAAAAATTTTTATGAATTTTCTATAATAATTGGCGAACCCCAAAAACCTCTGTATTGATTTCACACCAATAGGTCTAGGCCAATCCTGCACAGCTTGCACTTTCACAGGGTCCATCTCAAAACCTTCACTGGAGACAATGTAGCCCAAAAAACTAAGTCTCTGTACAGCGAACTCACATTTTTCTAGTTTGGCAAAAAGTGAATTATCACTCAGTAACTGTAATACTTCACGCACACTCCTCCAATGAGACTCCAAATCCAGTGAATAAATCAAAATGTCATCCAAATACACAACCACACTTCTGCCGATCAAAGGTCTAAGGATGTCATTAATAAGATTCTGAAAAAATGCCGGAGCACTGGAAAGTCCAAAAGGCATGACCAGATTCTCAAAATGACCCAGTGGAGTGTTAAACGCAGTCTTCCATTCATCCCCCTCCTTCATGCGCAACAAATTGTATGCCCCTCGAAGATCAATTTTCGAGAACCACTTGGCCCCCACTAACTGATTAAACAAATCAGGAATCAATGGCAGTGGGTAAGGATTGCGTACAGTAATCTTATTAATCTCACGAAAGTCTAGACAAGGCCGTAAACCGCCGTCCTTTTTTTTTAACAAAAAAAAATCCAACCGCCACAGGAGATTTGGAAGGCCTAATGTGACCGGCGGCCAAGCTTGTCTGTATGTATTCCTCCAAAGCCTTTCTCTCAGGAATAGTCAAATTAAATAAACGACTTTTAGGAAGAGTTGCTCCAGGGACAAATTCAATCGCACAATCATAATCTCTATGAGGAGGCAATACCTGCGATTCCTTATCAGAAAAAACTTTCCAAAAATCCTGAATAGGTACAGGTAACTCCCCCTTAACTACAGCAGCAATACGCCCGTTACAACACTTGTCATAAC
The DNA here is from genome assembly GCA_033576555.1 of Oophaga sylvatica. Taxonomy (NCBI): domain Eukaryota; kingdom Metazoa; phylum Chordata; class Amphibia; order Anura; family Dendrobatidae; genus Oophaga; species Oophaga sylvatica. The sequence continues at coordinate 118,061,273 of JARQOD010000001.1, read as the reverse complement.
ACTTAGGACTCCAGGACTTAATTTCATTGGTAGACCAATCCAGTACCGGATTGTGCAATTTTAACCAGGGTAACCCCAAAATCACCGGTGAGGGCAAATTATTCAAAACTACCAAATCCAAATTCTCTTGATGAACACCATTAATAGTAAGAGGGAATTCACAGATATGGTGAGTAACATTTTTCAAGGGAGAGCCATCCACAGACACCACATTAATAGGAGAAGACAGAAGTTTGGGTTTTAATTTTAGTTTTTCCAAAAATTTCCCATCAATCACATTGAGAGTTGAACCACAATCCACAAATACCCGAAACTCCATTAATTCCTCCTCAACACCAGTGGTAGCAGAAAGAAAGACACCTTTATTGTTTAAACAAGCTATGCGGGCGACACTGACCTCATTTTTTTTTCTTTATTCATTCGAAGCGCACAGTTCTTAATGAAATGCTCAGATTTACCACAGTAGAAACACAAACCTTGAGCAAATCTGCGTTCTTTTTCCCGAGAGTGAGGTGCCATTGCTCCAATTTCCATCGGCTCTGCAATGTCAGTACATTCCTTCTCCAAACCTGGAGCTGACAAAGCAGACTTACTCTCATTAACCCTTGCACGCAGTCTCCTATCCACCCGTATGGCCAATTGCATAGCCTCTTGCAAGTTACCAGGTATAGGATAAGCAATCAGCAAATCTTTAACCCTTTCACTTAATCCTGCAAGAAATAAACTTTTCAAAGCTGAATCGTTCCAGCCCACCTGAGTGGACCACCTACAGAAGTGAGTACAATATTTTTCCACATTACCCGATCCCTGTCTCAAACGTCTCAACTCTGTCTCAGCTGATGAAACACGATCCGTATCGTCATACAACAACCCCAAAGCAGAAAAAAAAACATCCACTGATCCAAAGCATGGATCACTAGGCTGCAGAGAAAAGGCCCAGTCCTGAGGTTCTTTGCGCAAAAGTGACATTATGAACCCTATGCGCTGTGATTCATCACCAGAGGATCTGGGTCTCAAACGAAAATACAACAAGCAAGCATTTTTAAAAGAAAAAAAATCTTGTTGTTCACCAAAAAATAAATCAGGCAAACGTACCTTTGGCTCCACGAAATGTGCTCCAGAACAACTACTCACGTGTTGCTGGATTTCAGCCACCTCCAGAGAGAGACCCTGCAGGCGTTCAGCCAAATCCCGAACCGACACCATGATGAAAACAGAAAATCTTTCCTTAGAGATTTTTTTTTTTTTTTTTTTATTTTTGGCTGGACTTACTGTTATGAACTGCTACAAGCACTAAGGAAAGATGGGAACTCTGTCCCTACAATAAAACTGAGCTTGATCCCTACGATGTAACGGGGAACCTGATCCTGCGACCAGACCCGCTAAAGTCCTCAGCTAGTCTGAACGAAGACCTATAGTTGCGAGGGAGGAATCCGTACAAGATCTAGGGACTGGGAGAAAAGGTGGACACCTCCTAACAGAAATTGTAGCAGGGAAAATTAAACAGAAAACAAATTACTACGAGATCCTAAGATTAAGCAAAACTGACAGAGTAAAGCACCTAAGCACCCGGCTAGCTTAAGAGTAGATAATACAATGAAGTCCAGCAAAGCCAGAAGGGCGGAACCAGACTAAATAGGGAAAAAAGGTCATGTGACCAGCAAACTGAAACAAAATCTAACAAGAGGGTTCTAACAGTTTCTCTCCAACCTTAAAAAGAGGGGAAGTAAGGGAGGGGGTACTGTCACGGTCCCGGGGGCTGGCTCCTCCCTCCGACGTGTTCCCGACAGGGCACCTCGCCGCTCCCCGCCTGACTTCTCGGGGTCACGGCGCATCGGCAGTCCGCGCATGCGCAGTTGCGCTTTCCACGCTGCCAGGCTTCCTGGAGGTCATGACCCGGCGGTCCCGCCTTATCATGGCGGCGCCCACTGGGTATTTCAGCGTGGCGTCTGCTCCGGTAAGACGCCTGTTTATCTATGCTCTGGTGCTAGCATATTTTGCTGGTGTCCTTTCTGATCCTCAGGCCCTGTATCTCTGCCATACCTACCTGCCCTGTATCTCTGCCATACCTGCCTGCCCTGTATCTCTGCTATACCTGCCTGCCCTGCATCTCAGCCATACCTGTCTGCCCTGCATCTCTGCCATACCTGCCTGCCAGTCCTGTGTCTCATCTGTGCCTGTCCGTCCTGTGTCTCATCCGTGCCTGCCAGTCCTGTGTCTCATCCATACCTGCCAGTCCTGTGTCTCATCCGTGCCTGCCAGTCCTGTGTCTCATCCGTGCCTGCCAGTCCTGTGGCTCATCCATGCCTATCTGCCCTGTGTCTCATCCGTACCGGCCAGTCCTGTGTCTCTTCCGTACCTGCCAGTCCTGTGTCTCATCCGTGCCTGCCCGCCAGTGTCTTAGCCATGTCCACCTTTTTCCCTCTATCATTGTTGTTACCATTTCTTCCTCTCTTACAGCTACTGGCCACGGCCGGCCCTCGGTCTTCCTGGTTCCTCCAGTTTCCCATATCCCTCTGTTCCCGATACTTCTCAGCCCTTATCGGTACACTGTGCTCACCTCGGTCCCCTCACTATCCTTGCGGTGTTTCCCTAAGTCGCCCCTTTGGCTCCAGCCGTTGCGGTTCCATCCCCCTTGGGCCAGCCCCTAATGCTCCCTGTATAGGGGGTGGATTCACCTGAGCCACTCGCCCTCGGAAGCTCTGGAGCCGCGACCCAGAGGGTCCACTTCTGGGTTTTCGTCCTAGAACCCTAATACCTGCTATAACCCCCAATGTTATTTATGTCCTCCTTGTTTACTCTGCCTTGATCATCCTGCATCTGGCTCACTCTTAATTATCTGACCAAGATAAGCACAGACCACTCCCATCAGCTCCACACCTGAATGCATTTTCAAGCAAATATATTGAAAACCATACATCTGCCAAGACGTCAGTCTGCCCTTTGCATCACATAAGTGCATGATTGAAGTGTGAGCTATGAATTAATACAGAATTGAACCAGAAGCGAACTGAAGGTAACTGGATACATAGTCAATGTAAACAATGTTTCTGTTTGTTTTCACTCTCACCCTTATAATTCTTCACTTTCTACTAACCCCCTTATCCCTACCCGTATTAATAAACTGGTCATCTCTCCCTCCATCCTCTCCATCCATCTCATCTCCTCCTTAGATCTGTTCCTCAGCGTTCAATCTACTGTCTCCAAACACAGACAGTTCCCTCATGCTCTTTCCTGCGCCCACCTGCTATCACTGTCTCTGCTCTTCCACACTGCCAGCGATATCTCTCCAATTCCTGTCCTCTTAACAACATCCCCACAGTCATTTCTACCTCCCATCCACGCTCTATCACACATTTCTCTAACCTCTCTAACCTCATACCCATTCATCCAGCCCTGCTTCCCCAGTCCCACTAACAGGAGCTCTATAGAATGCTCACTCTGTCTGCAACAAACTTTCCTACATCCATTATCTTTTTATTACTAACAAACTTTCCTTCCCCGCTATCACAGAAACCTGGCTCACCCTCTCTGACACAGCCTCTCCAGCTGCACTTTCATATGGTGGATTCCACCTTTCCCCAACCAGCGCCCCAGTAGAAAGCATGGCGGAGAAGTTGGTTTTCTCCTGACAGATAACTGTTCCTTCACCCAAATCCCACTGCAACCCTCTGCTACCCTCCCTTCTTTTGAGATTTACTTTGTGCGTATCTATTCCTCCTCCAAGCTCCAACTGGCTGTCATTTACTGCCCCTCAGGGCCAGCCACCAGCTTCTTCGACCACTTCACTACCTGGCTATTTCATTTCCTCTCCAATGACATCCCCACTATCATCTTGGGCGACTTCAACATCCCCACTGGGCAGGTAGTATGGCGTGCACTCTTGCCTGGAGAGATTCCAAGGTGCTGGTGAAGTGGGATAACAATCCCTGTCATAGAGTAATATTCAATCACCGCACTGTAATGCTGCTGCAGTGCAGTATAGAGCAAACCTCCACTAGGGGATGCTGGTGAGGGAAGAGAGGTTGCACACACAGCGTAACTCCACTGAGCAGCAGCACAAGTGCCACCAGGTGGCGAAAGAGTGGTCAGACGAGCCGATTCAGAAACAGTCAGGACAAGAAATACCAGACGTCACAGCAATACACTTGGTCAAATACAAGTCAAAAGTCAGAGCCAGACGGAAGCAGAGAAACAGTGATAAGAGACAGTAAAACAGGTCAGAAGACAAGCTGGGTCACATACCAAGGGTCCAAGCACAGGGAGCGAACACTAAGACAAGCGGGGTGGCAGGAAAGGAAAGTCACGGGAACAGAGTAAACAGGCAGAAGACAAAACATGCTATCAAGGGGTTAACTGCTCTAGCCTGGAAACATGAACTATCACTGGCATTGGTCAGCAGGCCACAGCAGACTGAAATAGCCCCACAGAACCCAAAACGAGGCAGAGAATGTTAACCCTCTTATGACCAGACCGAGGAGAGAATAACATGAAACAAACCCTGGCCTGGATCATGACACGCACACTCTTAATAGATACTTGTGTAAATTTTATTGTACTGTTTCAGATGCAGCAATATCACAATTTGTTGATATGTAATTGGTGCAGGGACAAAATAATGGTGAAGCGACAAGAACATTTAACGTTTCAACCCTCATAGGGTCTTATTCATATAGTCGCTGAGGACAAGGTTCACTGAACAGTCTAGAGATTATTTCGATTGTAACAGATACCTGACTTGGGTGGAAGTCTGGCGCTCCCGTGCCTTGGATAGTTGCTGCAGCGTCTGTCTGTCCTCTTTTTCATCTTCCTTCTCCGCTAGATTTCTAAAACTTCATATAGACAAAACAGAATTTATCATCTTTCCCCCATCTCACTCATCCTCCCAACGGACCAATCCATTAAAGTAAATGGATGCTCACTCTCGCCAGTCCCACAAGCTTGCTGCCTCGGGGTAATCCATGACCCTGATCTCTCTTTCAAACCACATATCCAAGCTCTCTCCACTTCCTGTCGACTTCAACTCAAAAATATTAAAATATTTCCAGGATCCGCACATCCCTCAACCAACAATCTGCAAAAACACTAGTGCATGCCCTCATCATCTCCATCCTTGACTACTGCAACCTCTTGCTCTGTGGCCTAACACTCTCGCATCCCTTCAATCTATTCACCAGTAACTGGTGTTAAGATTACTGTACATGTTTTTATGTATACCTCTCCTCACATGTAAAGTGCCATGGAATAAATGGCGCTATAGTAATAAATAATAATAATGAACAATGCAGTTCTGCTAAATAGCAGCAAATGTAATGACTGACAGTTTGCTCTCCTGATCTACAGGTCTCACACTGTTAACTCCCTCTTTCACTTAAAATAATCTGTGGAGGCAGAATCTAATGCAGATCAGTGTCCGGCCCATAGATCTTAACTGCTCATTTACATGATAAGAAAAACATGAATTTCTCTGGAATAAAAAAATCGGATCACAAATATCAATGTATCATTTTATTCAGCTTTCTATGACTTGCCTGTATATTTACACATCTTAGGGGTTGTCATGGGTGTGTAATGTCCTGATGTGACTCCTGGAGACTCTGGGATCAGAAGGTCATAACGTTTATTAGATCGCATGTCCTCTTTAGGATCCTTTTGTAATTTACCTTGAATTGGAGTGGATTTACTTTAATTTGGTGCTGAAAGGGTTAAGGACCGTTTTTCTTCTGGCTGTGAACTTGGAGCTTGAGTTCTCAGCTGCAGCACCTTGTGACCACTCCCTTCCACTATATAAACCCACTGCTAGCTTTGTTGCTTGCCTGTTATAGTTAATCTATACTGACCTCTTTGGCTTTAGCCAGTCTCTGAATAAGCTGAGGTGTTCATTCCATTTCCAGTAGTGAACTTTCCTGTTGGAGAAGCCAAGCAGTGTTATTTTTTTGTGTCTTTTCCCACTGTTTGTCGTATCTTCCCTGTGTTGTTTTATTGTAGTACTGGGGCTAGTCTCACTGGCCTACGCACTAGACAGGGTAAGGTCAGTGCCAGCGGGGGCTTAGGCACTTGATTTGCAAGGGGAAAGGACCCGTCTGGGGACAATATAGAGTGCAGGGATCAGACTCAGGTTTTTGTTAGGAAGTGATCCCTCTCCCTTCTTCCTATCGCCAGGTTCTCCTTGCACATTTTCCCTGGTGTTGTGCCACATGCTGGGTGTCCTCTTGGCCTCAGTGTGATAAGTGTTGATCCTACTGATAGATTTCCTTTAAAATCTACTGAAACCTAAGGGTGCCTTCATATGCAGTAATTTTTTTTTGCCTTAGCAGAAAGTCTTTAGGGGAATATGAAATGCACTACAAATAGTGTTTTTTTGGTTCCATTGTCCCTTTTTCCAAGTTGCAGCATCAGGCTTTAAATATTTCACTTTTTGAGCATTTTGAAAAAATAAAGCGTACTGTCAGAAAAGAAAACACCTGAAAAACATGCATGTTAGAAATATCTGAATAAAATAAACATCACCAAAAATGCATGAAATTCATGGCTTAGTAAATATAGTTGCTATAGAATTTGTGAGCTGGAAGCCCTATAGAGCATTTGAATATATTTTTTTCTTTAAACCTGACAACCCTATTTGAGGAATGGTGGCATATTCTGCTTCAGTTATTATTATTATTATTATACATTTATATAGTGCCATTTATTCCATGGCGCTTTACATATGAAAAGGGAAAAATATAGACAGGTACAGTAAACATGTGCTAGACAAGGGACACACAAGTACAGAAGGAGAGAGGACCCTGCCCGCGAGGGCTCACAATCTGCAGGGATGGGTGAGAATACACTAGGAAAGGGTAGAGCTGGTCGTGCGATGGTACAGTAGACTGAGGATCATTGCAGGTTGTAGGCTTGTCGGAACAGGTGGGTCTTCAGGTTTTTCTTGAAGGTCTCCGTTGTTGGTGAAAGTCTGATGTTTTGCGGCAGGGAGTTCCAGAGTATGGGGGAAGCCCGGAGAAGTCTTGTATGCGGTTGTGGGAAGAAGAGATGAGGGGGGAGACGAGAAGGAGATCTTGAGAGGATTGAAGGTTGCATGTAGGTAGGTAGCGGGAGACCATGTCACAGATGTATGGAGGAGAAAGGTTGTGGATGGCTTTGTATGTCATGGTTAGGGTTTTGAACTGGAGCCTCTGGGCAATAGGAAGCCAGTGAAGGGCCAGGCATAGGGGGGAGGCTGGGGAATAGCGGGGAGACAGGTTGATTAGTCGGGCAGCAGAGTGTAGGATGGACTGGAGTGGTGCCAGAGTGCTAGAGGGAGGCCAGACAGTAGGAGGTTGCAGTAGTCGAGGCGGGAGATGATAAGGGCGTGCACTAGTGTTTTTGTGGTTTCATGGTTGAGGAATGCGCGGATCCGGGAAATATTTTTGAGTTTGAGGCGTCAGGAGGTGGCGAGGGCTTGGATATGTGGTTTGAAAGAGAGGGCAGAGTCGATGATCACCCCAAGGCACCGAGCATGCGGGACTGGGGAAAGCGAGCAGCCATTGACATTGATGGATAGGTCTGGTGGAGGGGTAGAATGAGGTGCGGGAAAGATGATGAATTCTGTTTTGTCCATGTTCAGTTCGAGAAAGCGAGCAGAAAAGAAGGCTGAGATAGCAGACAGACACTGTGGGATTTTGGTCAGTAGGGAGGTGAGGTCAGGTCCAGATAGGTAGATCTGCGTGTCATCGGCGTAGAGGTGATACTGCAAGCCATGGGATTCTATGAGCTGTCGCAGGCCGAAGGTGTAGATGGAGAAGAGTAGGGGTCCTAGGACTGAGCCTTGAGGAACACCGACAGACAGGGGCGAGGTGAGGAGGTGGTGTGTGAGAGGGAGACACTAAATGTTCGGTCTGTTAGTTATGATGAGATCCAGGATAGGGCAAAGTCTGTGATGCCAAGAGATGAGAGAATCTGTAGCAGGAGGGAATGGTCCACGGTGTCGAAGGCAGAAGACAGGTCCAGGAGAAAGAGGACAGAGTAGTGTCGCTTGCTCTTGGCGGTTAGCAGTTGTTAGTGACTTTAGTTAGGGCAGTTTCAGTTGAGTGATGTGGTCGGAAGCCAGATTGTAACCGGTCAAAGAGGGAACAGGAGGAGAGGTGGGAGGACAGTTCAAGATATACATGCTGTTCCAGTAGTTTTGAGGCGTAGGGGAGAAGAGATATTGTTGTGAATGGGCTTGAGATGAGTTCTGAGCAGAGGCTCCCTCTGGTGGTTACTAGCGGTACTGGACTGTCCAGTGAAGATTGTGAGGATTGGGAATCAGGTGTTACTGACTGGTCTTATATAAGGGAGTCGCCTTCCCATCAGGGTTGCCGGTGATCAATTGTTCTGGTCTCAATCCTTGATTCCTGTTTCCATTGTAGCCTGCTGTGTCGTGTCTGCATCTCCTGCTTACAGATAAGACATTTCCTTCTTTTTGTTTTTGTGCTTTATTTTTGCATTTTGTCCTGCACTTCTGTGGGGGCCTTCAGGGTCCCCTCCGGGGGCTTTTGCCCTCTCAGTTTAGTTCAGCCACTGATGTTTGTACATTTGCTTTTTCCATTTTTTTCAGTGGCTGCTGTTTTGATTTTGTTACACCAGAGAACTAATTTAGGTGGTAGAGGTCGTGTGATCTCAGGTGTTTTTGAAATTAGTAGAGTTGGTGCTTTTCAGGGTTTTTTGGGATTGCAGTAAGTACCCTTCCTATCCTTTTCTATTTAGGTAGTTTGGGCCCCAACGTTTGCTCATACTATTTTCTGTCTGTGTCAGTATTTCTTCTTGTCTAACCGCCATTACATGTTTGGGGGCTTTCTGTTATCTTTGGGGTTCTGCTCCGGGGCAGATAGCTTTCCTCTTTCTATCTTTAGGTGTAGTTAGTTTCTCAGGCTGTGACGAGGCGTCTAGGACCAACGTAGGAACGCTCCACGGCTGCCTCTAGTTGTGGTGGTTAGTCAGGGTACTGCAATCTCATAGATTCCAACTGCTCTGGTGTATTGCCTTTTTTACCTGCACTCCTCAGCTACCGAAACATAACAGTTATCCGGCGATAGTTAGACACAGAGGATGGGTCGAGGGAGGGCTTTTTGAGGATGGGTGTGATTGAAGCATGTTTGAAGGATGAAGGAAAGACACCATTTGTAAGTGAAAGGTTGAAGAGGTGTGCGAGAGTAGGGATGAAGACTGTGGCAAAGTTAGGGATGAGGTGGGACGGGAGTGGGTCAAGTGCGCAAGTGGTGAGGTGTGATCTTGACAGGAGAGTGGAGAGCTGATCTTCTGTCATGGTGGTGAAGCTGGTTTTGAAAGATAAGGGCTGAGTGATAAAGAGGAGCATTGGGGGCTGCGGGCCAAAGCCTTCTCTGATAGTATCAATCTTTTGCTTAAAGAAGGAGGCAAAGTCTTCAGCAGAAATGAGAGGAGAGGGAGGAGGTGCTGTGGGATGGAGTAGAGAATTGAAAGTGTTGAAGAGCTGTTTAGGGTTGTGAGACAGGGAGGATATGAGAGATGCGAAGTAAGTTTGTTTTGCGGCAGAGAGCGTGGACTTGAAGCTGGCAAGAGACTGCTTGTATGCGTTGAAGTGCTCGGTAGAATGGGTTCTCTTCCATCTCCGTTCGGTAGCCCTGGTAGCCCGTCTCAGTTCTTTGGTCAGGCCGGTCAGCCAGGGCTGCCTGTTGATTGTACGAGTTTTGCTCTGCGTGAGGGGGGCGGCCGAAAAGTGTGGCAAGTTGGAAAAATGAGGGAGGCAGGCATCTGTGATGAAGTAGAGGAATGTTGAAGAGGAGGGTGGGATCAGAGAGGATTGTAAATTGCGAGTGTTTGTGTTTGCTGCAGAGGCGTGGGTGAGTGGAGAGTGGATGCGGAAGTGACGTAAAGGGAGTGGTAGAGAACGTCCAGTATGGTGCGGTCAGCAGGGCTGTGTGATGTATAGTTTGGCATTCGTGAGGGGAACAGGTGGCGGGTGAAATAAGGCAGCCACGTGTTGAGCCATCTTGGAGTGGCTTGAATGAGGTGGATTCCATTGAGTTTTGAGGGCGCCGAGGAAGGGAGGAAGCAAGTGTGGTCAACGGGATGAGATTAGTGATTATGAGCAAGACGGGTGAAGAAGTCACGGTGACTTTTGTGAGTGGCTGCAGAGACATGAGTGAGCCAGAACCGTGGAGATTGAAACGTAGTGTCAGGATGAATTGATGGATGGGGGATGTCAGCAGAGAGGAAATGGAGTAGCCAGGTGGTGAAGTGGTTGAGAAAGGTGGAGATGGCTAGTTCCGGGGGCGGTAGATGACAGCCAGTTGGAGGTTGGAGGGGGAATAGATGCGGACGGCGTGCACTGCAAAGTTATCATGTAGTCATTATTATATATATTTTTCCTAGGTATTGTGGATGCATAGTGTTCAGTTTTTGTACTCACATACAATGCATTACTGTCACTGCTCTGCCGCACATGTGACCAGCGCATCTAAGGGATAATATGTTTTGATCTATTTCCTTTGATGTGTTAAAACACTCAATGCTTCCACCTAGTGGCTATAAATGCAGATAAACCTTTTTATGCCATAGCACAGGGGTGGGCAATTAATTTTCCCGAGGGCCACATGAGTGACTGTGACTGTTGTGGGGGCCAAACCAATAGGCTGAAATTAATTCTGCTCAATATGAATATCAATAAATTAATTATAATTATTATTTTATTGATAATTACATTAATATTAATTGTATCACTTAACATTGAGCAGAATTAAGTAAGCTAACATCCCCTATATATCATTTGAACCTGAGTACAGACCCTTCTATATATCGTATGAGCACCCCCACAGCCTCCCTATATACAGCATGAGTCCCACAGAGCCTCCCCATGTCCAGCATGAGCCTCCCATAGTCTCCCCATGTCCAGCATGAGCCTCCCATAGCCTCCCCATGTCCAGCATGAGACCACCATAGCCTCCCCATGTCCTGGATGAGTCCCCCATAGCCTCCCAATGTCCTGGATGAAGTCATCATAGCCTTACAATGCCCTGGATGAGCCCACCATAGCCTCCCCATGTCCATCCAAATATCCCATATACATAAAAAAAACACCACACACTTACCTCTGTCCCGTTCCCCCGGCGCTCTGCTTCTGTTCCTGTCTCCCAGCTGACGTCATGAAATTACATTATCGAATCAGCTGTTTCACACGCTGATAGGTTGAGGAAGTGGCTGAAGGCCTCTACTCCACAAATGAAGTCAGCACAGATGGAGACAGTGAGAGGGGGGCACGGTGCGGCCCATAGGCCTCTGTTTTCCAGTCCCTTGATTGTCTTGGTACACGGGACGGACTGAGACAGCCAGAGGGCCGGATGTGGCCCGCGGGCCACACTTTGCCCAGTTCTGCCGTAGCAGCTTAATTTAATATTACATTTTTTTTACTTTTGGCTTAGAAAATAAAAACAGATATAGAAGTTGCTCATCAGTCCATTAGAATTCTGGCTTTATGCCCTAAAACTACTTTGGACTGGTTATGATGTAGTGCAAATAAAGAAAATCGCTCCAGCTTCCAAAAGTCCAAAAATTTATTGAATCATGAATAAAATTAAATCGAGGCAAAAACAATGTTCACACAGCCATGTGTAGCAGCTACGCGTTTCGAACACACTGAGGTGTTCTTTCTCAAAGCTTGATGTAGTATGATGTAGTGTGTTCCTTGCAGGGGCAGACACTGACTGCTTGGGGCCAGTGTGCAAGAAATGTGTCTGGGCCCCCTTCCTTTTTTGGCGACAAAGCTACATACATATATATAGCCACCCACACATTCATGTATATATATTACATAGTCTCCTTTATTATGTAAATTGCCGTCCCGCATTATGCAGTGCCCTCTCTTGTTATGTACAGCACCGTCCCTTACATATTGGATTATATAGAGCCCTGTTTTTTATTACATACCGTCCTGTCTTGTTAGCTGTATAATGCAATGATGGCTGATGGAGCATGGGAAAGCTTCTTTTCTAGTGGAGGAGCTGATGAACTGGTAGTCTGGTCACCGGCTCCTTCATCAGCAGTCATTTTATATCTAAAAAGAGAGGGGACTATGTAATAAAAGAGGACACTGTTAATAACAAAATTAACAAGAATACACTATGCAAGAGACAGCACTGTACATAGCAGCAGAGGAAGCTATATAATAAGGGACGGCACCATATACAACTAGAGAGGATGGTATGTAATAAGGGACGGTGTAATACATAATAAAAGAGGAAACTATGTAACTAAGGATGGTGTTATACAGAAATAGTGAGTACACTATATACTAAGGAACTGTGTTATACATAATAAGTAAGTGCACTATATACTAAGGGACTGTGCTATACATAAGTGAGTACACTATATACCAAGGGACTGTGCTATGCATAATAAGTGAGCACACTATATACTAAGGGACTGTGTTATACATAAAAAGTGACTACAGTATATACTGAGGGATGGCGCTATACATAATAAGTGAGTTCACTATATACTAATGGACTGTGTTATACATAAAAAGTGACTACACTATATACTGAGGGATGGCGCTATACATAATAAGCGAGTACACTATATACTAAGGGACTGTGCTATATATGAGTATACTATATACTAAGGGGCTGTGCTATGTATAATAAGTGAGTACACTATATACTAAGGGACTGTTAGACATAATAAGTGATAATAATGTCTTGATCCACCTCCCCCTCTTCCTAAGTTCATTATAAGTCATTATAAGTCTCTCTTCCTCCCATCCCAATCCCTCACACCCCTCATTGTCCTCCTCCCCTTCATCCCATTATTGTTCTCTGCCCCACCCCATCATTGCCCTCTTCACCACCTCCATCATTGCCTTCTCCCTCACCACTATCATTTCTTTCTCCCCCACCACCCCATCATTGCCCATTCCACCACTTCCATCATTTCCTCCTTCCCACCACCCCATCATTGTCCTTTCCACTACCACTATCATTGCCTTTTCCCCACCACTCCTATCATTGCCCATTCCACCACCTCCATCATTTCCTCCTCCCCCACCACCCCCATTATTGCCCTTTCCACCACCACCATCACTGCATTCTCCCCCACCACCCCATCATTGTCCTTTCCACCACAACCATCCTTGGATTTTCCCCCACCACCCCATCATTAGCCTTTCCACCACCTCCATCATTGCCTTCTCCTCCACCACCTCCATCATTGCTTCCTTCCCCACCCCTCCCATCATTGTCCTTTCCACTACCACCATCATTGCCTTCTCCCCCACCACCCCATCATTGCCCTTTCCACCAACTCCATCATTGCCTTCTCCACCACCCATCATTGCCCTTTCCACCACCTTCTTCATTGACTTCTCTCCTCACCACCTCCATCATTGCCCATTCCACCACCTCCATCATTTCCTCTTCCCCCACCATCCCCATCATTGCTCTTTCCACCACCACAATCATTGTCCTATCCACCACCACCATCCTTGCCCATTTCATCACCTCCATCATTTCCTCCCCTTCTACCCCATTATTGCCTTCTCCCCACCACCATCATTGCCCATTCCACCACCTCCATCATTTCCTCCTCCCACCATCCCCATCCTTTCCCTTCCCACCACCCCATCATTGTCCTTTCCACCACCTCCATTATTGCTTTCTCCCCAACCACCCATCATTGCCCTCTCCATCACCCCATTATTGCCTTCTCCCCATCACCCCATCATTGCCCTCTCCTCCACCTACACACACAAAGACACACATAGCACCAATCACCTCTTTGCACATTCCCCCGAAGCGCTACGCACGCACGCACGCACACATACCACTCATTTCTACATACACACACAACACACATACATACAAAAAACACACACACACAGCTCCTCTCACCTCTCTGCATGCTCTCCTGCAGCCACAGCATCACCGTCGCCTGCAGCTTCCTCTCTCTAGCACAGAAGGCCACTGAGTGATGACGTCATCCAGCTGTGCTGCTGTCTGTGTAAGAAAGAAAACACAGGCAGGAAGCAGGACAGATTGCTGCAGCTCCGCTGCTATTTTCTCTTGTAGGCAGCGGAGGTGCAGGGATCGCTCCCTGCCTGCCGTACATGAGGGCAATCTGGCCAGGGGCCCCCCAGAGCCACAGGCCAGATAAACAGGCCAGATTGCCCTCATTATTAGCCGCCCAGCAGGGCCTCCCTCCACCTCTGAGCCCTGATGCAGCCGCACAGGCTGCACATGCGGTATGTCCGCCCATGGTTCCTTGTACCATCTACACAGAACAGTCTGACACAGACTCTTCAATTGGTTGCCGAAAAAATGAACTCAGAAAAAGTTGATGTTCTTTCTTTTTAAGATGAATTAGTGTATGAAAAATACTTTGATTTGAGCCACCACTGTAAATACCGTAATAGAGACCATGGATCTAAAACCTGTGCTCATGAGTCTATCACAGACATGTGGCTGATTGCTGTCTCCTGCGACCAAAACAGAAAAATGAAAGTTGTCTTTAAAATACAGGAAGGAGACGAAGGTACTATGAAAAGGCTGTAGTGGTGTTGCAGCTTCCTCCTCCTTCTTCTTGCTAATTACATCACTTGACTGTCTTCTGTGGCTTCCTCCTTCCACTGCTGGTTCCCACTCTGCTCATTCTTGCGCCACTTATTCCTGCTGCTCCTCCTCTCCTGTCATCATGTCCTGGTTGCCGACTCCTTGCTTGGTATAGTTACTAATATTATACATTAACCCACAATGTCTCCCAATTGTGAGTCCAAGCAGAAAAACCTATCTCACACTTTGGGAGCAATAAAATACACCTGGTACATTGTAATAGAGTCCATGACATGCACACACTGCTGGATTAGTACGCTGTTCCTAGGTAATAAAGTGTGCATGACACCTTCTTTTGGTAATGTATTAAGTGTGACAATTCATTAGGTTTCCAAGTACAGAAAAAGGTTATTATTTTTTTTCTAGAAACAATGCCACTTTAGACCATGGGCCTTGTCTAATACACAAAGTTCATGATACACAGCCCATGAACTAAGATGGAGATGTTTCCCGAAAAAAAGCAGATCTTTATTTTCTAACCCAGGAAATTGTTTTCAAAACGATTTTAGACTAACATATTTCATGTTCCATATATATGGCCTGCAATGCACGGACCATCAAATGGTATCCAGACCCAAAATTTAAAGATGCCTTTGAGGCTGATTGTTCAAGTCAGGAGACTTGTAGCTGGTCTGCGCATTGCTATCCATACATGGAGCAGGGTCGACAACTTGACTTTTTATTTCTTCTGTGCCGCTTATCAAAAAATTACGGGAGGACAATATTTTTTTACAGACACATTGGAAAATCACAATAAATCAGCTACATTTACTGTGAGCTGTAAAATGATGATAATTACAGTAAAAATAATCGGTACGAGTGCCCTATTTTTGTGGACTATCCTGGAACTTCTGGACGATTGGCAACCCTGACATAGAGAAAGAAATATGCTCGTTTGAATGAAGCCCAAGACCAGGGCTACACAGCGAGTGGTGTGACTGGTAAGATGCTACAAAGCACAAGTTTTAAAAAATAATAAATATTTATATTTGTGTGGTTTGCATCACAACTCTTTTACTTCTCCTGTGATGTAGTAATGACTTTGGCTTCTGTTATAGAATGTGGCTAGGGAATCTTTCATTGTCTCTCAATGTTGAGGATCAATGATATAGGCTAGCGACAAATAAAGCATAGGAAAAAATGGAAACTAAAGTAATAGGTATTAATAATTAGTGATGAATGAAAGTGCTTGGATAAGGTGTTAACCGAGCATGCTTGGGTGCTAACCGAGTTACTTCGGCATGCTCGAAAAATAAGCTCGAGAACCCATGCCTGCATGTCTCTCGGCTGTTTAACAACCTCAACACATGCAGGGATTGCCTGTTTGTTAGGGACTCAAATATATTTTTCGACCATGCAGAAGTCACTCGGTTAGTGAGTCGCACGTACCAGGGGTATGGGGTACTCGGCACCGAGCCTGTTAACTTCAATGGGGAAGATGTCACGGGTAGCACAGCTCGGTCCGTGCCCTGGGCGCTCACCGTAATGTGGGATATTTACAGGTGACTTGAATGATGAAATGGGAATTTGTGACGCCACTTGTGGTATCTGGTCAGTGGGACCAGCGCTGCTATGCAGATCCACTGGAGGGTTAATATGGTGCAGCTAGGTGTTAAGCCTGCCACAAGTAAGGCTGAGGAATCCTCCAGGGCAGATAGATATGCAGAGGTGCAGGACAGATAGGGACCCCGCGGTCAGGGATAATGAGGGAGACGCACACATAAATCAATTTTGGTACCTTTACTGCAGATGTTCAGGCACTTCCCCGGAGCACTGTAGGGTGAAGGGTACACATTCAGATTCCTCCACTCGGTAGGTGTGTGGCCTCCTGTCCTCTGCCTTTATGTAATGAAGTCTTGGCCTGCATATAGCTGGGCCTAGCTTAGTCTCCGTCTTGTACCTGGCTGATCTTGTGGTTGGACCTTCTCTCTGAAAGGACAGGGTCCTTGATGGCTGGCCGATCCGGACTCCGTCCTCCTGATCCTGCTACGTATCAGCTCTGTGGTACTCCTGGGACTTGTAGTCCTCCAGGAACTCCGGTGTTCTCCTAATGGGTCGTAGAGATCCCTATAGGCTCGGACTCCGGTGTCCGGTGATACTTGCTGAGATGAGCTATTAAGGCTCCTCTGTCTCATTAACTTCCACTCGCCTTCGGCTACCTGGATCCTTACACGATCACACACGCTGGCAGTTGGTGGGCTGCCTCTTCGCCGCTCTTTAAGCGTCGGCAGGCTTTCCTCAGAGCCCACTTCTAAATTCAGCTCTGACTAGGCTGGAGTGACTTCCCTGTGTCACTCTTACTAGACTCCACGTAAACACATTCTGCACAGAGCTGAGCTCTGAACGGAACTGAGCTGCAGCAGGCTGCTCTGCTCTCCTTCCTCTTCTCCTTCTCCTTTCTTTCCTTTCTCTGAGGCAAACTGAAACTAAACTTGTTTTTATATGCCTATCACAGCTCCCTCTGCTGGTCTTTTAGAATGAGCTGCGTGTGTGTATGTGTATAGTATGAAAAAATAACCGTGTGCACAACCAAGAAGGTGCCAGAGTAGGTTCCCACACCGTATCTAATAGAAAATGAACTCGGCACTCAACTTTAGTATAGTGAGAATAAAGATTTTTATTCACAGTAGTAACACGAAACGTTTCGGTCCTATATCATGGACCTTCATCAGTCACTACATTTATAAAAAACAGAAGAAAAAATTATATTAACAAAATAAAGTATGTACAATCAAAATTTGGTCAATAGTAAAGGTAGAGAGTAGTTGTATACAATGCTTCAGGAGATTTAGGGAGCAATCATAGGTCAGAGTTGTATCAGAGGTATCTCAAAGGCAGAAAGAATATATATGGTGAGGACATACCAGATACTACTGGGAAGGGGGTTGATCCACATAGGGAAGAAAGAAAGGGCTGGATATAGCTGTAGGTGAAAATAAGATAAACGTAAGTGCCGATATACTTTTATGTATAAGTAGATTTTGTGCCTATGCCTGTAGATGTGACATACCCTGTATTGGTGGGGTGAGATGAGGAAGAGGACAGTGCCTCTATTGCACTAGTAACCTGTAGAAACAGCGCAAAACATAGATACCATAAATATCACAACTATCAATGTGATGGTGAAGCGGTGGAGCCGCTATACTTGTCTGTGACTGACCTGTTGTGAAGGAGTCCGGCAGTGAGGATAGGTCTCTGCATTGGACGCGGTGTCCACCGCTAGTCTGAGCGCAGAGAAAGCTAGAAAGCAGCATGTATATGAGAGGAAGAGGCGGGACTATAGTGTCAGTCTAACAGAGCATCAGACAGGAAGTGAGGTGGCAGGAAGTTAATGGACATGTGTTCCAAGTGAATACTAGGTAACCAGAGGCCGTCCTACAGGTGGGAGGAGTAAAGGAGCAGCGTGCTGATGGAGATGTGCCCAACAGGATGAGTGGCAGCATTATAGTATTTAATACAAGCGGCTCTAAAGTGAATGAAAGAGAGGCATGTTAGTACAAGCATAAAGGAGTTTACAGCAATAAACATTGCGATCTTGTACATTAGCTTAAAGCGATAGGAATACATAACAGGCTTGCAGCATCAGTATGCGTCAAAAGGGGCATAACAGTAATATGAGTACTGATTTAGTACATTATCATAAGACAGTATGGAAGACAAATCTGCAGGCAACAGGGACTAATTAATAAACACCTAACAGAGATCAAAGCAGCATGTGGTAAATGACAGGTGATGTGTAAACATCTGTATGCATCATTTATAAAGTAAAAGGGTGTCACAGCAAAATTCATATTGGTATAGTGCGTTATCAGAAGACAGTATGGGAAAATGGCAGCACGGATTATTAAATAAATAAACACCTGGCTGAGATCAACATATCATGTGGTATATGGCAAGTGATGTATAAAAAAGGGGGGTGGGGGAATTATAGCCTCAGTGGTCATATGCAGAATTACATGAAGGAGAGTAAATCGTATTCACGATTAAGACCCTTAGGTGATAGAGTGTCTAGGGTGTGTATCCAATACGCCTCTCTCCTTTTCAATTGACGTATGCGGTCGCCTCCTCGTCGTGAATGTGGTATTTGTTCCAAAACTTGGTATTTTAATTGGGCTATGGTATGTCCCATTGTGATGAAGTGGTGTGGGATGGGGAGTAAGGTATTCTTACATCTTATGGTTGATTTGTGTTTTGAAATGCGTTGTTTTACAGGTTGACTAGTTTCCCCAACATATAATAACCCACAAGGACACTTAATCACGTATATCACAAAGGCCGTGTCGCAAGTAAAGAAACCACGGACTCTAAATGTTTTTCCCGTATATGGGTGATGGATGGTAACGTTTTGTGTTACTACTGTGAATAAAAATCTTTATTCTCACTATACTAAAGTTGAGTGCCGAGTTCATTTTCTATTAGATACGGTGTGGGAACCTACTCTGGCACCTTCTTGGTTGTGCACACGGTTATTTTTTCATATGATATACCCATACGTGTAGCACGCCATCTTTGGTCATGTCACTATCCTCTCTCACTTTTTCGTATAATGCTGATGAGACATCGAGCATCCTAGCTCAGACCACCCTTTCAAGTGATTTCCTCAAGGCTCCCCCTCGGGAGACCCGTGGACGCGATTTAGAGAGAGAATTACGCCACCGCACAAACCTAGAATTGCACTGTGCCACTCTCACTGAATATATTAGAGTTCAGAGAATTCCACGGGGCCTACGAGTACCCCTTCGTCCCACCCTCTTCTCTGACTCCACTGAATATTGTCAAAAATATGAACAAATACTTAACAAGTGCTCTTTCGACCTCATGCTTTTAACTGTAGAGAACTTGCAGAAGGCCATAGCTACCAGCACCGAGCAAGTTGGCTCCATCGAGGCACAACTGTCTTCCACGGGGACACCAGAGGAAATCTCCTCCTTAAAATCACAGATAAATAACAACATAATTCAACACAGAAAGGACATAGAGGATCGCAAGCGCCAGAAATTTGCCCGAGATCTAGAGGACTATAACCTAAATCGTGTCTACAAGTGGCGAGAGAGACCCTCTTCATGGCGACCTTCCTATTGTCCAGGTCAAAGATCTTCAACCGATGCCTCTACCTCCGGCTCAGAACAGGACAGAGGTGGCCTTTCTTCTGCTCCTATTCCTTTTTTAGGCCCACGCAGACGCCAAACAAGACGAAGAGGACCAGACGGGGGCACAGACCGAAGGGACAATCTGAATCAAATACGGACAACTCGTTCCTAGGTATGTGCCCACTCGTCATTAACATCTCATCCAGGACTTTGAGTATCGCAGAATATTATGTCCTCCAAAAAGGACTTTCCTTCTGCCCCTCTTACAAATATAGGACATTTGAACTTGAAATGGACCTTCAAAGGTTTTTTCGTTCCCTACGACTACGAGTGTATTTTTCTCAACCTCCCGCACCTAGACCTATACAGTCTCCGGGAGAACCGGGACGACTCTCAGCCACTACTCTGGGCCTGAGAACAAAGAGCCTCTTCAGACCTCCCCCTGGATCGAACGCTCTTGAGACCTTTATTGATTTCATTTATTCCTCTTTCCATGGTCTTAAATCTGACATGGAAAAGGGCAAATTACACTACCCACATAACCTCACGGCTACTGATCATCATGCCCTTAAATCCTTACAAGATGATAAAAATATTATCATAAAACCTGCGGATAAAGGGGGTGCAATTGTCGTGATGGACCGCTCATATTACATCTCTGAGGCACTCCAGCAACTCGACAACATCACTATTTATCAGAAATTACCGCGTGATCCCACCAATGATATACGGACCCACATTAGCGACACACTAAGACAACATTGTGATGCAGGCATCCTGGACAGTAAAACTCATGAGTTTCTAATCTCTCATAATCCGATCATCCCTGTATCTACATACTCCCCAAAATCCATAAGAACCTCCAGCAACCCCCTGGCAGGCCAATCGTGGCCGCCTCGGACTCCAT
Source organism: Oophaga sylvatica (assembly GCA_033576555.1). NCBI lineage: Eukaryota > Metazoa > Chordata > Amphibia > Anura > Dendrobatidae > Oophaga > Oophaga sylvatica. The sequence goes on along the minus strand of JARQOD010000001.1, from coordinate 118,040,676 downwards.
TTTCTCACCATTGGCAATTTATCTAGAAAAAATCTTCACTCCTCTAATCAAAACTAGCAAATCATTCATTTTGGACACTGGAGCGTTTATGGACATGATCCGCTCCATCAATCAAGTTCCAGCTAATTCCCTATTAGTCACATTTGACGTAAAAGACCTCTACACTTCCATACCTCATGAGAACGGTATACGGTCTGTCCAACGCTTACTTGAAAAATCGGACTTTAATCCAGCAGAGATCGCTCTCTGTCTGGATCTGTTAACCATCGTACTTAAACACAACTACTTTATGTTCCAGGATGATTTCTACCTGCAGATACGCGGGACCGCGATGGGCTCGAACGTAGCACCCCCATATGCAAATTGCTACATGGCCCATTTTGAGGAGACATTGATCTACACAAACCCTCTATTCAAGAACAACGCCATTGTCTGGAAACTTTACATAGACGATGTCTTCTGCATATGGGGGGGCACGTTCGAGTCCTTAGCACTCTTTCATCAATTTCTGAATTGCTCTTGGCCCGGACTCAGCTTTACCATCTCACACGACCACTCCAGGATCAATTTCCTAGACACTGTGATTATAAAGGATTCCAGTGGCTGTTTATCCACTGATCTATATGTCAAACCGACAGATCGTAACAGCTTACTTCATTTTAATAGCTTCCATCCAGTCGCCATGAAGAAATCCATTCCGACATCCCAATTCTATCGGGTCAAAAGGATCGTCTCCGATCATACCACTCAGGAAACCCGCCTCTCAGAAATGAATTCAAAATTTAGAGAGAGGGGCTATCCACAAGGGGTCCTGGATCGTTCCAGAACTACGGTCACTCGCAATAAACAAGATATGGGGGGCAGAATTGCTTTCGTACACCATTACCACCCCTATGCGTATATATTACACAAATCCATTCGCCAACATTGGCCGCTCCTCCAGACTGCGCACCCGGACATTAAAGAATTCTCTAGACCTTTTCTCCCATGCTTCCGCCGTGCACCCAACCTAAGGGATGCATTGATCAGAGCTGACTTAGGCCCTAAAAAGTCAGGAACTACACAACAATTCCTGAAAAAACCAAGAACGGGCACTTTCCCATGTCTGGGATGCACTCAATGTAATAACGTACTCAGAGGAGAAACCATCCATCACCCATATACGGGAAAAACATTTAGAGTCCGTGGTTTCTTTACTTGCGACACGGCCTTTGTGATATACGTGATTAAGTGTCCTTGTGGGTTATTATATGTTGGGGAAACTAGTCAACCTGTAAAACAACGCATTTCAAAACACAAATCAACCATAAGATGTAAGAATACCTTACTCCCCATCCCACACCACTTCATCACAATGGGACATACCATAGCCCAATTAAAATACCAAGTTTTGGAACAAATACCACATTCACGACGAGGAGGCGACCGCATACGTCAATTGAAAAGGAGAGAGGCGTATTGGATACACACCCTAGACACTCTATCACCTAAGGGTCTTAATCGTGAATACGATTTACTCTCCTTCATGTAATTCTGCATATGACCACTGAGGCTATAATTCCCCCACCCCCCCTTTTTTATACATCACTTGCCATATACCACATGATATGTTGATCTCAGCCAGGTGTTTATTTATTTAATAATCCGTGCTGCCATTTTCCCATACTGTCTTCTGATAACGCACTATACCAATATGAATTTTGCTGTGACACCCTTTTACTTTATAAATGATGCATACAGATGTTTACACATCACCTGTCATTTACCACATGCTGCTTTGATCTCTGTTAGGTGTTTATTAATTAGTCCTTGTTGCCTGCAGATTTGTCTTCCATACTGTCTTATGATAATGTACTAAATCAGTACTCATATTACTGTTATGCCCCTTTTGACGCATACTGATGCTGCAAGCCTGTTATGTATTCCTATCGTTTTAAGCTAATGTACAAGATCGCAATGTTTTTTGCTGTAAACTCCTTTATGCTTGTACTAACATGCCTCTCTTTCATTCACTTTAGAGCCGCTTGTATTAAATACTATAATGCTGCCACGTCATCCTGTTGGGCACATCTCCATCAGCACGCTGCTCCTTTACTCCTCCCACCTGTAGGACGGCCTCTGGTTACCTAGTATTCACTTGGAACACATGTCCATTAACTTCCTGCCACCTCACTTCCTGTCTGATGCTCTGTTAGACTGACACTATAGTCCCGCCTCTTCCTCTCATATACATGCTGCTTTCTAGCTTTCTCTGCACTCAGACTAGCGGTGGACACCGCGTCCAATGCAGAGACCTATCCTCACTGCCGGACTCCTTCACAACAGGTCAGTCACAGACAAGTATAGCGGCTCCACCGCTTCACCATCACATTGATAGTTGTGATATTTATGGTATCTATGTTTTGCGCTGTTTCTACAGGTTACTAGTGCAATAGAGGCATTGTCCTCTTCCTCATCTCACCCCACCAATACAGGGTATGTCACATCTACAGGCATAGGCACAAAATCTACTTATACATAAAAGTATATCGGCACTTACGTTTATCTTATTTTCACCTACAGCTATATCCAGCCCTTTCTTTCTTCCCTATGTGGATCAACCCCCTTCCCAGTAGTATCTGGTATGTCCTCACCATATATATTCTTTCTGCCTTTGTGATACCTCTGATACAACTCTGACCTATGATTGCTCCCTAAATCTCCTGAAGCATTGTATACAACTACTCTCTACCTTTACTATTGACCAAATTTTGATTGTACATACTTTATTTTGTTAATATAATTTTTTCTTCTGTTTTTTATAAATGTAGTGACTGATGAAGGTCCATGATATAGGACCGAAACGTTTCGTGTTACTACTGTGAATAAAAATCTTTATTCTCACTATACTAAAGTTGAGTGCCGAGTTCATTTTCTACTGTATGTGTATAGTGACCTCTAGTGGGATCTTCTGTCAGTGCACCCTTCTGGAAGATGTGGATTCAGTCACAGCTGGGCTCCACATTCCCCCTAGTAGAACTCAGCACTCCGGGGCTGAAATACAAAAACAGATAACAATAAACATTGTAAAATAACTCTTCCTTTACAGGAGGTAAGGCACTCTTGAACGGTTACATAACGGTAAATAAATAACTATATACATTAGCATAATGATGGGTTGAAGAATTGAGCAACCAGAAAAGTCCCAGTCTCTTTTGGAAAAGGATGCTCAAAAGGGGGTAGAGAACAAGTAAAAATAATGTCCATTCACTTGTTCCAATATCAAAAGGAAAAATAGGTTAATAAATAACAATATAATAAAGCATAGTATAACCAAAAATATATACATTTATGTACAGTGGTTCTTGATAATTATGTACATGTGTTAGGTCCTACTCTTTGTACCTAACAGGTAATTGCCCTCTTGTTATGCGTACTGACCTACGTGGTGTGGTGGTAGGTGAGGTGTCAGTTACCCTGTTATCCCTGCGTGCAGGTAAGTTGTAGTACTTCATTAGCCTCTCTAGGGATCTGGCAAGTATACTGGGAGTTGGATGAACTGGCTCAACTTCTGCAGGGGATCCTTCTTCTTGAGGTTCAACTTCTTGGGATTCCACCTGTTGAGGTTCTGCTGGCGCAGGTTCCTCTGGTACTGACTCTACTGCAACAACTGGTGCAACTGGATGTAGAGGTTCTTCTTGTGGTTGATAGAATTGAAGCACGGGTATGATTACTGCTTCTCCAATTCTGGGCCAATCCGCGGGGAAATCTCCTAAGTCTGTATGGATGACTGATTCATCACGCTTTTCCTGATTAACAACAGGTTCTTCCTCCTGAAGTTTTAAGGGGTTTGGACACAACTTTAGGTGATCTCTGGATACAGTTGCCGTCGTTCTTCCTCCATCCTTGCTAATTATGCACGTTTTCTTGTTGTCAAACCTTGAATTCTGAATGATGTAGGGCTCTCTTTCCAATTGATCGTCGAGTTTGTGTAACCTCCTCTTTCTCTTCAGTACGACTTCACCAGGTGCGAAAGGTTCAGCTGGCGCACTTTTGTTATAGCGATCTGCTTGTTTATCCCTTACTCGATGGAGACTTTCTTCAACGCAGGCTTGTACTTTTCTGTACTGTTCCTGTCTGTTGGTGTCCCAGTCTTCCGTAGTCACATCTGCTTCTGGTTCTATAACACCAAACTCCAGATCCATGGGCAGTTTTCCTGGTCTTGCCCGCATGAGGTAGGCTGGGGTGCAGTTGGTGGAACTCACAGGTATGTGATTGTACAGATCTACCAGGTCAGGTAGTAAGTCTGGCCACCGATTTCTCTCTTCGAGTGGTATTGTCTTCAACAGGTCAATGACGATGTGATTCATCTTCTCACAGAGACCATTAGTTTGGGGGTGGTACGGCGTGGTTCTTATCTTCTTACACCCGTACAAGTGACAAAACTCTTTGAATAATTCAGCTTCAAAGGCTGGGCCTTGGTCAGTTAGCACCTGCTCAGGATATTCGTGTGGTCTGCAGAAATACGCTTGGAACGTCTTTGCTGCTGTCTCTGCCATCAGATCTTTGACAGGGGCGACCACCAAGAACCTGGAGTAGTGATCCACCATAGTCAGGGCATAGGAGTATCCTGACCGGCTGGGTGACAACTTGACATGGTCCAGAGCCACGATCTCCAAGGGACGAGTCGTCTGGATGGGTTGCAGGGGTGCCTTCTGACTGCTGTAGTCCTTTATTCTGAGGCCACAGGGTCCACAGTTCTGGCACCACCTCTCGATGGAACTGCGCATTCCCACCCAATAGAAACGACATTTCAACAAGGTCTCCAGCTTCTTCCAGCCAAAGTGTCCCGCTTGATCGTGGTAGGCTTCTAACACCATCTGGATGTCTGCTCTGGGGACTACTATCTGCCATACCATCTCATGGGTCCTTGAGTTGACGTACCTCCGGCACAGCCTCTCATGGTAGATGAACAACCGGCTTCTCTCATTCCACAGCTGCTGTAAGGTTCTTTGTACATGTTTCTTGAAACTCAGTTTTTCCGTCGGCCATTTTGCTTTCTGTCTTGCTGCAGCTATCTTGCCTTCAGTCAATATGGAGTTTCCAGCTTTCATGTTCCCGCCCTGATTCTCTCCCTCTTGCTTCTTAAGCAGCCTCAGCTGAGCAATCAGTGCTTCAGAATCAAGCCTGCAGTGAGCCTGTGACCTGACTCCTGGAAACCTTGGACTTGGTACTCCAGCTATTTCCTACTGAGGAACTTTGGAACACTTGTGGACTCTGGAAACCTGCTATTTGATAAATCCACGTTTGCATGGAATTACGCCAAGCACAAGACGCTATATGAACTGTACACCATACATTACAAGATTCTGAAGCCAAACGTTAGTGTCTGCTGGGTCTGGGAAGGCTGTGTCTGCTGTGACTGTGGATATCAGATGTCCGGTTATACTTTCTGTGATGACAGTGGTTGTGACTTCTCACAACCATTCCAGGTGAGCACATTCCCTTAATTTTACTCTGCAGTGTTACCACAGGTAAACACTATTGTGTTCTTTTTTTTTTCCTCTTCTCCTTCCAGTACTCCTGTCTTAAAAGATCTGGAAGATGGAGGCTCGCATAAAGGAGCTTTGCGGAGTGACTGATACAATCCTTGCAGATATACAGACTATAAAGACCCGTTTTGCAAACCTACAGGACCTCACTAATCACAATTTGCAAGTGTTTGGACAAACTACCCAGGATTTACGAGTCAGGATTGAGGCTCTAGAGGAACGAGTCCAGGCTCCTGCCATAACCCCGAGTTCTGGGATTCCCAAGTTACCGCCTTTTCATTTTGGCGGTGAACGTGAGAAATTCAGGGGATTTATTAACCAATGCAATCTTTTTTTTCTGCACATGCTTCACAATTTCCCACTGAACGATCTAAAGTGCTTACTATAATCATGTTGCTTACCAACAAGGCTTTGATGTGGGCAAACCCTCTGATTGAGACTGAGGATGAATGTTTGGATCATCTTGATGCTTTCATTTCAGCCATGGGGCAGGTGTTTGATGACCCCAATCGAGGTGCAACAGCTGAAGCAGCCATGTTAACTTTGCGCCAAGGTAAGCGCTCAGTAGCCGAATATGCCTTGGATTTCAGGAGATGGGCCCTCGATACCACTTGGGACAGTTCCGCCAAAAAATCTATTTTTCGAAAAGGGTTGTCTCCACTGATTAAGGATGAACTTGCTCGTGCCGACCCTCATACTGTGTTATGTGACTTTATTAACTACTGCATCCGTATTGATGCTCGTCTGACTGAACGCAGGCAAGAGAGATGGTTCGAAAGTAATCGCACTAACCTTTTCCTACCTTCCTCCCCAGCTAAGGAACCTTTGAGTAGGATCACACGGGAACCTGAACCTGAACCCATGCAGGTGGACTCTTTACAAAGACGGGTTAGTGATGCACGCAAAGAACATCGTTTAAAGGAAAATCTATGTTTCTACTGTGGTAAGTCAGGGCACTTCATTATAAACTGCCCCAGCCGTTCTCGTAAGACTACTGCAGCAGTCATTCACTGTGAGTGTTGCGAGAGGAGATCTGTCAGGTCCGAGCCTCAGGCTCCAGAGAGATCTGCAGCAACAGATATTGATTTCTCGGACTTAAACTCCGTCACTTCTGAGGACGATGACTGTGTAAACGCTGCAATTTTTCAAGTTTCCTCAGCGGTGTCCCAGCTGAGTTGTAAGAAAAACAATTCTCATTGCTTCCTTTCCATCAAACTCTGGGTTGACTCAGTCTGGGTGTCTAGCTCTGCTATGATCGACTCAGGGGCAAGTGGAAATTTTATGGATATCTCCTTTGCTCTGAAACGGGGATATGTTCAGTGAAGAAGGCTACTCCAGTACAGATGGAGACTGTGGATGGCTCCCTGCTGACCTCTGGACCAGTGGATCAGGAAACTGAGCCTTTGAGGGTCCTTATGGGTAAAGATCATCAAGAGAAACTGTCCTTTATGCTTATCTCTTCTCCCCACTTTCCCATTATTCTAGGGCTACCATGGCTGCAGGCTCAGAACCCTACCATTAACTGGGAGACCAAGGAATTACACTTTCCAGAGAAACAGATGAGTCCAGAAGTTTCAGCTTGCTCTGTTCCTAAAGGAACCATGTCAGTCCCTGAACTACCAGCTGTATACCAGGACTATGTGGATTTATGTGACAAGAAGAACGCTGACCAGCTTCCCCCTCACCGTCCATATGATTGTCCAATTGAATTATTGCCTGGAGCAGAGATACCTTTTGGTAAGATCTACCCCCTGGCGGGGCCCGAGCTAAAGGCTTTAAAGGATTACATAGACGAAAATCTAGCCAAGGGCTTCATACGCCCCTCTTCATCTCCTGCAGGTGCACCCATCTTCTTTGTAAAGAAGAAAGATGGATCTCTGAGACCCTGCGTAGACTATCGGGAACTCAATAAGGTTACTATTAGAAACCGTTATCCATTGCCTTTAATCCCTGAGTTATTGGAGAGAGTGTGGCATGCCAAAATTTTCTCTAAACTTGATCTCCGTGGGGCCTATAACTTGGTCCGTATTAGACCTGGGGATGAATGGAAGACTGCATTCAGGTCACGCTATGGACACTTTGAATATCTAGTTATGCCTTTTGGTCTGAGTACCGCCCCAGCCACTTTCCAACACTTGGTGAATGACATCTTCAGGGATCTCCTAGATACATTCGTGGTGATTTATCTGGATGATATTCTAATTTTTTCTAACTCCACAGAGGAACATCATGGACATGTGAGAATGGTCTTAGAACGTCTAAGACAAAACCATCTTTACATCAAACTTGAAAAGTGTGAATTCCATAGGACCGAAATTCAATTTCTGGGGTATGTACTGTCTACGCAAGGGATTAGTATGGATGGAAGCAAGACCCAAGCCATCAAGGATTGGCCAATTCCTAGAAATGTGAAGGAGGTGCAGCGCTTCATCGGGTTTGCCAACTTCTATAGACGTTTCATTAGGAATTTCTCTGAGGTAGTGTCACCTATCACCCAACTTACCCGGAAAGAGTCTAGGTTCTCCTGGACCCCCCAAGCCCAGGAAGCATTTTCCCACCTAAAGGATAAATTTACCACCGCACCTATCTTAGTACATCCCAACCCCGAACTTGCCTTCATAATAGAGGTGGATGCTTCAGACTGTGCCGTTGGAGCTATACTCTCTCAGAGAACAGGTGAGAAGAATGTCTTGCATCCCTGTGCCTTCTTTTCCCAGCAGTTGTCTTCGGCTGAGAGGAACTACGATGTGGGCAATAGAGAGTTGTTGGCCATTATTGCCGCCTTCAAAGAATGGAGACACCTTCTTCAGGGAGCTGCACAGCAAATAGTCGTCCTGACAGATCATCGTAACCTTGAATTTATCAGGTCGGCTAAGTGCCTGACTCCTCGCCAGGCTCGCTGGAATCTTTTCCTAAACCAATTTAATTTTGTCATTTCTTATAGGCCAGGATCGCGCAATGGAAAGGCTGATGCACTCTCTAGGATTCATTCAGCAGAGACCCGTCCACTTACTCCTCCTAAGACTATTCTTCCTGACTCTAGATTCCTGGGAGTGATTCATAATCAAGACCTACTTAAGGACATCAAGGAAGCATACCATGCGGATTCCTTGTTGGCACAACCCCAAGGGACGTAAGTCTTGTCTTTAACCCCTTAACGACCAAGCCATTTTGTAGGTTAAAGACCAGGCCAATTTTTACATTTCTGACCACTGTCTCTTTATGAGGTTATAACTCTGGAACGCTTCAACGGATCTTGGCGATTCTGAGATTGTTTTCTTGAGACATATTGTACTTCATGATAGTGGTAAAATTTCTTCAATATAACTTGCGTTTATTTATGAAAAAAACGGAAATATGGCAAAAATTTAGAAAATTTTGCAATTTTCAAACTTTTAATTTTTATGCCATTAAATCAGAGAGATATGTCACAAAAATTAGTTAACAAATAACATTTCCCACATGTCTACTTTACATCAGCACAATTTTGGAACCAAAATTTTTTTTTGTTAGGAAGTTATAAGTGTTAAAAGTTGACCAGCAATTTCTCATTTTTCCAACAAAATTTACAAAATCATTTTTTTTAGGGGCCACCTCACATTTGAAGTGAATTTGAGGGGTCAATATGACAGAAAATACCCAAAAGTGACATCATTCTAAAAACTGCACCCCTCAACGTGTTCAAAGCCACATTCAAGAAGTTTATTAACCCTTTAGGTACTTCACAAGAATTGAAGCAATGTGGAAGGAAAAAATTAACATTTAACTTTTTTTCCCAAAATTTTTCTTTCGACACAATTTTTTAAAATTTTGTCAAGGGTATCAGTAGAAAATGAACCACAATATTTGTTGTACAATTTCTCCTGAGTACATCGATACCCCATGTGTGGGGGTAAACCACTATTTGGGCACATGGCAGAGCTCGGAAGGGAAGCAGCGCCATTTGACTTTTTTGGCTGGAATTGAGATTGGACGCCATGTCGCATTTGGAGAGTCCCTGTGTGCCTAAACAGTGGAAACCCCCCACAAGTGACCCCATTTTGGAAACTAGACCCCCCAAGGAACTTATCTAAATGTGTTGTGAGAGCTTTTAACCCCCAAGGGCTTCACAGAAGGTTATAACGTAGAGCCGTAAAATTAAAAAATCATGTTTTTTCCACAAAAATGATCTTTTCATCCCAATTTTTATTTTCCAAAGGATAAAAGGACCCCAAAAGTTATTGTGCAATTAGTCCTGAGTACGCTGATACCCATATGTGGGGGTAAACCACTATTTGGGTGCATGGCAGAGCTCGGAAGGGAAGCAGCGCCATTTGACTTTTTTGGCTGGAATTGAGATTGGACGCCATGTCGCATTTGGAGAGTCCCTGTGTGCCTGAACAGTGGAAACCCCCCACAAGTGACCCCATTTTGGAAACTAGACCCTCCAAGTAACTTATCTAAATGTGTAGTGAGTAGAGTTGAGCGATACTTTCCGATATCCTAAAGTATCGGAATCGTAATGGTATCGCCGATATCACTAAAATATCGGCGATACCCGATACCGATACCGGAAGTCCCATGTAAGTCTATGGGAACAAAATATCGAAATTAAAAAAAACCCATTCTTGCCTTGTTGGTTAATTGTACATGAAGGAAAACAACAAAGACTAATGTAGAATGTATTGGGGGAGGTTGAGGAGACATTAAAGGCATAGATGTTTGACCCAATCCAATGGAATAGCATTAATTTTTTTTTTTAGGAAATACGTTCGGATTGACGAACAAATTGACAATGTTGTTAACCTTTTTTCTATTTTGGCAAATATGTCTGTTTCACAACTTCCATGGTCTTCACCTTTTTAACTTTTCACACACTTTCTCCTTCATAATTTTCAGCAGCATCATCTTTCTCATCAAATTATTCTTCATCTTCACCTTATTAATCTTCTAAAACTTCTTGCTATTCATCTTTTTGTTAACATTACTTATATTGTTCTTATTAAACAGTTATTATTCTTCATATTCTACTTCTTCATGTTCTTCCTATTCATCCTTTTCATCATATTCTTATTTGTGACAGACATTCCTGTACTTGTAATCTGTAAAACTCTGAATTTTCATCCTTCCGTTCTTGCTGTCACGAAAGATTTTAATTACAACAGTATTTGTCCGCGTTCAGTTTAGCCTGCAGCAGCATCAGGCATTTTCCAGGGGCACCACGAGGAGGAACGGACTCACCCCCATACACTGCTTAGTCTTCTTCTGCTTAGAATTTAGAGCATATATTTTGCTCTTCATTTTGGTCTTATACTTAATGTTCTTCTGCTTTTTGATCTTCTGCTTATTGTTCTTCTGTCTCTTGTTCTGTATCTTGTAGTTTGTCTTAACCTTCTTTGTCCTGTTGGTGATGGTACAAAAGCCAATGGAAGTAACGAGGACCAGCTGACTGTGCTGGAACCCGGAGGGTCAGCAGAAGGAAAAGAGCCAATGGCACAACCGAGGACCAGCTGACGTTACTGGGACAGGGTTACTAAGCAGGAGGTACCTGTGCTCCAAAGCACTACCAAGGACCAGCAGACGTTGCTGGAACTCGGATACCGACATGGAGGCACCTAGGCCAAAGGCACTGCGGAGAACCAGCTGACGGTACTGGAACCCGGATGGGTAGCAGAAGGTACAAGAGCCAATGAAAGTAATGAGGACCAGCTGACTGTGCTGGAACCCGGAGGGTCAGCAGAAGGAAAAGAGCCAATGGCACAACCGAGGACCAGCTGACGTTACTGGGACAGGGTTACTAAGCAGGAGGTACCTGTGCTCCAAAGCACTACCAAGGACCAGCAGACGTTGCTGGAACTCGGATACCGACATGGAGGCACCTAGGCCAAAGGCACTGCGGAGAACCAGCTGACGGTACTGGAACCCGGATGGGTAGCAGAAGGTACCCATGGAAATTAAAGTTGAGGCAGCAGGACTGTTTGCCGTTCACACAGCAGGGGAACAGCTGACATTACTGAACCCCAGTAACACAGGAGCAAGTGTAGACTGTGCTAACAGCACTTCCGAGAAACAACTGGCGGTGTTGTAACCCAGGGATGAGAAGAGAACATGGTGGAGGCAGCAGGACTGTTTGCCGTTCACACAGCAGGGGAACAGCTGACATTACTGAACCCCAGTAACACAGGAGCAAGTGTAGACTGTGCTAACAGCACTTCCGAGAAACAACTGGCGGTGTTGTAACCCAGGGATGAGAAGAGAACATGGTGGAGGCAGCAGGACTGTTTGCCGTTCACACAGCAGGGGAACAGCTGACATTACTGAACCCCAGTAACACGGGAGCAAGTGTAGACTGTGCTAACAGCACTTCCGAGAAACAACTGGCGGTGTTGTAACCCAGGGATGAGAAGAGAACATGGTGGAGGCAGCAGGACTGTTTGCCGTTCACCACAGCAGGGGAACAGCTGACATTACTGAACCCCAGTAACACAGGAGCAAGTGTAGACTGTGCTAACAGCACTTCCGAGAAACAACTGGCGGTGTTGTAACCCAGGGATGAGAAGAGAACATGGTGGAGGCAGCAGGACTGTTTTGCCGTTCACACAGCAGGGGAACAGCTGACATTACTGAACCCAGTAACACAGGAGCAAGTGTAGACTGTGCTAACAGCACTTCCGAGAAACAACTGGCGGTGTTGTAACCCAGGGATGAGAAGAGAACATGGTGGAGGCAGCAGGACTGTTTGCCGTTCACACAGCAGGGGAACAGCTGACATTACTGAACCCAGTAACACGGAGCAAGTGTAGACTGTGCTAACAGCACTTCCGAGAAACAACTGGCGGTGTTGTAACCCAGGGATGAGAGAGAAACATGGTGGAGGCAGCAGGACTGTTTGCCGTTCACACAGCAGGGGAACAGCTGACATTACTGAACCCAGTAACACAGGAGCAAGTGTAGACTGTGCTAACAGCACTTCCGAGAAAACAACTGGCGGTGTTGTAACCCAGGGATGAGAAGAGAACATGGTGGAGGCAGCAGGACTGTTTGCCGTTCACACAGCAGGGGAACAGCTGACATTACTGAACCCCAGTAACACAGGAGCAAGTGTAGACTGTGCTAACAGCACTTCCGAGAAACAACTGGCGGTGTTGTAACCAGGGATGAGAAGAGAACACTGGTGGAGGCAGCAGGACTGTTTGCCGTTCACACAGCAGGGGAACAGCTGACATTACTGAACCCAGTAAACGGGAGCAAGTGTAGACTGTGCTAACAGCACTTCCGAGAAACAACTGGCGGTGTTGTAGCCCAGGGATGAGAAGAGAACATGGTGGAGGCAGCAGGACTGTTTGCCGTTCACACAGCAGGGGAACAGCTGACATTACTGAACCCCAGTAACACAGGAGCAAGTGTAGACTGTGCTAACAGCACTTCCGAGAAACAACTGGCGGTGTTGTAACCCAGGGATGAGAAGAGAACATGGTGGAGGCAGCAGGACTGTTTGCCGTTCACACAGCAGGGGAACAGCTGACATTACTGAACCCCAGTAACACGGGAGCAAGTGTTAACTGTGCTAACAGCACTTCCGAGCAACAACTGGCGGTGTTGGAGCCCAGGGTCAAGGAGGATGTTTAAATACTAGATCAAGTATTTTCCTTGTTACGTGTCAATTAAAAATGTCTATACTCCAAACAAGAGAAATATAACCTTTAGTACCATAAGATGATGATTTTACTTTAAAAAATATATGTAAATTAATAATTGACAAACATAAACGCATACATTAACATGTTGAAAAGCAATGCAAACCACAATAAAAATCGGTTAAATAATCTGCTATACGGTTTTAAATAAAAGCATACAAGTACATATCAGAATCCATTAATGATGGATAAGTAACAGTATGTACACCATTTTCATTTGCTGAATAATATCACTAAAAAGTTTTTAAAAATATCTAAAATTTCCATCATGTAATACTGATAATATGTGCCAATCATTTATTTTAACAAAAAAAACCTTTAAAAAGTGCATAGTGAAAACAGCTATTTATGCCTGACTGTGGACTTGCAAGCATGACAACGGATAGATAAGGTATATATAGATGAGTCTGCATAGCCACAGATGGTGAATGGCGATGTAATACTGTACCTCAATAAAGTGTGCGTTACTACTACATCCTTTTTTTTATATAGCTTTTAAAAGGGTACGTGCATGTATGCTTGCGCCTTTGTTTGGACGCACAGACTGGCTTCCTGCTGTGACGCGTTGGGTATTGGAGCGTCTGTGCGTCTTATGACGCAGACTAACATTCACGGTGCGCATCGTTCATCATCGCAAGCGTACCGACAACACAAAGGCGTTGTCATGACTGCTTTACTCAGTAAACATGCACCTATGATGAAACATACACGCATGTGCCCTATTACATAACAAGCTACAAGAAAAATGCGTGTGAGGTGTGACACAGCTGTTTTGTTAAGGTACAGTATTATATCGACATTGTACAGGTGTCGCTATTCAGTCTGATAAATAGATATCATTCACCTATTCTATCAGTTGTCGTTCTTTCAGCACCACTTACAGGTATATATTTTGCTATTGTGACTATGCACTATTGACTTTACCAAGGTAATGCATGATTTTTGTTAGCGATTATCATGTTTACATGAAGGACCTTTATGATATGGGCTGTTAACTTTCTAATCAAATATGTATTTTTTAAAATGACACAAATAAGTAATGTTGAAGAGGACTATTCCTACATGCATTGTTTGCACAATATTACAGGTGTACATCACGTCCCTTAATCAACATTGGATATTATATTTACTTGTATGCTTTTATTTCAAAGGCAAGAACACTGAAGTATAACCTTCGCACTGCAGCAGTTGTCAAAGTTCAACCCACATTATGCACTTCCAACATTGCAGTATTTGAGTCATCATGATGTGAGTTGGATTTGTCTAAGCTATGGAGTGACAAGGTTGACCATCAGTATCCTATAGCATAAGTAGGCTTTTGTGTTTGCATTTGTTTTCGACATGTGCATATCTGTAATAATATGTCACAATTATTTTGTTACCGATTTGTGACAGACAAATCATTTTATGGTTTGAAAGTTGACGTTTCAAATGTTTACAGCTTAGAAATCATGGTGTAGCCTCATATCTATGTGTAGCACTAGACACTTTGAGATGTCATGTTTTTTTCACCATGATTAGGTAGCTAGCAGTAATTTTTGCCGGACACACAGCAGGGGAACAGCAGGCGTTACTGAACCCCACAAACACATCAGCGATTGTTTTCATCTGTGCATCTAACACTTCTGAGCAGCAACTGGCGCTGTTGAAGCCCAGGGTCAAGGAGGGTGTAGGCAGAGGCCTAGTATGAGACGTTTGAAGTTGAAGTTGTAGTTAGCAGCAGTAATTTTTGCCAGACACACAGCAGGGGAACAGCAGGCGTTACTGAACCCCACAAACACATCAGCGATTGTTTTCATCTGTGCATCTAACACTTCTGAGCAGCAACTGGCGCTGTTGAAGCCCAGGGTCAAGGAGGGTGTAGGCAGAGGCCTAGTATGAGACGTTTGAAGTTGAAGTTGTAGTTAGCAGCAGTAATTTTTGCCAGACACACAGCAGGGGAACAGCAGGCGTTACTGAACCCCACAAACACATCAGCGATTGTTTTCATCTGTGCATCTAACACTTCTGAGCAGCAACTGGCGCTGTTGAAGCCCAGGGTCAAGGAGGGTGTAGGCACAAAATATTGAGTTATTGCCTTGTTACGTGGCCATTGCAAATGTATGTACTTCAAACAAGAATAAATGAAGTTTTACTACGACAATAAAATGATGAATTTCAATTACAAGAATAGAAAAATATTTATACTTGACAGTCCTCTGTGGTTGATAACGTTTAATGGCTAACTGAAAATATGGTAACAAATTCAAAGCTTTCGAGACTACTCAGGTGTCTTCATCAGGCTAAGAGTAAAGCCAAAAATGAAGAATCACATATTTCTACACACAACAGGACACAGGAATAGCTAAGACAAGTGAGGGAGGGACAAGTGAGGGGAGACCGGCAACAAAAAGGAGAACAAGGATGAATTATCAGCGCCACACAATCACAGATAAATTAATGAATTTACCTGTGGCAAAAGACTTTTGTATGCCCGGTCATAGCATCATGGATATGGAATTACTGGTATTAAAATATAACTTCAAATATGAGAAACGTACAAAGGTTTCAGAATATAAGCTCATCATGACCTTTGACACTGTTAGTGATGGAATGAATAGATCACATGGATTTATGTCATTCTATATCAATTAAGGAATCTGCGTCTATGACCTTCCAGGGTCATGAAAACCCAAAAAAAAACGCCAATGAGAGGGCAATCAAACTTTCTATCCTTATCTAGGAACTGTTCCAATATTTATGTTCATCCCTGTGAGATAATGACAGTTCTGATACACGTCACTTACTTGTCTTACCTATTGCACTATTCCTGTGTCCTGTTGTGTATAGAAATATGTGATGCTTAATTTTTTTAGTTAGTCTTTCCCTGATGAAGAGACGTGAGTAGCCTTGAAAGCTTGCAATTTGTTTCCATCTTTTCAGTTATCCATAAAAAGGTATCAACCACTGCTGACTCTGAAGTCTAAATATTTTTCTATCTACTGGCTAACACGGTACAAAGATACACATGTTTTCTAATTTCAAGAAGGAAAAATAAAGAAAATACAAATATAAACGCATATATGCACATGCCAAAAATAAATGGAACAACACAACACCCAAAAAATTGGTAACAAAATATAGTGTTGTAAATTTAAGAATAAAAGTAAATGTTTTTTTTTATGAATAATGCTTAAGGAACGCTATGTTAAACCATAACATAGTGAAGACAATGGATTTTGTAATAGTCACTCATCATCATCATCGCAAATTTTATGTGACAGTCACAGACATTTCAATTATTTAAGTTCATAAAATCGTAACTTTCTATAGCATGTATGACATGTCCAGCATGGACTCATCAATGTGATTGATGACACAATAATGTACAATAAAAAATAACCATTTAAAAAAACATTAGGCATTGTTTGTCACAATTTAAGTGTGTGCCTGCAAGTGTAGGTGAAACAAAGGCTACGGATAGCAAAGGTATATTCTATGTCTGTATCAGACAGTGGACAGCCTCTGATGGGTAATGCCGATGTTATACTGTACGTCAATAAAGTCTGCGGCTGAAATCATGCATTTTTTGCTTGTAGAGTGTTGAAGAGGGTAAAAGAATGTCTGGTTGCGCAAAGCTTTATCCGTCAACACTACCTTCCTACTGTCACGCGTAGGGTAGGGTAGCGTGTGGCAATTAGCTGACTATCAAATGTGAGGTTAGGCTGCGTTATTGCGCACTAGGGACGCAAAAAAAAATACAGCAGTAATAATTTAATGTGTAATACTACACCTATGACAAACCAAAAAATTACGTTCCCTCTTTAACAATGTACAAGACTAACAAGCCTAATGGTTGACGCTGACTTAATTGAGATACAGTATTACATCAACATTGTCCATGAGTAACTATGCACTGTGATACCTATATACCAGTATTAATTTATATCTCTTGTGGTTGTTTCAACAGCACTTGCAGGTATAAGTACCTATTGTCAGTATGCATGATGCACTTTCTAGATGTAATAATTTATTATTGGACATTATTACCATGTTTACATGCTGGCCATTTCATATATGGTGTTTGAAGTTACAGTTGGCATCAGTATGTGTATTTTATAATGTCTGTCATAAATAAAACTCGTGATGATGATGATGAGGATTTAATGATTCGTACATCCATTGAGTGCATTATCTTACAGGTACAGATAAAGTTCCTTAAAAAGCATTAATTCATAAGTCTGAAATGTACTTTTATGCATTAATTTAAAAATGTGAAGAGTAGACTATGTTTTATTTTTTGTTACCATTTCTAATAGACATGTGCAGATATGCGCTGTGATGACAAATTATTATTTGTCCATATTTGTCATAAAAATTTATCATTCTAGGCCTGCAAAACTTCACAATTTCATGTTTTCAGCATAACAAGCAGGGTGACGGCTCTTCCCTATTTGGAGCATGTTGGTCATGTGTTTTTCTGTCCATGTGTCGGGAAAAGGACACTTCTTGCCGTTGACACAGCAGGGGAACAGCTGGCGTTACTGAACCCCACTAACAGTAGAGCTTGTGTTTTGTTCTGTGGACACGACACTTCTGAGCAGCAACTGGCAGTGTTGGAGCCCAGGGAGTAGAGTTCAGGTGGTAGAAAGATGAACATAACAGGAGACATGGATAACGTTGCGAACCAGTTATTTAATCTGAAAACGGACAGAGAAATTCTGGCGAGATCCATGCCTTGTTCATTTTCAGAAAAGTAAGCCGGTCTACATTATCGGAGGATAGTCGCATGCGACGGTCTGTTAGTACACCACCTGCAGCACTAAAGACGCGCTCCGATAATACACTGGCAGCAGGGCAAGCCAGCACCTCCAATGCATACTGGCTAAGCTCTGGCCATGTATCCAGCTTAGAGACCCAAAACTTGAATGGGGAAGAGCCATCTGGGAGTACACTGAGAGGCAAAGCCAAGTAGTCTGTCACCATCTGACGGATACGTTGCCTCCCGCTGACTGGAGCCCTCTCGGATGGTGTAGACATTTGTGGCGCTGCCACAAAACTTTGCCACATTTTGAACATACTGGTCTTTCCCTGTGCAGAGGCACTGCGTGTGCTCCCTCTTGTTGCAGAGCTCTCTACACTGCCTCGACGCACAGAGCTGCTTTGTAAAGCAGTAGCAGCAGCAGTGCTCTCGGCAGTAAGGTAGAACATTAGGGATTGCACCAGTGTGTCTTGGTACTCCCGCATTTTACGCTCCCGGTTCAACGGTGTGATGAGGCTTTTGACGTTGTCCCGGTAGCGAGGGTCTAGGAGGGTGTACACCCAATAATCAGACGTCGTGAGAATGTGGGCGATGCGGCGGTCGTTTCTTAGGCACTGCAGCATGAAATCAACCATGTGCTGCAGACTCCCAACTGGCAAAGAAACGCTGTCCTCTGCAAGAGGCTTTATCTCTGCCTGCTCTGCATCACCCCACCCTCGCTCTACATACTGACTAGAGCGTTGTGTACCTCCCTCTGGAGCGATGTCTTCCTCCTCCATTGACTCCTCCTCCTCATCCTCCTCACAAAGTGAGCCCTGCCCAGCCCTTTGTGAGGAACCACGTTGCGCTGACTTTCCAGAAGGTGATGGAATTTGTGACTCCTCATCCTCCACCTCTTCCAAAACCTCATCCCTTATTGCTTGCAGTGTTTTTTGAAGCAGGCAGATAAGGGGGACAGTCAGGCTGACTAGTGCATCATCTGCACTCGCCATCCGCGTTGACGCATCAAACGCACGCAAAACGTGGCACATGTCCTTCATAGTGGCCCACTCATTAATGGTGAAGTGTGGACGGCGCAAATTGCGTGTTGATTGCGCCTGATGCAGCTGATACTCCATAACTGCTGGCTGCTGCTCACACAACCGCTCCAACATATGTAACGTTGAATTCCACCTGGTGGATACGTCACATATGATGCGATGTTCAGGAAGGCGCAATCTGCGTTGCAGAGCTGCAATGCGCGATCTGGCCATGCTGGAACGTCGCAAGTGAGCGCACTCTAGGCGGACCTTGTGCAGCAGTGCATCAAGATCCGGATAGTCCCTCAAAAAACTCTGCACGACCAAGTTGAGCACATGTGCCAGACATGGTATGTGAGTGAGGTTGCCAAGGCCCAGAGCTGCCACCAGATTTCGGCCATTGTCACACACTACCAAGCCTGGCTGGAGATTCGCTGGCAAAAACCACACGTCGCTCTCCTGCTTGATGGCATTCCAGACCTCCTGCGCTGTGTGGCTTCGATTCCCCATGGGAATTAATTTCAGAACGGCCTGTTGCCGTTTGGCCACGGCTGTGCTCATATCGGTCGCATCAGGTAAGCGTCCACGGGTCCATGTGGAGGTAGACCGTGACGGCTCCTGCAGCGATGATTCTGAGGAACTGGAGTAGGAGGAGGAGTCAATGTGGACAGACTTGATTCCGGCAATCCTTGGAGTTGGCAGAACACGTACAGCGCCACTCGCAAGATCTGTACCCGGCTCCACAACATTCACCCAATGGGCAGTGAGTGAAAGGTATCGTCCCTGGCCATGGGTACTGGTCCACGCATCGGTGGTCAGGTGGACCTTGCTACTGACGGCGTTTAGTAGCGCATGTTTAATTTTTGCCTCAACATGCTTTTGCAGACCAGGGACGGCTTGCCTGCTGAAATAAAATCGGCTGGGCACATTGTATTGTGGGACTGCCAATGCCATTAATTCACGGAAACTGTCAGTCTCCACCAGCCTGAATGAACACATTTCAAGGGACAGGAGTTTTGCAATGCCAGCATTCAGAGCCTGTGCTCGTGGATGGTTTGCCGAGTATGGCCGTCTTTTATCCCATGCCTGTGCTACCGATGGCTGTTTTGTGGCCTGGGTGTGTGAGGATGACAGGGAACTTGCAGCTGTGGGTGGAATAACACTGTGTCTCTGGACAACAGTGACAGAGGTTCTTCCATGGCGATCCTTTGAGGAAGCCAACCAGCTGTGTGTGAACTGGAGGAAGAGGCTCCAACAGGAGCTGAAGATGTAGGTGCTGCTGTAGGTTGGCCTACATCTCCAGTGTGTCTTTGTAACTCAACAAAGTGCTTTGACCGCACATGTTTCCACATATTTGTTGTATTAAGGTTACTGACACTTTTACCTCTTTTAATTTTTTGATTACACAGCTTGCATTTTTACATAGCAAATATCATCTGCAACTGTATCAAAAAAGGACCACGCAGAGCAAGTCCTGGGAGCGCCCGGTTTGGCTGTTGTAAGAGAACTGCTCCGAACGGGTGCCAAACTGGAGGCTACAGGCAAGCGAGTCTGCAGCCTACCTCTCCCTACTGTTTGGACCGTTGGTGCAATCTCTTCCTCAGAGCTGCTCCCACCACCTTCCTGTTCCTCACGCCATGTTGGGTCTTGGACCTCATCATCTCCACCACTACCCTCTTCCAACACCTGCTGTTGTTGGGTGGTCTGGCCAGCACCATGCTCAACAGAAACTGGCAACTGAGTCTCATCATCATCAGATGCGTTCTGCGGTGTGCTGACCATCGGCACTGGCTCACCCGCCTCTTCAGATTCAGAGAGACACAGCTGTTGCGCATCACTGCATACTGCCTCTTCTTCACATTCCAGAATGCTGCTTGGCTGGGCCCCTGTTTCCAAGCCAACAGATTCTGAGAACAGAAGCAGAGACTCAGCTGGCTCCTGTACAGAGCTCTCTGACTGCCTGGGCAATTTGGCAGGCGGTGAAGAGACTGATGGTTGTTCAACAGTGCTGTGGTCCTGAGAGGAGGTGGAAGCTATTGAAGTCGATGCATTGGCTGCCATCCAACCAACAACGGCTTCAATTTGTTCTTCACGCAGCAGGGGGGTACGCTGAGCTCCTACAAAAGTGCGCATAAAGGAACGCTCACGGGGAAAACTGGTGGATGCTGTGTCACTGGGTGCGGCAGCAGCCACAGAATCCCCACGTCCTCTCCCTGCTGCAAATCCACGGCCTCGACCACGACCACGTGCCTTACTCACTGACTTCTTCATCTTGGTAGATTGATAAAGAAAGTCAGAAAAGTTAAGGCCTAAGTGTGGTTATTCCTCACAGACTACAGTGAACCCTGCAGACAACTGTTCAGTATCTGTGAAAGGCCCCTTTGTGTACTTCTATAGTGTTTGCAACCAATGTATTGTATACGGATGGAAGCGCGTCACACTAATAGATTAGATTTTTTTCCACTAAAATGGAGCAGCACCAATTAGAGAAAAATGTGAAGGATGAGGCAGTGACACACGCTCAGCAGACTACAACCGGCAGTGGTTGAAGTACAAACTGGAGCGTAATCTGCACTCACAAAATGAAAAGCTCACAGACTACAGTGAACACTGAAACACAACTATTCACTATCTGTGAAAAGCTCCTTTGTGTACTTCTATAGTGTTTGCAACCAATGTATTGTATACGGATGGAAGCGCGTCACACTAATAGATTAGATTTTTTTCCACTAAAATGGAGCAGCACCAATTAGAGAAAAATGTGAAGGATGAGGCAGTGACACACGCTCAGCAGACTACAACCGGCAGTGGTTGAAGTACAAACTGGAGCGTAATCTGCACTCACAAAATGAAAAGCTCACAGACTACAGTGAACACTGAAACACAACTATTCACTATCTGTGAAAAGCTCCTTTGTGTACTTCTATAGTGTTTGCAACCAATGTATTGTATACGGATGGAAGCGCGTCACACTAATAGATTAGATTTTTTTCCACTAAAATGGAGCAGCACCAATTAGAGAAAAATGTGAAGGATGAGGCAGTGACACACGCTCAGCAGACTACAACCGGCAGTGGTTGAAGTACAAACTGGAGCGTAATCTGCACTCACAAAATGAAAAGCTCACAGACTACAGTGAACACTGAAACACAACTATTCACTATCTGTGAAAAGCTCCTTTGTGTACTTCTATAGTGTTTGCAACCAATGTATTGTATACGGATGGAAGCGCGTCACACTAATAGATTAGATTTTTTTCCACTAAAATGGAGCAGCACCAATTAGAGAAAAATGTGAAGGATGAGGCAGTGACACACGCTCAGCAGACTACAACCGGCAGTGGTTGAAGTACAAACTGGAGCGTAATCTGCACTCACAAAATGAAAAGCTCACAGACTACAGTGAACACTGAAACACAACTATTCACTATCTGTGAAAAGCTCCTTTGTGTACTTCTATAGTGTTTGCAACCAATGTATTGTATACGGATGGAAGCGCGTCACACTAATAGATTAGATTTTTTTCCACTAAAATGGAGCAGCACCAATTAGAGAAAAATGTGAAGGATGAGGCAGTGACACACGCTCAGCAGACTACAACCGGCAGTGGTTGAAGTACAAACTGGAGCGTAATCTGCACTCACAAAATGAAAAGCTCACAGACTACAGTGAACACTGAAACACACAACTATTCACTATCTGTGAAAAGCTCCTTTGTGTACTTCTATAGTGTTTGCAACCATGTATTGTATACGGATGGAAGCGCGTCACACTAATAGATTAGATTTTTTTCCACTAAAATGGAGCAGCACCAATTAGAGAAAAATGTGAAGGATGAGGCAGTGACACACGCTCAGCAGACTACAACCGCAGTGGTTGAAGAACTAACTGGAGCGTGATCTGCACTCAAAAAATCAAAACCTCACAGACTGCAGTGAACACTGAAACACAACTATTCACTATCTGTGAAAAGCTCCTTTGTGTACTTCTATAGTGTTTGCAACCAATGTATTGTATACGGATGGAAGCACGTCACACTAATAGATTTGATTTTTTTCTAATATAATGGAGCTGCACCAATTCCACTAAATAAAATAAAAAAAAAGAGTCAGTGACACGTGCAGATGCCTACAAACAGCGGTGGATGCAGAGCAAACTGCAGCGTCACCTGCACTGTCACACACACACCTTGCACAGAGCTGTTAAAACAACACTGGCAAAATGAAGCTTTACACAGCGGTTGGTAAACTAGCCTGCCTCAAGCACAGTAGTACACAAAATCGCAATATCTAACTGTCCCTCAGAGTGAGCAGAGTAGCGTTCTGTCCCTTACTGAGTTCACAGCACAGTGACGCTAAAATGGCGGCGGCGCCTTTTATAGTGCATTCTGACATCATTTCAGCAGCCAATCACAGCCATGCCATTAGTTAAGATGACCGCAGCATTACAGGATGTGCCCACACTTCGTAGGATTCCTCATTGGCTGACTAAAATCACATTGCCTCTCAAAGAATTATGGGAACTTCCGATTCCGGTATACGATATGGAAAAAGTATCGGAATTAAGTATCGGAATTCCGATAACGCGAATATCGGCCGATACCCGATACTTGCGGTATCGGAATGCTCAACACTAGTGGTGAGAGCTTTGAACCCCCAAGGGCTTCACAGAAGGTTATAACGTAGAGCCGTAAAATTAAAAAATCATATTTTTTCCACAAAAATATTTTTGCACCCAAATTTTTATTTTCAATAAGGAAAAAAGGACCCCAAAAGTTATTGTGCAATTTAGTCCTGAGTACGCTGATACCCCATATGTGGGGTAACCACTATTTGGTGCATGGCAGAGCTCGGAAGGGAAGCAGAGCCATTACTTTTTTGGCTGAATTGAGATTGGACGCCATGTTGTATTTGGAGAGCCCCTGTGTGCCTAAACTGTGGATACCCCCCACAAGTAACCCATTTGGAAACTAGACCCCCCAAGGAACTTATCTAGATGTGTGGTGAGAGCTTTGAACCCCCAAGGGCTTCACAGAGGTTATAACGGTAGAGCGTAAAATTAAAAAATTATATCTTTTCCACTAAAATTATCTTTCCACCCCAATTTTTTATTTTCCAAAGGGTAAAAAGGACCCCAAAAGTTATTGTGCAATTTGTCCTGAGTACGCTGATACCCCATATGTGGGGGTAAAACCACTATTTGGGCGCATGGCAGAGCTTGGAAGGGAAGCAGCGCCATTTGACTTTTTGGCTGGAATTGAGATTGGAGGCCATGTCGCATTTGGAGAGTCCCTGTGTGCCTAAACAGTGGAAACCCCCCACAAGTGACCCCATTTTGGAAACTAGACCCCCCAAGGAACTTATCTAGATGTGTGGTGAAAGCTTTGAACCCCCAAGGGCTTCACAGAAGGTTATAAGTAGAGCAGTAAAATTAAAAAAATCATATCTTTTCCACAAAAATGATCTTTCCACCCCCAATTGTTATTTTCCAAGGGTAACAGGACCCCAAAAGTTATTGTTGCAATTTGTCCTGAGTATGCTGATACCCAATATGTGGGGGTAAACCACTATTTTGACGCATGGCAGAGCTGGAAAGGGAAGGAGCGCCTTTTTCAAATGCAGATTTGATGGAATGGTTGCGGGTGTCATGTCACGTTTGGAGAGCCCCTGATGTGCCTAAACAGTAGAAACCCCCCACAAGTGACTCCATTTTGGAAACTAGACCCCCAAGGAACTTATCTAGATGTGTGGTGAGCACTTTGAACCCCCAAGTGCTTCACAGAAGTTTATAAAGTAGAGCCATGAAAATAAAAATATCATATTTTTTTCCACAAAAATTAATCTTTTTGCCCCCAAATTTTTATATTATAGGGTAACAGGAGAAATAGGACCCAAAAGCTATTGTGCAATTTGTCCTGAGTACGCTGATATCCCATATGTGGGGGGGAACCACTATTTTGACGCATGGCAGAGCTCGGAAGGGAAGGAGCACCGTTTTTAAATGCAGACTTTGATGGAATGGTCTGCGGGTGTCATGTCGCGCTTGGAGAGCCCCTGATGTGCCTAAACAGTAGAAACCCCCCACAAATGACCCCATTTTGCATACTAGACCCCCCAAGGAACTTATCTAGATGTGTGGTCAGCACTTTGAACCCCCAAGGGCTTCACAGAAGTTTATAATGTAGAGCCGTGAAAATAAAAAAATCATATTTTTTTCCACAAAATGACCTTTTTGCCCCAAATTTTTATTTTTCTAAGGGTAACAGGAGAAATAGGACCCCAAAAGCTATTGTGCATTTTGTCCTGAGTACGCTGATACCCCATATGTGGGGGGGAACCACTGTGATCGCCTTATTGCGATCTTTGGGAGGCACAATGAACAAATCCACAAAAGGTGAAGAATTGGTTTCTTTTTTACGCCGTTCCTCATGCGGTATTAGTGATTAGGCGACTTTATTCCTCGGATCGGTGCGATTACAGCGATACCAGATTTACACCCTTTTTTCATGTTTAGCTTCTGTCACACACTAAAAGATGCTTTTTCTTGGAATAATTTTTTGTAAGAAATTTTTGCATCGCCGTATTTTGAGAGCTATAATTTTTCCATATTTCGGCCGACAGAGTTATCTGTGGGCTTATTTTTTGCGGGACGAGCTGACGTTTTTATTGGTATCATATTCAGGCACATAACGTTTTTTGATCGTTTCCTATTCCGATTTTTGTGGAATCAGAATGAACAAAAACCAGCAATTCAGGAATTGTTTTTTTTTTTTTTTTTTTCCTCCGTTCCGTGTGTGGTAAAATTGATAAAGCAGCTTTATTCTTTGGGTCACTACGGTTACGGCGATTCCTCATTTATATATTTTTTTTTTATGTTTTGGCGTTTTTTACACAATAAAAAATTTTGTAGAAAAAATAATTATTTTTGCATCAGTTTATTCCGCGAGCTATAACTTCTTTATTTTTTCGCTGATGATGCTGTATAGCGGCTTGTTTTTTGCGGGACAAGATGACGTTTTCAGCGGTACAATGATTATTTATATCTGACTTTTTGATCGCGTGTTATTGCACTTTTTCCAAGCGGTATAATGATACCGCTTGGAAAAAGTATAATTTACTACTTTTTTGTGTTTTTTTTTTTACGGCTTTCACTGAAGGGGTTAACTAGGGTTACGCTTTTATAGATGGGATTTTTACGGACGTGGCGATACTTAACATGTGTATGTTTTTTGTTTTTTATTTTTTTTATTACATAAAAATGTGTGTTTTTTAGGGGATTTTTAATTATTTTTTAATATTTTTTTTACAAGTTTTTTAAAAAAAATATTTTTTTTAACTTGTCCCTTTATGGGACTTTCACTTTTTTTACTTTTTATTGCAGTTACAATGCATTGCAATGCTCTGTGACAATGCTGTGACAATGATC
>JARQOD010000001.1:117962971-118014185 GCA_033576555.1 Oophaga sylvatica | reverse complement strand
TGAGAGGGATTTGGGGACGAAATACACACTCCCAGGTTAACTCCTTGGTTCAAAGAGGTCCGGATGGACACCCCCCAACAAAATGTCCCTCTCTCCCGCAAAAGAAACACCTTCTAGTCTTGCGGCTCACGCTGATTCCCTCCTACAAAATGATGTCCCTCCAACTGCATGGGTTCCTCAGAACAGACCAGGGGAACCTCAGTATAAGGGACTTTAGTAGTAGGTGGAGTCATCACGGGGGGCGGAGTTACCTCTCGTCTTCCCCGAAGACGTCTATCAATGCGAATAGCGAGGGCCATAGCAGCCTCCAGTGATGGAGGAGAATCATACTGAGCCAACACATCTTTTAATTTGTCAGACAACCCTTGACAAAACTGGCTCCTAAGAGCTGGGTCATTCCACTGAGTATCTGTTGCCCATCTACGGAACTCAGAAGAATATTCCTCCGCTGGACGATTTCCTTGCCGTATTTTACGTAACCTTGTTTCAGCAAGGGAGACTCGATCCGGATCATCATATACCAGACCCAGGGCAGTAAAAATCGATCCACTGACTGGAGATCTGGGGAGCCTGGAGGAATAGAGAACGCCCAAGATTGAGGGTCCCCTTGTAAGAGCGAGATAACAATTCCACCCTCTGCTCTTCACTCCCAGATGACCGAGGCCGCAGCCGAAAGTACAATTTACATGCCTCCCGGAAAGTAAAAAATTTGTCCCGCCCACCAGTGAACCTGTCCGGGAGAGCAACCTTAGGTTCAGATCTGGTTTGCTCCGGGGGGACAAAACCTTGGACTTAATGTCTGCCAACTCCATGGACAATCCCTGCAACTGCCGGGCCAGCTGGGCTACTGGATCCATGATAGCTGGGGAGAATCTTTAGTTTTGGCCGGTGAAAATGTCACGCTGTATAGCAGATATATATATGTGATGACAATAATCTATATCAAAAGGGCAACATACTATATAACATGCGCATAGCTATATGATAACATAGATTTACCTGACAGAAAGTCCAGTGGGTCAAAACGGAATCCGTTATACGCTGTCTCCGGCTAGAGGGTGACCGGGGTCTAAGCTGACCCTAACTGGGGTCCTAACTAATCCCTCAACCTGGAGGTACTGTTAAAGGTACAGAGGTCCAGGCCACCAGCGTAAACCCTGTCTCCTATCAATCCCTGCCAACTGTATTCTAGTCCTAAGAAGGACCCTGAATACCACCAAAGGGAATGACCGGGTAACGGTTAATGAACAGAAAGACATACAAGAAAGATAAGAAATAAAGTAAATAAAGTCTTACATACAACACTCACACACAGTAGGAACACCTTAGGTCTCAGAGATAAACTATAAGCTGTAAGAGTAAAAACAACTAAGGAGCTCTTAGCTTAAGTATTCCCAGAACCGATCCAGTCTGCTAAACTATATGAATGCTTTCACCGGCATCTAACACCCAGACTGGCAGAAATATAAAGGAAACTAATTAGAACATAATCAAAAGCAGCCGGGCGAGGCTGCACCTAGCCTTAGCAAAGAGCTAGGAAAAATTAACTCTCTCATTACCAAAAAACAAAGAAACAGCAGCTCAGCTGTGAGAAGTCAGAATGTGCAATCGCGACGATCTTCATGGCGATGCACCCATGACAGCTTGTGGTTAGGTTTATGGTTAGAGTTGGGATTAGGGTTAGGGGTGTGTTGGGGTTAGGGTTATGGTTAGGGTTTGTATTAGGGTTAGGGGTGTGTAGGGGTTAGGGTTGGGGTTAGGGTGTGTTGGGGTTAGGGTTGGAGTTAGAATTGAGGGGTTTCCACTATTTAGGTACATCAGGGGGTCTCCATACGCGACATGGCGCCACCATTGATTCCTGCAAATTTTGCGTTCAAAAAGTCAAACAGTGCTCCCTTTATTCCAAGCCCCGACGTGTGCTCAAACAGTGGTTTACCCCCACATTTGGGGGATCAGCGTACTCGGGAAAAATTGCACAACAACTTTGGGGGTCTAATTTCTCCTGTTACTGTTGGGAAAAAAAATTGGGGACTAAAAAAGTTATTTTTGTGGAAAAAAAATGATTTTTTATTTTCACGGCTCTGCGTTATAAACTTCTGTGAAGAACTTGGGGGTTCAAAGTGCTCACCACACATCTAGATAAGTTCCTTGCGGGGTCTAGTTTCCAAAATGGGGTCACTTGTGGGGAGTTTATACTGTTTAGGCACATCAGGGACTCTGCAAACGTAACATGACGCCCGCAGACCATTCCATCAAGTCGGCATTTCAAAACGTCTGTAATGTATGTAGTACAGTTCATATAGCGTCTTGTGCTTGGGTGCGATGAAAATACATGAGACACAGGTTTGATATAGAAAGTCTTGTATTACTTCATACAAGTTGGCAAAAATAGTCACACAGTTTGCAGACACAGAAGCAGGAGACACAGCAGGCCAGAGTAATCTAAGCTCAGCAATCACTCTCCACAACAGGTTCAGGATCTTCTTCTCTGTTACCGTAAGTCCATGCAAACGTGGGTCTTTCAAAGAGCAGGGTTCAGAGTCCACAAGTGCTTCAGAGTTCCTCAGTAGGAATAGCTGGAGTACAAGGTCCAAGGCTTTAGGAGTCAGGTCACAGGTTCACTGCAGGCTAGATTCTGAAGCACTGATTGCTCAGCTGTGGCTGCTTAAGAAGCAAAAGGAGAGAATCAGGGCGGGAACATGCAAGCTGGAAACTCCATTTTGACTGAGGGCAAGATAGCTGCAGCAAGACAGAAAGTAAAATGGCTGACGAACAAACTGAGTTTCAGGAACATGTACACAGAACCTTACATTACTCCCCCTTAGGGACAACCTCCGGATGACCTCAGGCCAGGCTTGTGTGGGTACCTCTGATGAAACTGACGGAGCAAGCGAGGAGCATTAACGTTATTGACTGGTTCCCATGAGTTGTCCTCCACTGGGTAGCCCTGCCATTTAATCAGATATTGTAACTGATTTCTATACAACCTGGAATCTAAAATCCTTTCCACCACAAATTCTTCCTGACCATCGACTAGCACTGGGTCAGGGCAAGGAGAAGAACGTCCAGGAAACGTATTGGGTGTCGCAGCCTTTAGTAGGGATACATGAAAGACAGGGTGAATTCTCATAGTTCTGGGCAGTTGAAGACGACAAGCAACGGCACTTATAATTTTACTGATTTTATAGGGTCCAATGTACTTATGTCCCAACTTAGACGATGGAATCCTTAACTTAAGATTTCTGGTTGACAGCCAGACCAAGTCTCCTACCTTGAAAGCTGGTGCAGGTTTACAAAATTTATCTGCTGCTTTCTTGTACCTTTCCTGAGCCGATTCCAGATTCTCCTTTAGAAGATCCATATTCTTCTGTAAAGACGTGATTCTTTCAGCCACTGCTGGTAAAGGCGTTTCTATGGGAAATCGTGGTAGAATGTTAGGATGATAACCTAGATTAGAGTAAAAGGAGACTGCTTAGTGGAGGCACTCTGAGAGTTGTTATACGAGAACTCAGCTAATGGAAGTAGATCCACCCAATCATCCTGTAGGTGGCAGATAAAGCAGCGGAGATACTGCTCCAGGGTTTGATTGGTTCGTTCGGTCTGTCCATTAGTCTGGGGATGAAAAGCAGAAGAAAGGTTTACTTTAATGTCCAATGCTGCACAGAAATTTTGCCAAAACCTAGAAGTGAATTGCACCCCTCGATCCGAAATAACCTCATCCGGTACTCCATGTAAGCGAAACACATCTTTAATCATCAAATCTGATGTCTGTTTTGCAGTGGGTAAGCCGACACAAGGGATAAAATGAGCTGCCTTTGTTAGATGGTCAACCACCACTAGAATGGTGTTCTTCCCTTGAGAGGTTGGTAACTCCACAATGAAGTCCATAGAAATGGATCCCCACGGGCGGGACGGGGTGGGAAGAGGCTGTAACAGACCAGTTGGTGAGGAGCGAGGTGTTTTGCATCTTGCACAGACTTCACATGAAGTGACATAGTTTAAAACATCCTTCCTGCAAGTGGGCCACCAAAAGAAACGAGAGAGAAATTCCTGTGTCTTTAGAATTCCTCTATGCCCAGCTATCTTGGAATCGTGAATGAGTTGCAATACTCTCAATCTGACTGTTTCAGGAATATACAGGCGTTGTCCCTGAATCCACACACCATTCTTAAAGACAAGACTTACGTCCCTTGGGGGTTGTGCCAAAAAGGAATCCGCATGGTATGCTTCCTTGATGTCCTTAAGTAGGTCTTGATTATGAATTACTCCTAGGAATCTAGAGTCAGGAAGAATAGTCTTAGGAGGAGTAATTGGACGTGTCTCTGCTGAGTAAATCCTAGAGAGTGCATCAGCCTTTCCATTGCGCGATCCTGGTCTATAAGAAATGATAAAATTAAATTGGTTTAAGAAAAGATTCCAGCGAGCCTGGAGAGGAGTCAGGCATTTAGCCGACCTGATAAACTCAAGGTTACGATGATCTGTCAGGACGACTATTTGCTGTGCAGCTCCCTGAAGAAGGTGTCTCCATTCTTTGAAGGCGGCAATAATGGCCAACAACTCTCTATTGCCCACATCGTAGTTCCTCTCAGCCGAAGACAACTGCTGGGAAAAGAAGGCACAGGTATGCAAGACATTCTTCTCACCTGTTCTCTGAGAGAGTATAGCTCCAACGGCACAGTCTGAAGCATCCACCTCTATTATGAAGGCAAGCTCGGGGTTGGGATGTACTAGGATAGGTGCAGTGGTAAATTTATCTTTTAGACGGGAAAATGCTTCCTGGGCTTGGGGAGTCCAGGAGAACCTAGACTCTTTCCGGGTAAGTTGGGTGATAGGTGACACTACCTCAGAGAAATTTCTAATGAAACGTCTATAGAAGTTGGCAAACCCGATGAAGCGCTGTACCTCCTTCACATTTCTAGGACTTGGCCAATCCTTGATGGCTTGGGTTTTGCTTCCATCCATACTAATTCCTTGTGTAGACAGTACATACCCCAGAAATTGAATTTCGGTCCTATGGAATTCACACTTTTCAAGTTTGATGTAAAGATGATTTTGTCTTAGACGTTCCAAGACCATTCTCACATGTCCATGATGTTCCTCTGTGGAGTTAGAAAAAAATTAGAATATCATCCAAATAAATTACCACGAATCTCTAGGAGATCCCTGAAGATGTCATTCACCAAGTGTTGGAAAGTGGCTGGGGCGGTACTCAGACCAAAAGGCATAACTAGATATTCAAAGTGTCCATAGCGTGACCTGAATGCAGTCTTCCATTCATCCCCAGGTCTAATACGGACTAAGTTATAGGCCCCACGAAGATCTAGTTTAGAGAAAATTTTGGCATGTCGCACTCTCTCCAATAACTCAGGGATTAAAGGCAATGGATAACGGTTTCTAATAGTAACCTTATTGAGTTCCCTACAGTCTACGCATGGTCTCAGAGATCCATCTTTCTTCTTTATAAAGAAGATGGGTGCACCTGCAGGAGATGAAGAGGGGCGTATGAAGCCCTTGGCTAGATTTTCGTCCATGTAATCCTTTAAAGCCTTTAGCTCGGGCCCCGCCAGGGGGTAGATCTTACCAAAAGGTATCTCTGCTCCAGGCAATAATTCAATTGGACAATCATATGGACGGTGAGGAGGAAGCTGGTCAGCGTTCTTCTTGTCACATAAATCCACATAGTCCTGGTATACAGCTGGTAGTTCAGGGACTGACATGGTTCCTTTAGGAACAGAGCAAGCTGAAACTTTTGGACTCATCTGTTTCTCTGGAAAGTGTAATTCCTTGGTCTCCCAGTTAATGGTAGGATTCTGAGCCTGCAGCCATGGTAGCCCTAGAATAATGGGAAAGTGGGGAGAAGAGATAAGCATAAAGGACAGTTTCTCTTGATGATCTTTACCCATAAGAACCCTCAAAGGCTCTGTTTCCTGATCCACTGGTCCAGAGGTCAGCAGGGAGCCATCCACAGTTTCCATCTGTACTGGAGTAGCCTTCTTCACTGAACGTATCCCCTGTTTCAGAGCAAAGAAGACATCCATAAAATTTCCACTTGCCCCTGAGTCGATCGTAGCAGAGCTAGACACCCAAGCTGAGTCAACCCAGAGTTTGATGGAAAGAAAGCAATGAGAATTGTTTTTCTTACAACTCAGCTGGGACACCGCTGAGGAAACTTGAAAAATGGCAGGTTTACACAGTCAACGTCCTCAGAGGTAACGGAGTTTAAGTCCGAGAAATCAAGATCTGTTGCTGCAGATCTCTCTGGAGCCTGAGGCTCGGACCTGACAGATCCCCTCTCGCAACACTCACAATGAATGAGTGCTGCAGTAGTCTTACGAGAACGGCTGGGGCAGTTTATAATGAAGTGCCCTGACTTACCACAATAGAAACATAGATTTTCCTTAAAACGATGTTCCTTGCGTGCATCACTAACCCGTCGTTGTAAAGAGTCTACCTGCATGGGTTCAGGTTCCCGTGTAATCCTACTCAAAGGTTCCTTAGCTGGAGAGGAAGGTAGGAAAAGGTTAGTGCGATTGCTTTCGAACCATCTCTCTTGCCTGCGTTCAGTCAGACGAGTATCAATACGGATGCAGTAGTTAATAAAGTCACCTAACGCAGTGGGAGGGTCGGCACGAGCAAGTTCATCCTTAATCAGTGGAGATAACCCCTTTCGAAAAATAGATTTTTTGGCGGAACTGTCCCAGGTGGTATCAAGGGTCCATCTCCTGAAATCCAAGGCATATTCAGCTACCGAGTGCTTACCTTGGCGCAAAGCTAACATGGCTGCTTCAGCTGTTGCACCTCGATTGGGGTCATCAAACACCTGCCCCATGGCTGAAATAAAAGCATCAAGGTGATTCAAACAATCATCCTCAGTCTCAATCAGAGGGTTTGCCCACATCAAAGCCTTGTTGGTAAGCAACATAATTATAGTAAGCACCTTAGATCGTTCAGTGGGAAATTGTGAAGCATGTGCAGAAAAAAAAAGATTGCATTGATTAATAAATCCCCTGAATTTCTCACGTTCACCGCCAAAACGAAAAGGGGGCAACTTGGGAATCCCAGAACTCGGGGCTACGGCAGGAGCCTGGACTCGCTCTTCTAGAACCTCAATCCTGGCTCGCAAATCCTGGGCAGTTGTCACGCTGTCTAATGATATGTATACAATGTCAGTAAACTATTAATACAGGAACAACACTCTATACAACAACTAGTATAGCAACATCAGCATGTAAGTATAGAATAGATTTACCTGACACGATATCTGCTGAACTCAGGGTTAATCTTGAGGACTTGATGAGCTGAAACAGGAAAGAGGTGGACCGGGATCTAACCTGACCCTAAACTGGGGTCCTAACTAATCCCTCACCTTGGAGGTACTGATAATGGTTCAGAGGTCCAAGTCTCCAACCTAACCCTGTCTCCTATCAGACCCTGAACCCTGTAATCAGTCCTAAGAAGGATCCTGACTACCACCAAAGGGATATGGGCTGATCTCAGCTAAATACACAGATTAGACATATAAGACAGACAGGATAACACTCGCTTGCATACACACTCAAACACCAAAGGAACATAAATGGTCTGGGAAATAAACTCTAACCAAGTTGAGCTTAGAACAACTAAGGAGCTCACAACTAAAGTCTATACAGATTCATTCCTATCTGTGGTCTGCATGAAGGTTTCACTGGCAACTCCCCAAGCAGACAACCAGGAATTTAAAGGAAACCAATCAACAAATAATCAATTGCAGCCGGGAGAAACTGCACCCAGTCCCAGAACCGAGCACAGACAGAATTAACTCCCTAGCTGCCAAACACAAAGAAACAGCAGCTCAGCTGTGAGAAGTCAAAATGTGCAACCGCGACGATCTTCGTGGCAGTGCACACATGACAGTACCCCCCTTCTACGAGGGGCCTCCGGACCCTCAGGGCCAGGCCTGCCCGGGTGAGTTCTGTGGAAGGTCCGAACCAAACGATCTGCGTTAACATCAGACGCAGGGACCCACGTCCTCTCCTCTGGACCATACCCCTTCCAATGCACCAAGTACTGAAGGGACCGGCGATTCAGACGTGAGTCAATGATCTTTGATACTTGAAATTCCAAGTTACCATTGACCAACACAGGAGGAGGAGGTAGAGGTGACGGTATGACTGGTGCCACATACCTTTTAAGTAATGACTTGTGGAACACATTATGAATTTTAAACGTAGGAGGGAGGTCCAGACGAAATGCCACAGGATTAATTATGGAACTGATCCTGTACGGCCCGATGAATCTGGGACCCAGTTTCCAGGAGGGCACTTTAAGTTTTATATTCCTGGTAGACAACCATACCAGATCATTCACATTCAGATCTGGACCAGAAACTCTCCTCCTATCAGCCATACGTTTGTAACGGTTCCCCATCGCACTCAGATTATTCAATACACCTCTCCACACAGAAGCAAGTGACGACGACAAACGCTCCTCCTCAGGAACCCCAGAAGGGCCCCCCCCATTGAAAGTACAAAACTGGGGATGGAAACCATATGCCCCAAAAAACGGGGACTTACCAGTGGACTCGCTCCGCCTGTTGTTAAGAGCGAACTCTGCCAGAGGCAAGAAAGAAGACCAGTCCTCTTGGTTCTCTGAGACAAAACACCGGAGATATGTCTCTAAGCTCTGATTCAGACGCTCTGTCTGACCATTGGTCTGCGGATGAAAAGCCGAGGAAAATGACAATTGCATCCCCCGACGTAAACAGAATGCCCTCCAAAATTTGGACACAAACTGAGACCCCCTATCTGACACCACATCAGAAGGCAACCCATGAAGTCTAACGATCTCCCTAATGAACACCTGCGCCAGAGTTTTAGCATTAGGGAGTGCAGGAAGAGCAATGAAATGTGCCATCTTACTGAACCTGTCAACAACCACCAGTATGACAGTATTCCCTGACGACGGAGGAAGGTCCGTAATGAAGTCCATAGATAAATGAGTCCATGGACGCTCCGGAAGTTTCAAGGGTAAAAGGGTCCCAGACGGACGGGTATGAGGGGTTTTAGAGCGAGCACACACCCCACATGACGCGACAAAAGTTATAACATCTTTATTAGCATTAGGCCACCAAAACCGGCGAGAAAGGAGATCTAAAGTAGCCTTACTCCCTGGATGTCCTGCTAGAGCAGAATTATGATGTGCCTCAATAACCTTTTGTCTCAACAGATTTGGGACAAACAGTCTCCCTGGAGGTCCTGCAGGGGCGTCCCCCTGAGCCTCTAACACCTCCTCCTCAAGCTCAGAAAATACAGCCGACACTACCACCCCCTCCTGAAGGATAGGACTCGGGTCATCCATTTTCCCGCCCCTGGGAAACTGCGAGACAAGGCATCAGCCTTTACATTCTTAGACCCCGGGCGATAAGTGACGACAAAATTAAACCTGGTAAAAAACAACGACCATCGAGCTTGTCTGGAATTCAGACGCTTAGCGGATTCCAAATACAACAGGTTCTTGTGATCAGTAATAACGGTAACCGGGTGGACTGCCCCCTCCAAAAAGTGACGCCATTCTTCAAAAGCTAACTTAATGGCCAAAAGTTCCCTATTGCCGATATCATAATTCCTTTCGGCGGACGACAATTTCTTAGAAAAGAAAGCGCACGGATGCCATTTACCAGGGGACGGACCCTGGGACAATATAGCACCCACCCCTACGTCAGACGCATCCACCTCCACAATGAACGGCTGAGATGCATCTGGTTGGATGAGAACGGGTGCCGAAGCAAAACATTTCTTCAAAGAGGAAAAGGCTTGGCAAGCTTTGTCCGACCATTTAGAAAAATCCGTCCCTTTTCTTGTCATGTCAGTGAGAGGTTTGACGACAGATGAGAAATTACAAATAAATTTCCGGTAGTAGTTAGCAAACCCCAAAAAACGCTGCAGAGCCTTAAGATCCCCTGGCTGATCCCATTCAAGCACTGCTCTCACCTTTTCAGGGTCCATACGGAAACCGGAGGCTGACACCAAAAAACCCAAAAACTGAAGTTCCTGTACGGCAAATACACACTTCTCCAGTTTGGCGTATAGTTTATTGTCTCGCAAGATCTGCAACACCTGTCTCACATGCTCCTGATGAGACACAAGATCTGGCGAGTAAATTAAAATGTCGTCCAAATATACAACCACAAACAGCCCCACAAGGTGACGAAAAATGTCATTAACAAAATGTTGGAATACTGCTGGTGCAGTAGTCAGACCAAAAGGCATGACTAGGTTCTCATAATGTCCCTCCGGCGTGTTAAACGCCGTTTTCCACTCATCCCCCTCTTTTATCCTAATCAGATTATACGCCCCCCTGAGATCCAATTTAGAAAACCATTTGGCGCCAACAATTTGATTGAAGAGATCAGGAATAAGAGGGAGTGGATACGGATCTCGAACAGTAATCCGATTAAGTTCGCGGAAATCCAAGCAAGGGCGTAGGCCTCCATCTTTCTTCTTCACAAAGAAGAACCCCGCGGCTACTGGGGAAGATGAAGGTCTAATATGCCCTTTGGCCAGACTTTCAGAAATATAATCTTTCATAGCCTGCCTCTCAGGACCAGAAAGATTATACAACCTAGCTTTAGGCAACTTAGCATCAGGAAGGAGATTAATAGAGCAGTCATACACGCGATGAGGAGGCAACTCCTGACACCCCTCCTCAGAGAAAACATCCCCAAAATTCTCCAAAAAAGGAGGCAATGTACTAGGCACGACCGCACTGATGACTGTGTTCATGCAGTTGCTTTTGCAAAACTCACCCCATTGGCTTATTTCTCTGGACTGCCAATTAATCACAGGGTTATGTTTAACCAACCAAGGAAGTCCCAACACAATGGAAGTAGGTAGACCCTCCAACACATAACAAGATAATTGTTCCCTATGTATTGCCCCTACCCGAAGGTCAATGTTATGAACCTCATGAACAAAGCTACCTTGGCCGAGAGGCCTGGCGTCAATGGAGAATATAGGGATCGGTTTGACCAATACACTCAGATGCATACCTTGAGCCTGAGCAAACTGAGCGTCAACCAGATTAGCCCCGGAACCACTATCAAGAAGAACAGACAATCTCTCCACTCTCGTACCAACTACCACCTCCACTGGTACAAGGAACTGAGAAGAACTGGCGGATGAAATACATACTCCCAGGTTGTCGTC
Source organism: Oophaga sylvatica (assembly GCA_033576555.1). NCBI lineage: Eukaryota > Metazoa > Chordata > Amphibia > Anura > Dendrobatidae > Oophaga > Oophaga sylvatica. The sequence goes on along the minus strand of JARQOD010000001.1, from coordinate 118,003,002 downwards.
CACCACACAACCTGGGATTAACAGTTTTCCGGCGACTTTTGGCTCAACAAGGCACGGGATGGACATTCTCCAACAAAATGTCCCTCTTTCCCGCAGAAAAAACATCTTCTAGTCCTGCGGCGTACCGCCAATCCCCTCCTACGAAATGATGTCCCTCCCAACTGCATAGGCTCATCCGAACAGACAAGGGGAACCTCAACATAAGGGACTTTAGTGGTAGGTGGAGAAACAACAGGGAGTGGGGTTACCTCACCCCTCTCCCGAAGCCGTCTATCAGTACGGATAGCTAAGGCCATAGCAGCCTCCAGAGAAGGAGGAGACTCATACTGAGCCAAAACGTCTTTTAATTTATCAGAAAGCCCATGACAAAACTGGCTCCTAAGAGCTGGGTCATTCCACTGAGTATCTGTGGCCCATCTACGAAACTCAGAAGCAAATTCCTCTGCCGGACGATCTCCCTGCTGTATCTTACATAATTTAGTCTCAGCAAGAGAGACCCGATCTGGGTCATCATATACCAATCCCAGGGCAGTAAAAAATTGATCTACAGACAGTAGAGCCGGGGATCCCGGAGGAAGGGAAAATGCCCAGGATTGAGGGTCCCCTTGCAGAAGTGAGATAACAATTCCCACTCTCTGCTCCTCACTCCCTGATGATCGAGGCCGAAGCCGAAAATACAATTTACATGCCTCCCGGAAGGTGAAAAATTTGTCTCGCCCACCAGTGAACCTGTCCGGGAGAGCTACTTTAGGTTCAACTCTGGTTTGCTCCAGGGGAGACAAAACTTTGGACTTAATGTCCGTCAGCTCCATGGATAATCCCTGCAACTGCAGAGCCAGCTGGGCTACTGGATCCATGGTAACTGGAGATAATTTTTATGGCCAGTGAAAATGTCACGCTGTCTAATGATATGTATACAATGTCAGTAAACTATTAATACAGGAACAACACTCTATACAACAACTAGTATAGCAACATCAGCATGTAAGTATAGAATAGATTTACCTGACACGATATCTGCTGAACTCAGGGTTAATCTTGAGGACTTGATGAGCTGAAACAGGAAAGAGGTGGACCGGGATCTAACCTGACCCTAAACTGGGGTCCTAACTAATCCCTCACCTTGGAGGTACTGATAATGGTTCAGAGGTCCAAGTCTCCAACCTAACCCTGTCTCCTATCAGACCCTGAACCCTGTAATCAGTCCTAAGAAGGATCCTGACTACCACCAAAGGGATATGGGCTGATCTCAGCTAAATACACAGATTAGACATATAAGACAGACAGGATAACACTCGCTTGCATACACACTCAAACACCAAAGGAACATAAATGGTCTGGGAAATAAACTCTAACCAAGTTGAGCTTAGAACAACTAAGGAGCTCACAACTAAAGTCTATACAGATTCATTCCTATCTGTGGTCTGCATGAAGGTTTCACTGGCAACTCCCCAAGCAGACAACCAGGAATTTAAAGGAAACCAATCAACAAATAATCAATTGCAGCCGGGAGAAACTGCACCCAGTCCCAGAACCGAGCACAGACAGAATTAACTCCCTAGCTGCCAAACACAAAGAAACAGCAGCTCAGCTGTGAGAAGTCAAAATGTGCAACCGCGACGATCTTCGTGGCAATGCACACATGACAGCAGTCTGTCCAAACACTTGCAAATTGTGATTAGTGAGGTCCTGTAGGCTTGAAAAACGGGTCTTTATATTCTGCAAATCTGCAAGGATATTATCAGTCACTTCCCAAAGTTCCTTTATGCGGGCCTCCATTTTCCAGATCTTTTAAGACAGGAGTACTGGAAGAAGAGGAGAGGAGAAAAAAAAAAACAATAGTGTTTACCTGTGGTAACACTGCAGAGAGAAAAAAAATTAAGGGAACTGCTCACCTGGAATTGTTGTGAGAAGTCACAACCACTATCATCACAGAAAGTTCACCCGGACATCTGATATCCACAGTTACAGCAGACAAAAAAGAGAAAAGAGAAAAAAAAAAAAACAATAGTGTTTACCTGTGGTAACACTGCAGAAAAAAAAAAACACTTAAGGGAATTGCTCACCTGGAATGGTTGTGAGAAGTCACAACCACTGTCATCACAGAAAGTACAACCGGACATCCGATATCCACAGTTACAGCAGACACAGCCTTTCCAGACCCAGCAGACACTAATGTTTTGGCTTCAGAATCTTGTAATGTATGTAGTACAGTTCATATAGCGTCTTGTGCTTGGGTGCGATGAAAATACATGAGACACAGGTTTGATATAGAAAGTCTTGTATTACTTCATACAAGTTGGCAAAAATAGTCACACAGTTTGCAGACACAGAAGCAGGAGACACAGCAGGCCAGAGTAATCTAAGCTCAGCAATCACTCTCCACAACAGGTTCAGGATCTTCTTCTCTGTTACCGTAAGTCCATGCAAACGTGGGTCTTTCAAAGAGCAGGGTTCAGAGTCCACAAGTGCTTCAGAGTTCCTCAGTAGGAATAGCTGGAGTACAAGGTCCAAGGCTTTAGGAGTCAGGTCACAGGTTCACTGCAGGCTAGATTCTGAAGCACTGATTGCTCAGCTGTGGCTGCTTAAGAAGCAAAAGGAGAGAATCAGGGCGGGAACATGCAAGCTGGAAACTCCATTTTGACTGAGGGCAAGATAGCTGCAGCAAGACAGAAAGTAAAATGGCTGACGAACAAACTGAGTTTCAGGAACATGTACACAGAACCTTACAACGTCACTACTTCCCTTCCGAGCCCCGAAGTGTGCCCATACAGTAGTTTTCTCCCACATATGGGATATCAGCATACTCAGGACAAATTGGAGAACAACTTTTGAGGTCTAATTTCTCCCGTTACCCTTGGGAAAATAAAAAATTTGGGGACTAAAAGATCATGTTTGTGGAAAAAATATGATTTTTTTATTTTCATGGCCCGGCGTTATAAACTTCTGTGTAGCCCTTGGGGGTTCAAAGTGCTCACTACACATCTAGATAAGCTCCTTGGGGGTCTAGTTTCCAAAATGGGGTCACTTGTGGGGGGTTTCTACTGTTTAGGCACATCAGGGGCTCTGCAAAGGCAACATGATGCCCACAGAACATTCCATCAAGTCTGCATTCCAAAATGGCGCTCCTTCCCTTCTGTGCTCTCCCATGCGCCAAAACAGTGGTTCCCCCCCACATATGGGGTACCAGTGTACTCAGGACAAACTGTACAACAACTTTTGTGGTCCAATTTCTCCTGTTACCCTTGTGAAAATAAAAAATTGCGGGTTAAAAAAATCAGTTTTTGAGGAAAAAAATGATTTTTTATTTTCACGGCTCTGCATTACAAACTTCTGTGAAGCACGTGGGGGTTCAAGGTGCTCACCACACATCTAGTTAAGTTCCTTGAGGGGTCTAGTTTACAAAATGTGGTCACTTGTGGGGGGTTTCTACTGTTTAGGCACATCAGGGGCTCTGCCCGCCCGCAGACCATTCCATCAAGTCGGCATTTCAAAGCATCACTACATCCCTTCCAAGCCCTGACGTGTGCCCAAACAGTGGTTCCCCCCCACATGTGAGGTACTAGCGTACTTAGGACAAATTAGACAACAACTTTTGGGGTCCAATTTCTCCTGTAACCATTGTGAAAATAAAAAATATGGGGCTAAATAATCATTTTTTGAGAAAAAAAAATTATTTTTTATTTTCACGGCTCTGCGTTATAAAGTTTTGTGAAGCACCTGGGGGTTCAAAGTGCTCACTGTGCATCTGCATAAGTTTCTTAGGGGGTCTAGTTTCCAAAATGGGGTCATTTGTGGGGGAGCTCCAAAGTTTAGGCATACAGGGGCTCTCCAAACATGACATGGTGTCCGCTAACGACTGGAGCTAATTTTCCATTCAAAAAGTCAAATGGCGCTCCTTCCCTTCTGAGCCCTGCCGTGCGCCCAAACAGTGGTTTATGACCACATATGAGGTATCTGTGTACTCAGGAGAAATTGCCCAACAAATTTTAGGATCCAATTTATACTGTTGCCCATGTGAAAATGAAAAAACTGAGGCTAAAAGAAAATTTTTGTGAAAAAAAAAGTACTTTCTTTTTTTTACGGATCAATTTGTGAAGCACTTGGGGGTTCAAAGTGCTCACTCTGCATCTAGATAAGTTCCTTGGGGGGTCTAGTTTCCAAAATGGGGTCACTTGTGGGGGTCTCCAATGTTTAGGCACACAGGGACTCTCCAAATGCGACATGGCATCCGCTAAATATTCCAGCATTTTTCCATTCAAAAAGTCAAATGGCGCTCCTTCCCTTCTGAGCCCTGCCGTGCGCCCAACCAGTGGTTTATGACCACATATGAGGTATCGGTGTACTCAGGAGAAATTGCCCAACAAATTTTAGGATCCATTTTATACTGTTGCCCATGTGAAAATGAAAAAACTGAGGCTAAAAGAATTTTTTTGTGAAAAAAAAAGTACTTTCTTTTTTTACGGATCAATTTGTGAAGCACCTGGGGGTTAAAAGTGCTCACTCTGCATCTAGATAAGTTCCTTGGGGGGTCTAGTTTCCAAAATGGGGTCACTTGTGGGGGAGCTCCAATGTTTAGGCACACAGGGACTCTCCAAATGCGACATGGCAACCGCTAAATAGTCCAGCATATTTTCCATTCAAAAAGTCAAATGGCGCTCCTTCCCTTCTGAGCCCTGCCGTGCGCCCAAACAGTGGTTTATGACCACATATGAGGTATCGGTGTACTCAGGAGAAATTGCCCAACAAATTTTAGGATCCATTTTATCCTGTTGACCATGTGAAAATGAAAAAACTGAGGCTAAAAGAAAATTTTTGTGAAAAAAAAAGTACTTTCTTTTTTTTACGGATCAATTTGTGAAGCACCTGGGGATTCAAAGTGCTCACTCTGCATCTAGATAAGTTCCTTGGGGGGTCTAGTTTCCAAAATGGGGTCATTTGTGGGGGAGCTCCAATGTTTAGGCACACAGGGACTCTCCAAATGCAACATGGCAACCGCTAAATATTCCAGCATATTTTCCATTCAAAAAGTCAAATGGCGCTCCTTCCCTTCTGAGCCCTGCCGTGCGCCCAAACAGTGGTTTCAAATATGAGGTATCTGTGTACTCAGGAGAAATTGCCCAACAAATTTTAGGGTCCATTTTATCCTGTTGCCCATGCAAAAATGAAAAAATTGATGCTAAAAGAAAAATTTTGTTGGAAAAATTAAAATGTCCATTTTTTCCTTCCACGTTGCTTTAGTTCCTGTGAAGCACCTGAAGGGTTAATAATCTTCTTGAATGTAGTTTTGAGTAGCTTGAGGGGTGCAGTTTTTATAATGGTGTCACTTTTGGGTATTTTCTGCCATATAGACCCCTCAAAGTGACTTCAAATGTGAGGTGGTCCCTAAAAAAATGGTTTTGTAAATGTTGCTGTAAAAATGAGAAATCGCTGGTCAACTTTTAACCCTTATAACTTCCTAACAAAAAAAAATGTTGTTCCCAAAATTGTGCTGATGTAAAGTAGACATGTGGGAAATGTTATTTATTAACTATTTTGTGTCACATAACTCTCTGGTTTAACAGAATAAAAATTCAAAATTTGAAAATTGCAAAATTTTCAAAATTTTGGCCAAAGTTCCATTTTTTTCACAAATAAACGCAAAAATTATCGACCTAAATTTACCACTAACATGAAGCCCAATCTGTCACGAAAAAAACAATCTCAGAATCGCTAGGATCCGTTGAAGCGTTCCTGAGTTATTACCTCATAAAGGGACACTGGTCAGAATTGCAAAAAATGGCCAGGTCATTTAGGTTAAAATAGGCTGGGTCATGAAGGGTTTAAATAAAGAGATAAAGAAAAGACAGAGACAGGAATTGTGAAACAAAAGGCATTTTTATTAACAAAAATAAAAACAATGTTTTTTTAACATAAAAAAAAATAAAAAAAGTCTTTTACTTTTGCCGTCTGCCCATTGGTGTGACATGGTGGACCTGGGGGGTGTCAGGCTGGGGTGATTGGCAAGGAGTGGTTGGAGAAGTGGTTAAAGGGGAAGGGGCAGTTAATTGGAGGACTGGGTCAGATACATTGGCAGCAGATGAAACATTGGGGAAGAGGACACATTAGGAATGGAAAACAAATTGAAAGGGATTGACACATTGGAAGGGAGAGATCCAAGGGAAAGAGGGGACATACTTGGAAACGGAGACACATTGGGAGGTGAGGGTGAAGGTGGTGGGTTTGGTTTCTTTCCAATTTTCCTTTTCTTGGACGTTTTTCTGGTTCCTAAGCGTTTGGTTTTTCCCTGTTCCTGGGGTGCTGCACTCGGCATGAAGGCATGGCTGCTGCACTCGGCTGCATGGTGGAAGTTGAAGGCATGGCTGATGCACTCTGATGCGTGGTGGAAGTTGAAGGCATGGCTGCTGCACTCGGCTGCGTGGTGGAATGTGAAGGCATGGCTGTTGCACTCGGCTGCGTGGTGTAGCTGGGTACTGTAGGAACAGTCCTAATGTCCAGTGATGGTTGTGGTGGTGGATAGGTCAGTTGTTGAGCCGAAGGGTATCCAAGTGCTTGGGATGTTTGATAAGGTGCTGGAGGATTCTGCCACTGCTGCTGTGCTGGCCCTTGTTGACCTGTATGAAATAAAGGTGGTACCTGCTGCTGATATCGGGACTGCTGCAATGCCTGGTTGTAAGCAGCCTGGCAGGCCTGCATAACGTTCAGCTGGAGATCAGGTGGTAGGTTTTCCATCACGCACCGCTCTTTTGAGGAAAAAAAATGTTGCGCCGATCTATTAAGGTTGGCTTCCAGGCTGTCAAGGCGTCTGTGGAAATCCTGGAACTGTGTGTTCACCTGAGTGAACCCACTGTCCATTCTTTCTAAAACCGCCTTCATCCCATCCTGGAAAGTTGAGCTTAAATGAATAAACTCGGGCATGAGTGACCTCTCCCAGGACCTCTGCCGCTGGCAAGCAAACCCAAGTAAAGTAGAGGCAGAGGGCTGAGAGAGGGGAAAACCTGCTGGAACGGCTGCCTGTGAAGACTGCCTGGTTGCTCCATCGCTGGTGGATGTTTGGGATTGTGCCGGTTCGTTGACTGGTCGATGAAGGGCTGCTCCAACTGAGGACGATCCAGGTTCTATTGTGCTGCTCCAGGTTCTGTGTGGAAAATAAATGAAAAACATTAGTAAAAAAAAAATAAAAAGTTTAAATCATAGTAAGACAACACAAAAGATACTCACGTTCGCTGAGCAACCGCAGGCTTCAAAAAAAAAGCTGCTGATGGTACTTATATTTTCTGATTTTTCGAGCAGCACCACTTTGAACCCGAACGTCCTCTCTCATGTCCTTATTGAAGCGATCCTTCATCAAGCTCCAAGGACTTTTATTGTCTTCACTGTGAAGGGTGAAAAAAGGAGAAAATTAATTGTAAAGCAATGCACCTACAGGTTCACTGCAACGTCAGACCACATTGCAATACTTACCAAAATCCTTTCTGGCCACTTCTTCCCAGAGTTGTCGGATCAAGGCTGAGTCAGAATGATTCCGATCACGGGGGTCCCACAATGCTGCTCGCTCTTGCACAGCTTGAATAAGGAGGTCGTTATCTATGTCACGCTGTCCTTCCTCACATTGTGGAAAATATAGATCAAATAAAAAAAAGAATTGGTAAGTAAAAATGAAAAACAATTCAATTACAACTCTGATAAAGAAAAGACTACCTACACCCCGTCTTTCTTCAGAAACTTGAGGCCGATGACCCTGGGAAGATTAATTTCCACTCAACAGCTCCTGCTCTTCCGCACTGCAAGATACCTGTAAAGAAAATACATGATTTAACACATGTATAGTATTGCCAGTCAATACATACCAATCAGTAAATCAAATGTGATTACATAATCACTGTCATGTCCAGTTTTGGAAGCTTCAGTGCAGGACATGGTGGAATAGCAGGCAGCAGTCAAGTGAAACACTAGAGAAAAGAACAGATAAGAAAAATTAAACTTGGTAAGAGCCAAACACAATGTAGCCAAAAAAAGAAAAAATTGGACATCAATACTTACATTACAGGCAGTAGTCCACCAGCACAGCAGTCAGGCAGCACAGGACAACAGCACAGCACCAGGACGGCAGCAACAGGACAGCACCACCAGGACAGCAGAAACAGGACGGCAACACTGGGATGGCAGCACCAGAACAGCAGCACGAGGAAGGCAGCACCAGGATGGCAGCACCAGTAAGGCAGAACCAGGAAGGCAGCACCAGAACCGCAGCACGAGGAAGGCAGCACCAGGATGGCAGCACCAGGAAGGCAGCACCATGAAGGCAGCACCAGGACGGCAGCTCGGCACCGGATCAGCAAACAGTCTACAAAGAACAGAAAGAAAAATTAGTACAGAGTACAGAATGCAAAGACAGACAGACATTTTCAAAGCTTCTATACTTACAGTAATGGACAAAAGTTTTGAGAATGACACAAATATTAATTTTTACAAAGTCTACTGCTTCACTTTTTCTAATGGCAATTTGCATATACTCCAGAATGTTATAAAGAGTGATCAGCTTAACAGCAATTACTTGCAAAGTCAATATTTGGCTAGAAAATGAACTTTATCCCCCAAAACACATTTCAACATCATTGCAGTCCTGCCTTAAAAGGACCAGCTAACCTCTTTTCGGTGATTGCTCCATTAACACAGGTGTGGGTGTTGATGAGGACATGGCTGGAGATCAATCTGTCATGATTAAGTAAGAATGACACCACTGGACACTTTAAAAAGAGGCTGGTGCTTGGCATCATTGTTTCTCTTCTGTTAACCATGGTTATCTCTAAAGAAACACGTGCAGTCATCATTGCAATGCACAAAAATGACCTAACAGGGAAGAGTATCGCAGCTAGAAAGATTGCACCTCAGTCAACAATCTATCGCATCATCAAGAACTTCAAGGAGAGAGGTTCTATTGTTGCCAAAAAGGCTCCAGGGCGCCCAAGAAAGACCAGCAAGCGCCAGGACCGTCTCTTAAAAGTGTTTCAGCTGCGGGATCGGGCTACCAGCAGTGCAGAACTTGCTCAGGAATGGCAGCAGGCAGGTGTGAGTGCATCTGTACGCACTGTGAGGCGGAGACTCTTGGAGCAAGGACCGGTCTCAAGGAGGGCAGCAAAGAAGCCACTTCTCTCCAGAAAAAACATCATGGACAGACTGATATTCTGCAAAAAGTACAGGCAGTGGACTGCTGAGGACTGGGGTAAAGTTATTTTCTCTGATGAATCCCCTTTTCGATTGTTTGGGACATCAGGAAAACGCCTCATTCGGAGAAGACAAGGTGAGCGCTACCACCAGTCTTGTCTCATGCCAACTGTTAAGCATCCTGAAACCATTCATGTGTGGGGTTGCTTCTCAGCCAAGGGAATCAGCTCTCTCACAGTCTTGCCTAAAAACACAGCCATGAATAAAGAATGGTACAAGAATGTCCTCCAAGAGCAACTTCTCCCAACCCTCCAAGAGCAGTTTGGCGATCAACAATGCCTTTTCCAGCATGATGGAGCACCTTGCCATAAAGCAAAGGTGATAACTAAATGGCTCAGGGAACAAAACATAGAGATTTTGGGTCCATGGCCTGGAAACTCCCCAGATCTTAATCCCATTGAGAACTTGTGGTCAATCATCAAGAGACGGGTGGACAAACAAAAACCTAAAAATTCTGACAAAATGAAAGCATTGATTGTGCAAGAATGGACTGCTATCAGTCAGGATTTGGTCCAGAAGTTGATTGAGAGCATGCCAGGGAGAATTGCAGAGGTCCTGAAGAAGAAGGGTTAACACTGCAAATATTGACTTGCTGCATTAACTCATTCTAACTGTCAATATAAGCTTTTGTTACTCATATGTTTGCAATTATATTTCTGTCTGTGATAAAAACATCTGTCAAACACACATAAAAACCAGAGGGCAGCAGATCATGTGAAAATATAATATTTGTGTCATTCTCAAAACTTTTGGCCATGACTGTACATCAAGTGTATTTTGCTCGCATCCAGAGTCTTGACAGGAATGAACTTGCTGTGTCCTCACCCCTTTTTACACCTCTTTTTTGAGATGTGGATGAAAACAACTTCCTGGACATGTTCAGTGTAAGTACGCATGGGTATCGAACGCATGCGTACGCATGACCTTGCATTCCAATGCGTTCCCATAGACAGTAGTGTGTTGTTTTGACGCACTCCATCCGCAATCATCCGCATGGCTGCGCATAATTGACGCCTCAAAAATTGCAACATGTTTCGTTCGCAGTGTCCAATCGCACACCGAGAAATGACGCATGCGTATGCAAACGCATGTCCCTGCATACACCACGTTAAAGATATGTACGCATGATGCATGTGGATCTATGCGGATAAAACGCTGCGCACCAATACGCAAATGTGAAACCAGCCTTACCTCCTCTACATAAGCTCCACCGTCCTCACAGTAACATACCAGGTACAGACATACTGTTCTCCTTAGGCCGGCGTCACACTGGCGAGTTTGATGCGAGTAAGTCGCACGACTTTCTCGCATCAACACCTGGCACGGCCGCCCGCTCTCGGACCCGAGTGTGCGGCTGCATGTATTTCTATGCAGCCGCACACTCGGGTCCGAGAGCGGGCGGCCGTGCCGGGTGTTGATGCGAAAAAGTCGTGTGACTTACTCGCATCAAACTCGCCAGTGTGACACCGGCCTTACTCTTAGGGCTCATACTCACTTGAGCTGAAAACGGATGATTTTCAGCCGATAAAAAATCTGATTCAAATCGGACCAATGTTATTCAATAGGTGTCATCTCATTTGCGATTTTTTTCTCAGCCGAAATCGGTGTGAGAAAAAAATCGCAACATGCTGCGATTTGATGCGATTTTGGCATGATAATCGCTAATGCAATAGATGGTGCTATAAAAAATCGCATGCAAATCGCATGACAATTGCACATAATCGGACCATCCTGAAAACTGACCGTTTTTTTTTCCAGCAAGTGAGTATGAGCCCTTAAAGCAAAATCACTCCTGCTTAAAATCTACACTGCCATATAAGCAAAGCTGCAGGAGTTAAAGGTCCACCCCTCCCAAAGTCATGTCCTCCTCGGTTTAGTGCTCCGGTGGTTTCTTTCTTCCTTTGTGAATATAACATACTGCTATGCTAGCTCATTTGTATACATTTATTGGTGCGATTATATCGGTGGTCACCAGCATGCTCGGCGTCCTACACCCAATGGTAACTAGCACAGTAGTGGTGCAGTTACATTACAAATTTATTGTGAACGTGTGTTCTTAGGAATGGTTATTGATTGGGTGTTGAACCATTAGGCTGTGTTTCCATGGTCCGGAAACACAGCGCTTTGGACGGAGCGGAAATTCCGCTCCGCCCAAAGCCGCGCCCCCTTTTGAACACGTGCTCATTCCAGATGTGTTCAGGAACACCTCCGTCAATCACGCAGCAAATCTGGACTGTTTCCTGAACATGGAAACTCACCCTTAAAGGGAATCTGTCAGTAAAATGAACCTTCATAAGTTCTCTATATTGGCATGTAGGTCACAGGAAGCTGAATAAAATGATACTTTTCCATCTATAATCCGATTTTTTTATTCCATAGAAATTCATGCTTTTCTTAACATGTAAATGAGCAGTTCAGGACTATGGGCTGGACACTGATGTCCTTGAGATGCTGCCTCCAGAGAGTATTTTAAATGATAGAGGTCCTTACCAGTGTCAGACATGTAATAACTGATATATTAGCCTATATATTTTTTTACCACTGCCAAGTAGTGGAATATACCTTTAATATTATAACAATATAACCAAAAAGCTGGAGTCCCTATCAATTGCCGTTCTGGCACATTAAATAATTAAATACTAATGGGTAGGTTCTGCCATCAATCCGGCAGAGATAGAGAGACCCCCAAAAAAAGAGGTTCAGTGGAAATATAAGAAGTTTATTAGACAACATTTACAATAATAATATGCAGTAATATAAATTATATGGACTGAAGGGAGAAAAGTGACTAAAAATAGGGACTGGTGTAAAAAGGGGCCTCTAAATCTAATAAAGATATAAGATCCTAATGGGTTGCTCCTGTGAGATGGTAAGCCCCAGAAAGTCAAAGACACCATTAAAAAAGAATGGGCTATAGTGTACTGAAATAACCTATGCTCAAAATAGGCCAAAAGTTATGGGTGGAAATCCAATTAGTGTATGCATGTCCAACTAGTGATAGAGTGCAAGAGAGATAAATGCCTGGCCATTAAGTGAAAAATTAACATCAGTAAATATACATGAACTTTCCACACTGAATTTTCCCTACTTCTGCTTCTTGCAACCATTTGTTACATTTTTGAACTAACCCCTACTGTCACGGTCCTGGGTGCTGGCTCTGCCCTCTGGCGCGTTCCCGACAGGGATCCTCGCAGCTCCCGACTGACTTCTCGGGGTCGCAGCGCATCGGCAGTCGCGCATGCGCAGTTGCGCTTTCCCCGCCGCCAGGCTTCCAGGGAGGTCGTGATCCGGCTGTCCCACCTCATCATGGCGGCGCCCACCGGGTATTTCAGTGCGGCGTCTGCTCCAGTAAGACGCCTGTTTATCTATACTCTGGCGCTAGCATATTTTGCTGGCTGCCTTTCTGATCCTCAGGCCCTGTATCTCTGCCATACCTGCCTGCCCTGTATCTCTGCCATACCTGCCTACCCTGTATCTCTGCCATACCTGTCTGCCCTACATCTCTGCCATACCTGCCTGCCAGTCCTGTGTCTCATCCGTGCCTGTCTGTCCTGTGTCTCATCCGTGCCTGCCTGTCCTGTGTCTCATCCGTACCTGCCAGTCCTGAGTCTCATCCGTACCTGTCTGTCCTGTGTCTCATCCATGCCTGTCAGTCCTGTGTCTCATCCGTACCTGCCAGTCCTGTGTCTCATCCGTGCCTATCTGTCCTGTGTCTCATCCGTGCCTGTCATTCCTGTGTCTCATCCGTACCTGCCAGTCCTGTGTCTCATCCGTACCAGCCAGTCCGGTGACTAATCACTGCCTGCCCGCCAGTGTCTTCGCTGTGTCCTCCTTTTTCCCTCTCTCATTGTTGTTACCATCTCTTTCTCTCTTACATGCCGGCCCTTGGTCTTCCTGGTTCCGCCAGCTTCCCATATCCCTCTGTTCCCGGTACCTCCCAGCCCTTATCGGTACACTGTGCTCACCTTGGTCCCCTCGTTATCCTTGCGGTGTTGCCCTAAGTTGCCCCTTTGGCTCCAGCCATTGCGGTTCCATCTCCCTTGGGCCTGCCCCTAACGCTCCCTGTATAGTTGCTGGATTCACCTGGGCCACTCGCCCTCGGGAGCTCTGGAGCCGCGACCCAGAGGGTTCACTTCTGGGTTTTCTTCCTAGAACCCTAATAGTGTAAACAGGCCATGGATCCCGCTGGAGCTTCGGCCGCCCAGAAGGAGCTTGTTTATTTATTGGAGAATCAGACGCATATGTCCTTTATGAAATCTATGGACTCTCGCCTCTCTGCGCTCCAGACCTCCGATCCAGGAAACGTCTCTCAGTTGGCTGACCTGCAACAGGAGCTGGCTCAGCAGCGAGACACCCAGGCTCATATTCTTAGTAATATGGCCTCGGTGGACGACCGGTTGCTTTCCTTGCAGTCGGCCGCCTCTACTCCCACCCCAGCTTTGGCTCCCCATCCTCCGCCCCGTCATGTAAAACTACCACGGTATAATGGTGACCCCAAACTGTGTCGAGGTTTCTTGAATCAATGCCGTCTCCACTTTGGGCTCCTGCCTTTGCAATGCCCTACCGATCGTTTCCCATCTGGAGAGGGACGCTTTGGCATGGGTTAACCCCCTCTGGGAACATGACAATCTCGTGGTCTCTCTGCTGGCAACTTTCCTGGAGACCTTTCGTCGAGTGTTCGATGAGCCAGGTCGTCTAGCCTCTACCACAGAGTCTCTGTTTAACCTCCACCAAGGGTCCCTAACTGTAGGCCAGTACGCCATTCGGTTTCGTACTGTGTCCTCCAATTTGGGCTGGAACAGCGAGGCCCTAGTGGGAGCCTTCTGGCGAGGTCTTTCGGGTCGAATAAAAGATGAGCTAGCAGGTCGCGACACCCCAACTGCCTTGGAAGATCTAATTTCTTTGGCCACCCGTATTGATCTTCGTTTCCAGGAGCGTGCCCATGAGACAAGTCTTCCTCGTCCCCTTCCATCCGCTCGTAGACCACCCAGTCCTCGACCTGAGATGTCCTCTTCAGACTCTGCACCTGAACCAATGCAAGTAGACCGGCTTAAACTGTCCAAGTAACGACGCAAGGAAAGATACACCCAGGGTCTTTGTTTCTACTGTGGGAGTGCCTCTCATCTGCTCTGAAACTGTCCGGAACGTCCAGAAAACTCCTCTGCCTAGATCAGGTAAGAGAGGCCTCCCAAGGTCCATGTGATACCTCTCTACCCCTCACTCTGTCCGTCCTGTTGCATGTTGGTGGTAAGCGTTTTTCAGTGTCAGGCTATGTAGATTCTGGTGCAGCAGGGAATTTTATTCGGCTCGAGGAGGCCATTAAATTCTCTGTTCCTGTGAGAGACTTGGAAAATCCTCGCGTCCGTAGATGGCAAACCCTTGCAGGAGACCATTATGCAGGTCACGCAAGAGGTGGAGCTTCAGGTAGGGGCTTTGCACAAGGAGAGAATTGCGTTTTATGTTTTAGCCTGTATCTCTCATCCGGTTCTTCTCGGTCTTCCTTGGTTGCGGACTCACTAACCCACTTTGGACTGGCATAATGGAAATATGGGGGTAGTCCTGCTGGGCACGGTGTCTGCTGTCGGTGCGTCCTGTAGGTGTTCCCAATTCCCCCTCTATTTCCTCTGGGTTGCCCTCTGTTTACAGTTATTTCTCGGATGTCTTTGATAAGAAAGAGGCTGAGAACTTTCCTCCGCACCGATCCTACGACTGCCCTATTGAACCCATCCCTTGTGCCATTCCTCCTAGAGGAAGGATCTATCCTCTCACCTGCGGAGACTCAGGCCATGTCAGAGTACCTACAAGAAAATCTGGCGAGAGGCTTCATTCGAAAATCTTCTTTCCCTGCTGGAGCGGGCTTCTTCTTCGTAAAGAAGAAGGATGGCTCCCTTCGTCCTTGTATTGATTACAGAGGTCTGAACAACATTATGGTGAAGAATAAATACCCGCTGCCACTTATCCCACAGCTATTTGACTGCCTGAGGGGAGCACAAATATTTACCAAGCTGGACCTTCGAGGAGCCTGTAACCTAGTCCGAATTTGCGCTGGGGATGAGTGGAAGACCGCATTCACCACACATGACGGGCACTATGTGTATATAGTTATGCTGTTTGGCTTCTGCAACGCTCCTGCGGTACGCCAAGAATTCGTAAATGATGTTTTCCGGGATCTCCTCTACTCCTGTGTCATAGTTTATTTAGACGACATCCTCATCTTTTCCCCAGATCTATCCACACACCGACGAGACGTTTGTCAAGTTTTACAACGTCTTAGGGAGAATCATCTTTTTGCTAAACAGGAGAAGTGCGTCTTCGAGCAGCCCTCTTTGCCTTTCCTAGGTTATATTGTCTCGAAGTCCGGCCTGAAGATGGATCCCGAGAAAGCATCCGCCGTCCTCAACTGGCCACGACCTCTTGGAGTAAAAGCTATCCAGCAATTACTTGGCTTTGCCAACTATTATAGGCAATTTATCCCTCATTACTCCTCCTTGACCAAACCTATTTCTGCCCTTTTCACAAGGGGGTCAACCCCAACCACTGGTCTTCTGAGGCGGAGAACGCCTTTCAGACTCTAAAACGGACGCGAACAGGCCATTTATCCTCGAGGTCGACGCATCAGCTGTGGGAGCAGGAGCGGTCCTTTTGCAAAAATCCAAAATCCTCCTCTGGTCGCTTGGTCACCTGCGGATTCTTCTCTAAAGCTTTCTCCTCTCCCGAGCGTAATTATTCCATTGGGGACAAGGAACTACTGGCTATAAAGCTAGCTTTGGAGGAGTGGCGGTATCTTCTAGAAGGGGCTATTCATCCTTTCATTGTATTCTCAGATCACAAGAATTTGGCCTACCTTCAGTCAGCCCAAAGTCTCAACCCTCAGCAAGCCAGATGGTTTTGTTCTTTGGACGTTTTGATTTCAAACTCCACTTTCGACCTGGGAATAAGAGCATCAAAGCTGATGCCCTATCAAGGTCATTTCAGCCAGTAGACATACAAGAGAGACCGGCACATATCATCGACCCAGCTAGGATCATCACCGTGGCTCCTCTATGCATGATGACCCCACCACCTTTGTGCGGGAGGGCGACAAGGTAAAAGTTTTGCGTTGGGGACATTCTTCCAAGATTGCCAGGCATGACGGAACCAAGAAGACCACCTCTCTTATCTCCCGCCATTATTGGTGGCCATCACTTCGTCAAGATGTCTTGAAATTTATTGCCTCCTGCTCATCTTGTGCCAGAAACTAAGTCCCCAGGCAGCTACCTTTTGGACTCCTGCATCCGCTGCATGTGCCTTCAATTCCTTGGAGCCATATTTGTTATGTATCAGTAGCTGAGGAGAAATAGCAAAAAATAGCCAAAGTAGCAATACACCAGAGAGGCTGGGAACTACTGGGTTGCAGAATCCTAAACTAACCGCAACACTAGAAGTGGCCGTGGAGCGTACCTATGGTGATCCTAGACGCCTCGTCACAGCCGGAGAGATAGCTATAAGACAGAAAGATGAAAACTAACTGCCCCGTAGCAGAACCCTAAAGAAATAGGAAGCCCCCAAACATGTAATGGCGGTTAGACAAGAAGAAAATACGAACACAGACAGAAAATAGAATGAGCAAAAGCTGGGGCTCAATTCTGTCTAGATAGAAAGTATAGGAAAGAATTCTGACTGCAACCCAAAAAACCCTGACAAAAATACCAACACTTCTGATTAACAAAAAACCTGAGATCACACGATCTCTGCCACCTAAATCAGATCTCAGGTGTAACACACAGCTACTCAGTAAATAAAAAGCTAGACATGAACAGAGCAAAAGTGAAAACACAAACTGAGCACAAATGCAGAGCCAGGCCCCAAAAGGGGACCAGGCTGAAGTCTGCTGCAAGGCAGCAAACCAGCAAGGAAAATCCAACCAGGGGAAAAAAAACAAGAAAGTCACTTATCTGAATGAAAGCAGGAAGGCAAGCTGAGATCCAACCAAGGCCTGGAAGAACAACTTGATTACAGGCAAGGCTGCTGGGAGTTCAGGTCATTTATATCAGACTATTCGGACCCAGCTGAAAGCCATTCAACAATTGATTCATTACCCTCAGCAACCACCGGAGGGAGCCCCAGCTCCGAAGTCGCCTCCAACGTGTTCACAACAGTACCCCCCCCTTGAGGAGGGGTCACCGAACCCTCACCTGCGCAACCAGGCCAATCAGGATGAGCTCGATGATAGGCACGGATCAGTCTCCCAGCATGGATGTCCGAAGCAAACACCCAAGAATTGTCCTCCTGACCATAACCTCTCCACTTAACCAAATACTGGAGTTTCCGTCTAGCAAAACGAGAATCCAATATTTTCTCAACCACATACTCCAAATTGCCCGCAACCAAAACAGGGTCGGGAGGCGCAGCCACAGGAACCACCGGCTCGACAAACCTCTTCAATATGGACTTGTGGAAAACGATATGGATCTTAAATGTTCCTGGAAGAAGCAAATAGAAGGAAACCGGATTAATAATTTCCATGATCTTATAAGGTCCAATGAACCTTGGCTTAAATTTTGGAGACGCAACCTTCATAGGGATATTTCTCGAGGACAACCAAACCAAGTCCCCCACTTTAAAACGAGGACCATTAGTCCTATGCCGGTTGGCAAACCGCTGGGCCTTCTCTTGAGAGAGAGACAACCTCTCCACAACCTGGTCCCAAATCTGCTGCATTCGCTCCACAATAGAGTCAACCCCCGGACAGACAGAAGCCTCCGTCTGTCCTGAAGAAAATCGAAGGTGAAACTCAGAATTTCAGAAAAATAGAGACATCAAGGTTGCAGAGCTAGCCCTATTATTAAGAGCGAATTCCGCCAAAGGCAAAAAAGAGACCCAGTCATCTTGATCTTCAGACACAAAACATCTCAAATAAGTCTCCAAGGTCTGGTTTGTTCTCTCGGTTTGTCCATTGGTCTGAGGGTGAAATGCAGAGGAGAAAGATAACTGAACACCAAGTTTAGAACAAAATGTCCTCCAAAATCTGGAAACAAACTGGACTCCTCTGTCAGACACAATGTTCTCAGGAATGCCATGTAACCGAACCACGTGCTGAATGAACAAAGGCACCAATTCGGAGGAGGATGGCAACTTAGGTAATGGCACAAGATGTATCATCTTGGAAAACCTATCACAGATTACCCAGATAATGGTCATTCTCTGAGAGACAGGTAGGTCAGAAATAAAATCCATAGAGATATGGGTCCATGGCCTCTTGGGCACAGGTAATGGCATTAACAAACCACTAGAGCGAGAGCAAGGCTTGGAACGAGTGCAAGTCCCACAGGACTGCACAAAGTCCCTGACGTCACGAGACAAAGTAGGCCACCAAAAGGACCGACTCACCAAGTCTCTGGTACCAAAAATACCGGGATGACCAGCCAACGCGGAACAATGAAACTCAGACATCACACTCTTCTTCCACTGGTCTGGGACAAACAATTTCCCAACAGGGCAGCGTTCAGGTTTATCCTCCTGACACCCCTCCAGAGCCAGTCTCAAATTGGGCGAGATGGCGGAAAGAACTACACCCTCTTTCAAAATAACAGCAGGATCAGTTAACTCAGGAGAATCCGCAAAGAAACTCCTCGAGAGGGCATCCGCCTTAACATTCTTAGTGCCCGGAAGAAAACAAACCTCAAAATTAAAACGTGTGAAAAACAAGGCACACCTGACCTGTCTAGGTGTTATGATCTGCTACAAGCACTAAGGAAAGGTGGGAATTCTGTCCCTACAATAGGACTGAGCTGGATCCCTACGATGTAACGGGGAACCTGATCCTGCGACCAGACCCGCTAAAGTCCTCAGCTAGTCTGAACGAAGACCTATAGTTGCGAGGGAGGAATCCCTACAAGATCTAGGGACTGGGTGAAAAGGTGGACACCTCCTAACAGAAATTGTAGCAGGGAAAATAAAACAGAAAACAAATACTAAGAGATCCTAAGATCAAGCAAAACTGACAGAGTAAGGCACCTAAGCACCCGGCTAGCTTAAGAGTTGATAATACAATGAAGTCCAGCAAAGCCAGAAGGGCGGAGCCAGACTAAATAGGGAAAAAAGGTCATGTGACAGCAAACTGAAACAAAATCTGACAAGAGGGTTATAACAGTACCCTCCCTTCAAAGAGGATCCTCCGGATCCCCTATGACTTAGGCTTATCCGGAAATCTCTTGTGAAACGCTCTGACAAGTCTAGACGCAGAAACATCATCCGCCCTCACCCATGAGTTATCCTCGGGTCCATAACCCTTCCAAGCGACGAGGTACTGCAAACCCCCTCTATACCATCTAGAATTTAGGATGCGGAAATCTCATATTGCCCGTCCTCCACCACCAGGGGAACAGTGGCCAAGACGTCTCCATCTGAGACCTCAGATTTTTTCAAGAGAGAAACATGAAACACCGGATTAATCTTCCAGGAGGTAGGAAGCTCCAACTTAACAGCAGATTGGTTAATAACCTGAAGCACCTTAAAGGGCCCTACAAACTTGGGACCCAATTTCTTAGACGGAATCCTCAAGCGCAGATTCTTAAAGGACAACCAAACCATGTCACCAATAGCAAACAAAACCTCTTGTTTTCTATCAAAATACACTTTGGATCTTTTGTTAGCCTCCTGAAGATTACCACGCACATCAGTCCAAACTCTCTCCAAAACACCAGAAAAATTCTCCTCTTCAGGTACAGCCGATCCCAACTTGGAAAATGACCCAAATGACGGATGTCTCCCAGAACAACAAAAAAAAGGCGAACAACCAGCAGAAGCGGATGTATGGTTGTTAAGAGCAAACTCAGCAAGTGGCAGAAACTCAGACCACCCCTCTTGATTATCAGCCACAAAACAACGCAAAAACTGCTCAACATCCTGGTTTTTCCTTTCTGTCTGGCCATTAGACTCAGGATGATATCCGGATGAAAACGACAAATGAACTCCCAACCTGTCACAAAAGGCGCGCCAAAAACGAGCCACAAACTGAGGTCCCCTATCAGAAACAATGTCAGTAGGAACACCATGTAGTCTGACTATTTCCTTGACAAAGGCCTTAGCGAGAGTCTTAGCGCAGGGCAATTTGATGAAAGGAACCAAGTGACACATCTTGCTAAAACGGTCCACGACCACCCAGATGACAGTGAAACCCTCAGAGGGGGGAAGGTCAGTAATAAAGTCCATAGCCAAATGTGTCCAAGGTGCACTAGGAACCTCCAGAGGGCAAAGCAACCCCGCAGCAGGAGTATGAGAAGACTTAGATCTAGCACACACAGTGCATTGACGTACCCACTTACTGACTTCCTTCTGCCATCCTGGCCACCAAAAACTGCGACCCACAAGTCTCTTGGTCTCAGAGATTCCAGGATGACCTGCCAAGCGAGAGTCATGACATTCAACAAACAAATCTCTCCTCAGGGTACCAGGCACAAACAACCTCCCATGAGGCGTGTTAGATGGGGCATTCCCTGTGCTTTAAGAATCTCATCTTCCAACACGGAGTCCAAAACAGCAATAACAACCCCCTCTTGCAAGATATTTTCCTCCTCCTCCTCAGTACCCACCATAGGAGAAAAGCTGCGAGACAAAGCATCAGCTTTAACATTTTTAGTACCTGGGATGTAAGTAACGGTAAAATTAAAGCGTGAGAAAAACAGTGCCCACCTAGCCTGACGGGCATTCAAGCGTTTGGCAGCATCAAGGTAGATCAGATTTTTATGATCGGTGAAGACTTGAATAAGAAATTCCGCTCCCTCCAAAAAATGACGCCAGTGTTCAAATGCGAGTTTAATTGCCAACAATTCCCGATTACCGATATCATAATTTAGTTCAGACTCAGAAAATTTCTTTGAAAAAAAAGCACAGGGATATACTCCATCCGTCTTTGCCTGAGACAACACTGCGCCGACCCCCACAGAAGAAGCATCAACCTCAACCAAAAATGGTTTAGTCACATTAGGCTGCGTAAGGATGGGAGCAGAGCTGAACCTCTCCTTTAGCAACACAAAAGCCTCAATGGCCTCAGTAGTCCACTGAACCGCGTCAGCACCTTTCCTGGTGAGATCGGTCAGAGGTTTGGCAATCACAGAAAAATCTTTTATGAATTTTCTATAATAATTGGCGAACCCCAAAAACCTCTGTATTGATTTCACACCAATAGGTCTAGGCCAATCCTGCACAGCTTGCACTTTCACCGGATCCATCTCAAAACCTTCACTGGAGACAATGTAGCCCAAAAAACTAAGTCTCTGTACAGCGAACTCACATTTTTCTAGTTTGGCAAAAAGTGAATTATCACTCAGTAACTGTAATACTTCACGCACACTCCTCCAATGAGACTCCAAATCCGGTGAATAAATCAAAATGTCATCCAAATACACAACCACACTTCTGCCGATCAAAGGTCTAAGGA
This sequence comes from Oophaga sylvatica, assembly GCA_033576555.1. NCBI lineage: Eukaryota > Metazoa > Chordata > Amphibia > Anura > Dendrobatidae > Oophaga > Oophaga sylvatica. The sequence continues at coordinate 117,981,353 of JARQOD010000001.1, read as the reverse complement.
TGTCATTAATAAGATTCTGAAAAAATGCCGGAGCACTGGAAAGTCCAAAAGGCATAACCAGATTCTCAAAATGACCCAGTGGAGTGTTAAACGCAGTCTTCCATTCATCCCCCTCCTTCATGCGCAACAAATTGTATGCCCCTCGAAGATCAATTTTAGAGAACCACTTGGCCCCCACTAACTGGTTAAACAAATCAGGAATCAATGGCAGTGGGTAAGGATTGCGTATAGTAATCTTATTAATCTCACGAAAGTCTAGACAAGGCCGTAAACCGCCGTCCTTTTTTTTAACAAAAAAAAATCCAACCGCCACAGGAGATTTGGAAGGCCTAATGTGACCGGCGGCCAAGCTTGTCTGTATGTATTCCTCCAAAGCCTTTCTCTCAGGAATAGTCAAATTAAATAAACGACTTTTAGGAAGAGTCGCTCCAGGGACAAATTCAATTGCACAATCATAATCTCTATGAGGAGGCAATACCTGCGATTCCTTATCAGAAAAAACTTTCCAAAAATCCTGAATAGGTACAGGTAACTCCCCCTTAACTACAGCAGCAATACGCCCGTTACAACACTTGTCATAACAATTGGGACTCCAGGACTTAATTTCATTGGTAGACCAATCCAGTACTGGATTGTGCAATTTTAACCAGGGTAACCCCAAAATCACCGGTGAGGGCAAATTATTCAAAACCACCAAATCCAAATTCTCTTGATGAACACCATTAATAGTAAGAGGAAATTCACAGATATGGTGAGTAACATTTTTCAAGTGAGAACCATCCACAGACACCACATTAATAGGGGAAGACAGAAGTTTGGGTTTTAATTTTAGTTTTTCCAAAAATTTCCCATCAATCACATTGAGAGTTGAACAACAATCCACAAATACCCGAAACTCCATTAATTCCTCCTCACCAGCAGTGGTAGCAGAAAGAAAGACACCTTTATTGTTTAAACAAGCTATACGGGCGAAACTGACCTCATTTTTTTTTTCTCTTTATTCATTCGAAGCGCACAGTTCTTAATGAAATGCTCAGATTTACCACAATAGAAACACAAGCCTTTAGCAAATCTGCGTTCTTTTTCCCGAGAGTGAGGTGTCATTGCTCCAATTTCCATCGGCTCTGCAATGTCAGTACATTCCTTCTCCAAACTTGGAGCTGACAAGGCAGATTTACTCTCATTAACCCTTGCACGCAGTCTCCTATCCACCCGTATGGCTAATTGCATAGCCTCTTGCAAGTTACCAGGTATAGGATAAGCAATCAGCAAATCTTTAACCCTTTCACTTAACCCTGCAAGAAATAAACTTTTCAAAGCTGAATCGTTCCAGCCCACCTGTGTGGACCACCTTCGGAAGTGAGTACAATATTTTTCCACATTACCTGATCCCTGTCTCAAACGTCTCAATTCTGTCTCAGCTGATGAAACACGATCCGGATCGTCATATAACAACCCCAAAGCAGAAAAAAAACTATCCACAGATCTAAAGCATGGATCACTAGGCTGCAGAGAAAAGGCCCAGTCCTGAGGTTCTTTGCGCAAAAGTGACATTATGAACTGTTGTGAATGGACTTGAAATGAGTTCTGAGCAGAGGCTCCCTCTGGTGGTTACAAGCAGTACTGGACTGTCCAGTGAAGATTGGGAATCAGGTGTTACTGACTGTCTTATTTAAGGGAGTCGCCTTCCCATCAGGGTTGCCGGTGATCAATTGTTCTGGTCTCAATCCTTGATTCCTGTTTCCTTTGTAGCCTGCTGTGTCGTGTCTGCATCTCCTGCTAACAGATAAGACATTTCCTTCTTTTTGTTTTTGTGCTTGATTTTTGCATTTTGTCCTGCACTTCTGTGGGGGCCTTCAGGGTCCCCTCCGGGGGCTTTTGCCCTCTCAGTTTAGTTCAGCCACTGATGTTTTGTACATTTGCTTTTTCCAGTTTTTTCAGTGGCTGCTGTTTTGATTTTGTTACACCAGAGAACTAATTTAGGTGGTAGAGGTCGTGTGATCTCAGGTGTTTTTGAAATTAGTAGAGTTGGTGCTTTTCAGGGTTTTTTGGGATTGCAGTAAGTGCCCTTCCTATCCTTTTCTATTTAGATAGTTTGGGCCCTAACGTTTGCTCATACTATTTTCTGTCTGTGTCAGTATTTCTTCTTGTCTAACCGCCATTACATGTTTGGGGGCTTTCTATGTTCTTTGGGGATCTGCTCCGGGGCAGATAGCTTTCCTCTTTTTATCTTTAGGTATAGTTAGTTTCTCAGGCTGTGACGAGGCGTCTAGGACCAACGTAGGAACTCTCCACGGCTGCCTCTAGTTGTGGTGGTTAGTCAGGGTACTGCAATCTCATAGATTCCAACTGCTCTGGTGTATTGCCTTTTCACCTGCACTCCTCAGCTACCAAATCATAACAATGAACCCTATGCGCTGTGATTCATCACCAGAGGATCTGGGTCTCAAACGGAAATACAACAAGCAAGCATTTTTAAAAGAAAAAAAATCTTGTTGTTCACCAAAAAATAAATCAGGCAAACGTACCTTTGGCTCCACGAAATGTGCTCCAGAACAACTACTCACGTGTTGCTGGATTTCAGCCACCTCCAGAGAGAGACCCTGCAGGCGTTCAGCCAAATCCCGAACCGACACCATGATGGAAAACAGAAAATCTTTCCTTAGAGATTTTTTTTTTTTTTTCTTTGGGCTGGACTTACTGTTATGATCTGCTACAAGCACTAAGGAAAGGTGGGAATTCTGTCCCTACAATAGGACTGAGCTGGATCCCTACGATGTAACGGGGAACCTGATCCTGCGACCAGACCCGCTAAAGTCCTCAGCTAGTCTGAACGAAGACCTATAGTTGCGAGGGAGGAATCCCTACAAGATCTAGGGACTGGGTGAAAAGGTGGACACCTCCTAACAGAAATTGTAGCAGGGAAAATAAAACAGAAAACAAATACTAAGAGATCCTAAGATCAAGCAAAACTGACAGAGTAAGGCACCTAAGCACCCGGCTAGCTTAAGAGTTGATAATACAATGAAGTTGTAACGGGTCTGGGAAGCGGAACCTCTGAGCTTTATTATACAAGGAGGCTTTCCTTGTAAAGGAGCGGGTGGCGCCCGGCGAGACGGACAGGAAGTCACGGCAAGTGACAGGGACAGTCTCTGGAAGGACAGGCAGGTAGTCACGGCAAGTGACCGGGGCAGTCTCTGGAAGGACAGGCAGGTAGTCACGGCAAGTGACCGGGGCAGTCTCTGGAAGGACAGGCAGGTAGTCACGGCAAGTGACCGGGGCAGTCTCTGGAAGGAAAGGCAGGTAGTCACGGCAAGTGACCGGGGCAGTCTCTGGAAGGACAGGCAGGTAGTCACGGCAAGTTACCGGCAGTACTGCTTGTTGCCGTCCGGGCGATGCAGCACTGGAGCGGAAGAGAAGGCCTGTTTTAAGGAAAGAAAGGCCTCCTCTGCTTCGGGCGTCCACTGTTTGGGGTTAGCATTCTTGCGGGTGAGCGCGGAGATTGGAGCAGTCCGGGAAGAGAAGTGCGGTATGAAGAGGCGGTAATAATTGGCGAATCCCAGGAACCGCTGAATGGCCTTCAATCCCTCCGGTCGGGGCCATTTCTCGATGGCAGATAGCTTCTCCGGATCCATTCTTAGGCCTGTCTGAGAAATGATGTAACCCAAAAACGGAAGCGAGGTCTGCTCAAAGAGACACTTCTCATATTTGGCGAAAAGGTGATTCTGCCTAAGCCTGAGCAGAACCTGACGAACATCCCTCCGGTGAGACTGGAGATCCAGAGAGAAGACCAAGATGTCGTCTAGGTACACCACAACACAGGAGTAAAGCAGGTCCCGGAAGATGTCATTGACCAACTCCTGAAAAACTGCAGGAGCATTACAGAGACCAAAGGGCATCACCAAATACTCATAGTGGCCGTCCCGGGTGTTGAATGCCGTCTTCCATTCATCTCCCCGACGGATACGGACCAGGTTATATGCTCCACGAAGATCCAGTTTGGTGAAGATTCTAGCCCCCCTCAGACGGTCAAACAATTCGGGAATGAGCGGAAGAGGGTACTTATTCTTCACCGTGATCAGGTTTAGGCCTCTGTAGTCAATACAGGGACGAAGAGAGCCGTCTTTCTTTTTTACGAAGAAGAAACCTGCTCCCGCTGGGGAGGTAGATTTCTGGATGAATCCCTTGGCCAAATTCTCCTTGATATATTCGGACATCGACCTGGTCTCAGCAGCAGACAATGGGTAAATACGCCCACGGGGAGGCGTAGTACCGGGTAGCAGGTCGATCGGGCAATCATAAGGTCTGTGAGGGGTAATGTCTCTGCCTCCTTTTTATTAAAGACATCAGCGAACAACCAATATGGAATCGGGAGCCCTGGTAGATTAGTTGGTGTAGGAGAAGGACGGACGGGATGAACAGGAACCAAACACGTTTTATGACAGTCCTGTCCCCAGCGAAGGATCTCTCCAGTCTGCCAGTCGAGCACGGGTGCATGCTTTTGGAGCCAAGGTAGACCTAATAAGAAAGCATGAGAGAGTCCAGGCAGGACATGAAACGAGATGCTCTCAGAATGCAACATTCCCACTGCAGGGTTATGGCTTCAGTGATAAGTTGGATGGGACGTGGTAGAAGACCCCCGTCCACAGCAGCAACAGATACTGGTTCAACCAGATGTTTGGTAGGAATGCGATATTTCTCTACTAGAGCCTGTGAAACAAGATTTCCGGCTGCTCCAGAATCAAGTTGGGCTTGTTCGAAATAACGGTTCTCACCGAGGAGAATTGAGACTGACAGCAGCAGAGATGAAGAGGATTTATTCTTGTCTAGGTTGACCTCTCCGAGCGAACCTAGACACAGGCGTTTCCCGACCTCTCTGGACAGGTACGGATCCGGTGCTCCTTACTGCCACAGTAGAAGCAACTCCCCTCGCACGGCGTAAGTCCTGACGGGCTTTGACCATCTTGGTCTGGTCGACCTGCATAGGCTCAGAAGTGTGTACCTGGGGAGAAGCGGAAGGAGTTACGGGTCTCTGAAAAGAAGGAGCTAGACGAGGAAACTTTCTCTCACGGGTGACCTCTTTGGCGCGTTCCTGGAACCGTAGATCAATTCGATTAGCCAGAGTTATTAGGTCATCGAGAGAGGTTGGAATGTCTCGACCGGAAAGTTCATCTTTAATACGGCCGGACAGACCCTCCCAGAAGACAGATATCAGGGCATCATTATCCCAGGCCAGCTCCGAGGCAAGTGTACGGAACCGTATGGCATATTGCCCCACGGTGAGACTTCCCTGACGGAGACGCAACAGAGATGATGCAGAGGAGGTCTTCCGTCCGGGTTCGTCGAATACCTTCCGGAAGGCCGAGAGAAAAGCAGGCAGGTCAGACACCAGAGGATCTTCTCTCTCCCAGAGAGGATTGAGCCAGGCCAGAGCCTCTCCGGTGAGATGGGACATAATGAAGGCAATTTTGGCCCAGTCGGAGTTAAACTGGTGAGCCAGGAGTTCGAAATGCAGGGTACACTGGTTAATGAAACCCCGAGCCAGAGTAGGATCGCCTCCAAACCGTGAAGGAGCAGAAAGTTGAGGTCCAGGAACGGAAACCACGGAATTGGTAAGCAACGGAACTGCCGGATTGCGAGTCATGGCGCCAGTGGTGGTTGCTGGTGAAGTAGTCAGGGTGTCCAGGCGGGAATTAACATTCCGCAGATGACCCAGGATGGACTCCTGTTGAGACCTCTGACGAGACAGTTCATGACACAGGTCAGAGAGCGAAGGGGTTTGGGTGCCACCGGGTTCCATGGCCCGAGCAAACTGTAACGGGTCTGGGAGGCGGAACCTCTGAGCTTTATTATACAAGGAGGCTTTCCTTGTCTCCCGGGGAGACGGACAGGAAGTCACGGCAAGTGACAGGGACAGTCTCTGGAAGGACAGGCAGGTAGTCACGGCAAGTGACCGGGGCAGTCTCTGGAAGGACAGGCAGGTAGTCACGGCAAGTGACCGGGGCAGTCTCTGGAAGGACAGGCAGGTAGTCACGGCAAGTGACCGGGCAGTCTCTGGAAGGAAAGGCAGGTAGTCACGGCAAGTGACCGGGGCAGTCTCTGGAAGGACAGGCAGGTAGTCACGGCAAGTGACCGGGGCAGTCTCTGGAAGGACAGGCAGGTAGTCACGGCAAGTGACCGGGGCAGTCTCTGGAAGGACAGGCAGGTAGTCACGGCAAGTGACCGGGGCAGTCTATGGATGGACAGGTATATACGACCTGAGATGGTGGAGCCTCCTGGTAGGCTAGCAGGCAGATGACAGATGAACGCCCCCAAGTGAGTAGGCGAGAGTCTCTGGAATAGACGATGGTCACCGCATGTGACGTCCGAACCTCCGGGTAGGTCTGCAGGCAGATGGCAGATGAACGCCCCCAAGTGAGCAGGCGAGAGTCAGGTAACTGGTAACGGAACCTGAGGGCTGAAGCAGAGTTAAACAGTGCAACAACATTGCTCGGGCACCTCCATTAAGGAGGAGGTGCTTTATATAAGGTGGAGTCCACCGGCATTGGCCGGGGACCTTTTTTGAAAGATGCGCGCGGCCCCTTTAAGAGCGGGGGCGTGCACGCGCGCGCGCCCTAAGCCCAGTGGCAGGGAAGGAGCGCGCAGCCCCAGCAGGGCGGAAGGAGGACGCTGTGTGAGGGTAAGGGGAGCGACGTCCCTGCCTGGACGCTGGCGCAGGGGAACAGCGTCCCTGCCTGGCAGAGGACGCCGGCGCTACAGAAGTCCAGCAAAGCCAGAAGGGCGGAGCCAGACTAAATAGGGAAAAAAGGTCATGTGACAGCAAACTGAAACAAAATCTGACAAGAGGGTTATAACACTAGGATTAAGTCGCTTGGCTGAGTCGAGATAAACCAGGTTCTTATGGTCAGTGAGGACCACCACCTGATGTTTGGCTCCTTCCAGCCAATGTCTCCACTCTTTAAAGGCCCACTTCATGGCCAATAACTCCCGATTACCCATGTCATAATTACGTTCAGTTGGAGAAAATTTTCGAGAGAATAAGGCACAAGGGTTACTCTTAGAGGTCTCTGGATCCCTTTGGGACAAAACGGCACCTGCCTCAATCTCAGAAGCATCAACCTCCACCTGAAACGGTAAAGAAACATCAGGCTGCCGTAGAACAGGAGCAGAAATTAATCTCTGCTTAAGTTCCTGAAACGCAGAAACTGCCTCAGGAGGCCAATTCACCACATCAGTACCCTTTTTGGTCAAATCAGTCAATGGTTTAACAATACCGGAGAAATTACCAATAAATTTACGATAAAAATTGGCAAAACCCAAAAATCTCTGAAGAGCCTTCAATGTAGTAGGTTGAACCCAATCACAGATGGCCTGAACCTTGACCGGGTCCATTTCAATAACAGACGGAGACAAAATGAATCCCAGAAATGAAACCTTCTGTACGCCAAAAAGACACTTTGATCCCTTCACATACAGTGCATTCTCTCTCAAAATCTGGAACACAGTCCGAACATGTTTCACATGAGAGTCCCAGTCGTTGGAAAAAATCAAGATATCATCCAAATAAACGATCAGAAATTTATCCACAAAATCCCTGAAAATATCATTCATAAAGGATTGGAAGACGGAAGGGGCATTAGTAAGCCCAAAAGGCATCACTAGGTACTCAAAATGCCCTTCTGGGGTATTAAACACCGTCTTCCATTCATCCCCGTGCTTAATGCGAATAAGGTTATACGCCCCCCTGAGGTCAAGCTTGGTAAACCAACTGGCACTTTTCACTGCACTTTTCACTCTGGAAAATAGTTTAGAAATCAAGGGGAATGGATATTAATATTTAACAGTGATTTTATTCAGGAGGCGATAGTCAATACATGGCCTCAATGAACCATCCTTTTTGGCCACAAAGAAAAAACCGGCGCCCAAGGGTGAAGAGGATGGTGTGATATGACCCTTCTCCAATGACTCCTTGATATAAGATCGCATAGCATCGTGTTCAGGTACAGATAATTTAAAAAGGCGACCTTTAGGAAATTTACCACCAGGCACTAACTCAATAGCGCAATCATAGCTCCTGTGAGGGTAAGGATGCAGACTTACTCTCACTATACACATAAGAAAAATCAGTCAAAGAGTCAGGGACATCCTGAGACTGGGGAGAGGCAGAAAAAACAGGAGTGTCAGTATTAACACATTGGCAGCCCCAACTGGTCACAGACACAGATTTCCAATCCAAAACAGGATTATGAGTCTGTAACCAAGGGAAACCCAGTACAATAATGTCATGCAGATTATGCAACACCAGAAATTTGCAACTCTCCTGATGATCTGGTTCAACCCTCATTATCACCTGAGTAGAAAACTGGGGTTTATTCTCCGCCAAAGGGGTAGAATCAATGCCCAGCAAAGGAATAGACTTCCGCAGGGGTATCATGGGAAACCCACAACGTTTGGCAAAGTCAAAATCCATCAGGTTAATAGCTGCTCCTGAATCCACAAAAGCCTGAGCTGAAAATGTGTACAGGGAGCAAATCAGGGTAACAGTCAACAGAAATTTAGTCTGAACACTACCCAAGACAACTGAGCGCGCAAAACGTCTTCCCAGCTTAGGGCAGACGGAAATAGCATGAGAAGCGTCACCACAGTAGAAACATAACCCATTGCGCTTTCGAAACTCATGACGCTGAGCCCCAGAAGTCACTCCATCACACTGCATGGGCTCAGGAGCTGGCTCACAAGGCAACACATACTCACACATACCTTTGCGCTCACGCAAACGTCTGTCAATTTGAATAGCTAAAGACATAGAATCATTGAGACCAGAGGGAACAGTGAATCCCACCGTAACGTCCTTAACATTTTCTGACAGACCCTTCCGAAAAAGGGCTGCCAAAGCATCATCATTCCATTTGGTCAGGACTGCCCACTTTGGAATTTCTGACAGTACAGCTCAGCGCTTCACGACCTTGATTTAATGCCAACAAGGTCTTTTCAGCTTGATCAGTGACATTAGGTTCATCGTACAATAACCCCAGAGCCTGAAAAAATGTTTTTGAAATTAGTAGAGTTGGTGCTTTTCAGGGTTTTTTGGGATTGCAGTAAGTGCCCTTCCTATCCTTTTCTATTTAGATAGTTTGGGCCCCAACGTTTGCTCATACTATTTTCTGTCTGTCAGTATTTCTTCTTGTCTAACCGCCATTACATGTTTGGGGGCTTTCTATGTTCTTTGGGGATCTGCTCTGGGGCAGATAGCTTTCCTCTTTTTATCTTTAGGTATAGTTAGTTTCTCAGGCTGTGACGAGGCGTCTAGGACCAACGTAGGAACGCTCCACGGCTGCCTCTAGTTGTGTTGGTTAGTCAGGGTACTGCAATCTCATAGATTCCAACTGCTCTGGTGTATTGCCTTTTCACCTGCACTCCTCAGCTACCAAATCATAACAGTATCACCGGCCCAAACTGAAATTTATATGGTACTCGCAGAAGGGAAAAATATTGTGAAAGAAAAAAAAAAAAAAAAGGTTGTCAGAGTTGTCAGAGATATTTTTCTGTTTGTTGCATTTTTTTTTTCCCTCTGTATCTCTGGGTGCTGGGAGGATTTTTTTTTCTCTCAATGGAGTTTGCACAGTTGTCTGGCCGTGTGGATCAGCTTGCCACTGAGGTTCGGAGTATTGCTACCTATCTTGCTAGGTTGCCTGTTGTGGAACCTAGGATTCCCATGCCAGATTTGTTTCTGGGGGATCGAGCCAAGTTTCTGAATTTCAAAAATAATTGTAAATTGTTTTTTGCCTTAAAATCTAAGTCCTCAGGGAACGCAGCGCAGCAGGTTCAAATTGTCATCTCTCTCCTGCTCGGCGATCCTCAGGATTGAGCTTTTTCCCTGACACCTGGGGATCCTGTTTTGTGTAAGGTTCTTTGTCTCTGTTGACATGTTCCTTGAAACTCAGTTTTCCGTCGGCCATTTTGCTTTCTGTCTTTCTGCAGCTCTTGCCCTCAGTTAATATGGAGTTTCCAGTTTTCATGTTCCCGCCCTGATTCTTCCCTCTTGCTTCTTAAGCAGCCTCAGCTGAACAATCAGTGCTCCTGAATCAAGCCTCAGTCAGTCTGTGACCTGACTCCTGGAAGCCTTGGACTTGTACTCCAGCTATTCCCTACTGAGGAACCTTGGAACACTTTTGGACTCTGGAAACCTGCTGTTTGGTGAATCCATGTTTGCAGAGGAATTACGGTACAGAGAAGAGATCCTGAACCTGCTTTGGAGATTTATTGTAGTGCTTGAAGTTACTCTGGCCTGCTGTGTCTCCTGTCGCTGTTCCTGCAAACTGTGTGAACTTTTCAGCATGCTTGTATGAAGTAATACAAGTCATTTCATTTCAACCTATGTCTCCTGTGTTTTCCTCGCACCCAAGCACAAGACGCTATAGGAACTGTACACTATACATGACAAGATTCAGGAGCCAATGTTTAGTGTCTGCTGGGTCTGGGAAAGCCGTGTCTGCTGTGACTGTGGATATCAGATGTCCGTTTAATACCTTATGTGATGACAGTGGTTGTGACTTCTCACAACCATTCCAGGTGAGCGCATTCCCTTAAAATTTTACTCTGGAGTGTTACCACAGGTAAACACTATTGTTTTTTTTGTTTTTTTCCTCTTCTCCTTCCAGCACCTCTGCCTTAAAAGATCTGGAAGATGGAGGCCCGCATAAAGGAACTTTGCGGAGTGACTGATACAATCCTTTCAGATGTACAGACTTTAAAAACCCGTTTTGCAAGCCTTCAGGACCTCACTAATCATAATTTGCAAGTGTTTGGACAGACTACCCAGGAATTGCGAGCCAGGATTGAGGCTCTAGAGGAACGAGCCCAGGCTCCTGCCATAACCCCAAGTTCTGGGATCCCCAAGTTACCTCCTTTTCGTTTTGGTGGTGAACGTGAGAAATTCAGGGGATTTATTAACCAATGCAATCTATTTTTCTCTGCACATGCTTCACAATTTCCCACTGACCGATCCAAAGTGCTTACTATAATCATGTTGCTTACCAATAAGGCTTTGATGTGGGCAAACCCTCTGATTGAGACTGAGGATGATTGTTTGAATCACCTTGATGCTTTTATTTCAGCCATGGGGCAGGTGTTTGATGACCCCAATCGAGGTGCAACAGCTGAAGCAGCCATGTTAACTTTGAGCCAAGGTAAGCGCTCAGTAGCCGAATATGCCTTGGATTTCAGGAGATGGGCTCTCGATACCACTTGGGACACTTCCGCTAAAAAATCTATTTTTCGGAAAGGGTTGTCTCCACTGATTAAGGATGAACTTGCTCGTGCCGACCCTCCCACTGCTTTAGGTGACTTTATTAACTATTGTATCCGTATTGATGCTCGTCTGACTGAACGCAGACAAGAGAGATGGTTCGAAAATAATCGCACTAACCTTTTACTACCTCCCTCCTCAGCTAAGGAACCTTTGAGTAGGATCACAAGGGAACCAGAACCTGAACCCATGCAGGTGGACTCTTTACAAAGACGGGTTAGTGATGCACGCAAAGAACATCGTATAAAGGAAAATCTATGTTTCTACTGTGGTAAGTCAGGGCACTTCATTATAAACTGCCCCAGCCGTTCTCGTAAGACTACTGCAGCAGTCATTCACTGTGAGTGTTGTGAGAGGAGCTCTGTCATGTCCGAGCCTCAGGCTCCAGAGAGATCTGCTGCAAGAGATCTTGATTTCTCGGACTTAAACTCTGTTAGTTCTGGGGACGATGACGGTATAAACGCTGCAATTTTTCAAGTTTCCTCAGCGGTGTCCCAGCTGAGTTGTAAAAGAAACAATTCTCATTGCTTCCTTTCCATCAAACTCTGGGTTGACTCAGTCTGGGTGTCTAGCTCTGCTATGATCGACTCAGGAGCAAGTGGAAATTTTATGGATATCTCCTTTGCTCTGAAACAGGGATACGTTCAGTGAAGAAGGCTACTCCAGTACAGATGGAGACTGTGGATGGCTCTCTACTGACTTCTGGACCAGTGGATCAAGAAACAGAGCCTTTGAGGGTCCTTATGGGTAAAGATCATCAGGAGAAAATGTCTTTTTTGCTTATCTCTTCTCCCCACTTTCCCATCATTCTAGGGCTACCATGGCTGCAGGCGCAGAATCCTACGATTAACTGGGAGACCAAGGAATTACACTTTCCGGAGAAACAGATGAGTCAAGGAGTTTCAGCTTGCTCTGTTCCTAAAGGAACCATGTCAGTCCCTGAACTACCAGCTGTATACCAGGACTATGATGATTTATGTGACAAGAAGAACGCTGATCAGCTTCCTCCTCACCGTCCATATGATTGTCCAATTGAATTATTACCCGGAGCCGAGATACCTTTTGGTAAGATCTACCCCCTAGCGGGGCCCGAGCTAAAAGCTTTGAAGGATTATATAGACGAAAATTTAGCCAAGGGCTTCATACGCCCCTCTTCATCTCCCGCAGGTGCACCCATCTTCTTTGTGAAGAAGAAAGATGGATCTCTGAGACCCTGCATAGACTATAGGGAACTCAATAAGGTTACTATTAGAAACCGTTATCCATTGCCTTTAATCCCTGAGTTGTTGGAGAGAGTGCGGCATGCCAAAATTTTCTCTAAACTTGATCTCCGTGGGGCCTATAACTTGGTCCGTATCAGACCTGGGGATGAATGGAAGACTGCTTTCAGGTCACGCTATGGACACTTTGAATATCTAGTTATGCCTTTTGGTCTGAATACCGCCCCAGCCACTTTCCAACACTTCGTGAATGATATCTTCAGGGATCTCCTAGATACATTTGTGGTGATTTATCTGGATGATATTCTAATTTTTTCTAACTCCACAGAGGAACATCATGGACATGTGAGAATGGTCTTAGAACGCCTAAGACAAAACCATCTCTACATCAAACTTGAAAAATGTGAATTCCATAGGACCGAAATTCAATTTCTGGGGTATGTACTATCTTCGCAAGGGATTAGTATGGATGGAAGCAAGACCCAAGCCATCAAGGATTGGCCAATTCCTAAAAATGTGAAGGAGGTGCAGCGTTTCATCGGGTTTGCCAACTTCTATAGACGTTTCATTAAGAATTTTTCTGAGGTAGTGTCACCTATCACCCAACTTACCCGGAAACAGTCTAGTTTCTCCTGGACCCCGCAAGCTCAGGAAGCATTTTCCTGTTTAAAGGATAAATTTACCACCGCACCTATCTTAGTACATCCCAACCCCGAGCTTGCCTTCATAATAGAGGTGGATGCTTCAGACTGTGCCGTTGGAGCTATACTCTCTCAGAGAACAGGTGAGAAGAATGTCTTGCATCCCTGTGCCTTCTTTTCCCAGCAGTTGTCTTCGGCTGAGAGGAACTACGATGTGGGCAATAGAGAATTGTTGGCCATTATTGCCGCCTTCAAGGAATGGAGACACCTTCTTCAGGGAGCTGCACAGCAAATAGTCGTCCTGACAGACCATCGTAACCTTGAATTTATCAGGTCGGCTAAGTGCCTGACTCCTCGCCAGGCTCGCTGGAATCTTTTCCTAAACCAATTTAATTTTGTCATTTCTTATAGACCAGGATCGCGCAATGGAAAGGCTGATGCACTCTCTAGGATTCATTCAGCAGAGACACGTCCATTTACTCCTCCTAAGACTATTCTTCCTGACTCTAGATTCCTGGGAGTGATTCATAATCAAGACCTACTTAAGGACATCAAGGAAGCATACCATGCGGATTCTTTGTTGGCTCAACCCCCAAGGGACGTAAGTCTTGTCTTTAAGAATGGTGTGTGGATTCAGGGACAACGTCTGTATATACCTGAAACAGTCAGATTGAGAGTATTGCAACTCATCCATGATTCCAAGATAGCCGGGCATAGGGGAATTCTAAAGACACAAGAATTTCTTTCTCGTTTCTTTTGGTGGCCCACTTACAGGAAAGATGTCTTAAACTATGTCACTTCATGTGAAGTCTGTGCAAGATGCAAAACACCTCGCTCCTCACCAACTGGTCTGTTGCAACCTCTTCCCACCCCGCCCCGCCCGTGGGGATCCATTTCTATGGACTTCATTGTGGAGTTACCAACCTCTCAAGGGAAGAACACCATTCTAGTGGTGGTTGACCGTCTAACAAAGGCAGCTCATTTTATCCCTTGTGTCGGCTTACCCACTGCAAAACAGACATCAGACTTGATGATTAAGAATGTGTTTCGCTTACATGGAGTACCGGATGAGGTCATTTCGGATCGAGGGGTGCAATTCACTTCAAGGTTTTGGCAAAATTTCTGTGCAGCATTGGACATTAAAGTAAACCTTTCTTCTGCTTTTCTTCCCCAGACTAATGGACAGACAGAATGAACCAATCAGACCCTGGAGCAGTATCTCCGCTGTTTTATCTGCCACCTACAGGATGATTGGGTGGATCTACTTCCACTGGCTGAGTTCTCTTATAACAACTCTCAGAGCGCCTCCACTAAGCAGTCTCCTTTTTACTCCAATCTAGGTTATCATCCTAACATTCTTCCTCGATTTCCCATAGATACGCCCTTGCCGGCAGTGGCTGAAAGAATCACTTCTTTACAAAAGAATATGGATCTTCTAAAGGAAAATCTAGAATTGGCTCAGGAAAGGTACAAGAAAGCAGCAGATAAATTTCGTAAACCTGCACCAGCTTTCAAGGTAGGAGATTTGGTCTGGCTGTCAACCAGAAATCTTAAATTAAAGATTCCATCGTCTAAATTGGGACATAAGTACATTGGACCTTATAAGATCAATAAGATTATAAGTGCTGTTGCTTGTCGTCTTCAACTACCCAGAACTATGAGAATCCACCCTGTCTTTCATGTATCCCTACTAAAGGCTGCAACACCCAATACGTTTCCTGGACGTTCTTCTCCTTGCCCTGACCCAGTGCTGGTCGATGGTCAGGAAGAATTTATGGTGGAAAGGATTCTAGATTCCAGGTTGTACAGAAATCAGTTGCAATATTTGATTAAATGGCAGGGCTACCCAGTGGAGGACAACTCATGGGAACCAGTCAATAATGTAAATGCTCCTCGCCTGCTCCGCCAGTTTCATCAGAGGTACCCTGACAAGCCTGGTCTGAGGTCATCCGGAGGTTGTCCCTAAGGGGGGAGTAATGTAAGGTTCTTTGTCTCTGTTGACATGTTCCTTGAAACTCAGTTTTCCGTCGGCCATTTTGCTTTCTGTCTTTCTGCAGCTCTTGCCCTCAGTTAATATGGAGTTTCCAGTTTTCATGTTCCCGCCCTGATTCTTCCCTCTTGCTTCTTAAGCAGCCTCAGCTGAACAATCAGTGCTCCTGAATCAAGCCTCAGTCAGTCTGTGACCTGACTCCTGGAAGCCTTGGACTTGTACTCCAGCTATTCCCTACTGAGGAACCTTGGAACACTTTTGGACTCTGGAAACCTGCTGTTTGGTGAATCCATGTTTGCAGAGGAATTACGGTACAGAGAAGAGATCCTGAACCTGCTTTGGAGATTTATTGTAGTGCTTGAAGTTACTCTGGCCTGCTGTGTCTCCTGTCGCTGTTCCTGCAAACTGTGTGAACTTTTCAGCATGCTTGTATGAAGTAATACAAGTCATTTCATTTCAACCTATGTCTCCTGTGTTTTCCTCGCACCCAAGCACAAGACGCTATAGGAACTGTACACTATACATGACATTTTGAGTGATGTTGATGCATTTTTTCAGGCCTTGGGGTTATTGTACGATGAGCCTAATGTCACTGATCAAGCTGAAAAAGCCTTGTTGGCATTAAATCAGGGGCTTGATGACGCTGAGTTATACTGTCAGAGATTCCGCAGGTGGGCAGTTCTGACCAAATGGAATGACGACGCTTTGGCAGCCCTTTTTCGGAAGGGTCTGTCAGATAATGTAAAGGATGTTATGGTGGGATTCCCTGTCCCCTCTGGTCTCAATGATTCTATGTCATTAGCGATTCAAATTGACAGACGTTTGCGTGAGCGGAGAAGTATGCATGGAATAGTGTTGCCTTGTGAACCTGCTTCTGAACCCATGCAGTGTGATAGAGTGGTTTCTGGGGCACAGCGTCATGAGCTTCGAAAGCGCAATGGGTTATGTTTCTACTGTGGT
The DNA here is from genome assembly GCA_033576555.1 of Oophaga sylvatica. Taxonomy (NCBI): domain Eukaryota; kingdom Metazoa; phylum Chordata; class Amphibia; order Anura; family Dendrobatidae; genus Oophaga; species Oophaga sylvatica. The sequence goes on along the minus strand of JARQOD010000001.1, from coordinate 117,965,234 downwards.
GATGCCTCTCATGCTATTTCAGTCTGCCCTAAGCGGGGAAGACGTTTTGCACGCTCAGTTGTCTTGGGTAGTGTTCACACTAAGTTTTTATTAACTGTTACTCTGATATGCTCTCTGTCCTCATTTTCTGCTCAGGCTTTCGTTGATTCGGGAGCAGCTATTAACCTGATGGATTTTGATTTTGCTAAACGTTGCGGGTTTCCCTTGATACCCCTACAGAAGTCTATTCCCCTACTGGGGATCGATTCTACCCCTTTGGCTGAGAATAAACCTCAGTTCTCTACTCAGGTGATAATGAGGGTTGAACCTGATCATCAGGAGAGCTGCAAATTTTTGGTTCTGTATAATCTGCCTGACATTATCGTGCTGGGTTTCCCTTGGTTACAGTCTCATAATCCTGTTTTGGATTGGAAATCTGTGTCTGTAACCAGTTGGGGCTGCCAATGTGTTAATACCAACACTCCTGTTTTTTCTGCCTCCTCCCAGGCTCAGGATGTTCCTGACTTTTTGATTGATTTTTCTGATGTGTTTAGCGAAAGTAAATCTGCATCTTTGCCTCCCCATAGGAGCTATGACTGCGCTATTGAATTAGTGCCTGGTAGTAAATTCCCTAAAGGTCGCCTTTTTAACTTGTCTGTACCTGAACATGACGCTATGCGGTCTTATATCAAGGAGTCATTGGAGAAGGGTCATATCAGACCATCCTCTTCACCCTTAGGTGCCGGTTTTTTCTTTGTGGCCAAAAAGGATGGTTCATTAAGGCCGTGTATTGATTATCGTCTTTTGAACAATATTACTGTGAAATATCAATATCGTTACCCTTGATTTCTGATCTGTTTTCCAGGGTGAAAAACGCTACTTGGTTTACCAAGCTTGACCTCAGGGGGCATATAACCTTATTCGCATTAAGCACGGGGATGAATGGAAGACGGCATTTAACACTCCTGAGGGCATTTTGAGTACCTTGTGATGCCCTTTGGGCTCACTAATGCTCCTTCTGTCTTCCAGTCCTTCATGAATAACATTTTCAGGGATTTTGTGGATAAATTTCTGATTGTTTATTTGGATGATATCTTGATTTTTTCTAATGACTGGGACTCTCATGTGAAACATGTTCGAACTGTATTCCAGATTTTGAGAGAGAATGCTCTGTATGTGAAGGGATCAAAGTGTCTTTTTGGCGTACAGAGGATCTCATTTTTGGGATTCATTTTGTCCCCATCTGTTATTGAAATGGACCCGGTCAAGGTTCAGGCCATCTGTGATTGGGTCCAACCTACTTCATTAAAGGCTCTTCAAAGATTTTTGGGTTTTGCCAATTTTTATCGTAAATTTATTGGTAATTTCTCGGTTATTGTTAAACCATTAACTGATTTGACCAAAAAGGGTTCTGATGTGGTGAATTGGCCTCCTGCGCAGTCTCTGCATTTCAGGAACTTAAGCAGAGATTCACTTCTGCTCCTGTTCTACGGCAGCCTGATGTTTCTCTGCCATTTCAGGTGGAGGTTGATGCCTCTGAAATTGGGGCAGGTGCCGTTTTGTCCCAAAGAGATCCAGAGACCTCTAAAAGTAACCCTTGTGCCTTTTTCTCTCGAAAATTTTCTCCTACTGAACGTAATTATGACGTGGGTAATCGGGAGTTATTGGCCATGAAATGGGCTTTTGAAGAGTGGAGACATTGGCTGGAGGGAGCCAAACATCAGGTGGTGGTCCTTACTGACCATAAGAATCTGGTTTATCTGGAATCTGCCAAGCGACTTAATCCTAGACAGGCCAGGTGGGCCTTGTTTTTCACACGTTTTAATTTTGTGGTTTCCTTTCTTCCTGGCACTAAGAATTTTAAGGCGGATGCCCTCTCGAGGAGTTTCCTTGCGGACTCTCCTGAGGTATCTGATCCTTCTGTTATTTTGAAAGAAGGTGTAGTTCTTTCCGCCATCTCGCCCAATTTGAGACTGGCTCTGGAGGGGTGTCAGGAGGATAGGCCCGAGAACTGCCCTGTTGGGAAATTGTTTGTCCCTGACCAGTGGAAAAAGAGTGTGATGTCTGAGATTCATTGTTCCGCGTTGGCCGGTCATCCCGGAATTTTTGGTACCCGAGACTTGGTTAGTCGGTCCTTTTGGTGGCCTACCTTGTCTCGTGATGTCAGGGAATTTGTGCAGTCCTGCGGGACTTGCTCTCGCTCCAAGCCTTGCTCTCGCTCTAGTGGTTTGTTGATGCCATTGCCTGTGCCCAAGAGACCATGGACCCATATCTCTATGGATTT
>JARQOD010000001.1:117714820-117962871 GCA_033576555.1 Oophaga sylvatica | reverse complement strand
TGCAACCCTCATAGGGATATTTCTTGAGGACAACCAAACCAAGTCCCCCACTTTAAACCGAGGACCATCAGTCCTATGCCGGTTGGCAAACCGTTGGGCCTTCTCCTGAGAGAGAGACAACCTCTCCACTACCTGGTCCCAAATCTGCTGCATTCGCTCCACAACAGAGTCAACACCCGGACAGACAGAAGCCTCCGCCTGTCCCGAAGAAAATCGAGGGTGAAACACCAAAATTGCAGAAAAAAGGAGACATCAAGGTGGCAGAGCTAGCCCTATTATTAAGAGCAAACTCAGCCAAAGGCAAAAAAGAGACCCAGTCATCTTGATCAGCAGACACAAAACATCTCAAATAAGTCTCTAAGGTCTGGTTTGTTCTCTCGTTTGTCCATTGGTCTGAGGATGAAAAGCAGAGGAGAAAGATAATTGAACACCAAGTTTAGAACAAAATGTCCTCCAAAATCTGGAAACAAACTGGACTCCTCTGTCAGACACAATGTTCTCCGGAATGCCATGTAACCGAACCACGTGCTGAAGGAACAATGGCACCAATTCGGAGGAGGAAGGCAACTTAGGTAATGGCACAAGATGTATCATCTTGGAAAACCTATCACAGATTACCCAGATAACAGTCATTCTCTGAGAAACAGGGAGGTCGGAAATAAAATCCATAGAGATATGGGTCCATGGCCTCTTGGGCACAGGTAATGGCATTAACAAACAACTAGAGCGAGAGCAAGGCTTGGAGCGAGAGCAAGTCCCACAGGACTGCACAAATTCCCTGACGTCATGAGACAAAGTAGGCCACCAAAAGGACCGACTCACCAAGTCTCTGGTACCAAAAATCCCGGGATAACCAGCCAACGCGGAACAATGAATCTCAGACATCGCACTCTTCTTCCACTGGTCTGGGACAAACAATTTCCCAATAGGGCAGCGCTCAGGTTTATCCTCCTGACACCCTTCCAAGGCCAGTCTCAAATTGGGCGAGATGGCGGAAAGAACTACACCCTCTTTCAAAATAACAGTAGGATCAGACAACTCAGGAGAGTCCGCAAAGAAACTCCTCGAGAGGGCATCCGCCTTAACATTCTTAGTGCCAGGAAGAAAAGAAACCACAAAATTAAAACGTGTGAAAAACAAGGCCCACCTGGCCTGTCTAGGATTAAGTCGCTTGGCTGATTCGAGATAAACTAGATTCTTATGGTCTGTGAGGACCACCACCTGATGTTTGGCTCCTTCCAGCCAATGTCTCCACTCTTCAAAGGCCCACTTCATGGCCAATAACTCCCGATTACCCACGTCATAATTACGTTCAGTTGGAGAAAATTTTCGAGAGAAAAAGGCACAAGGGTTACTCTTAGAGGTCTCTGGATCTCTTTGGGACAAAACGGCACCTGCCCCAATTTCAGAGGCATCAACCTCCACCTGAAACGGTAGAGAAACATCAGGATACCGTAGAAAAGGAGCAGAAGTGAATCTCTGCTTAAGTTCCTGAAACGCAGAGACTGCCTCAGGAGGCCAATTTACCACATCAGAACCCTTTTTGGTCAAATCAGTCAATGGTTTAACAATACCGGAGAAATTACCAATACATTTATGATAAAAATTGGCAAAACCCAAAAATATCTGAAGAGCCTTTAATGAAGTAGGTTGGACCCAATCACATATGGCTTGAACCTTGACCGGGTCCATTTCAATAACAGACGGAGACAAAATGAATCCCAGAAATGAGACCTTCTGTACGCTAAAAAGACACTTTGATCCCTTCACATACAGTGCATTCTCTCTCAAATCTGGAACACAGTCCGAACATGTTTCACATGAGAGTCCCAGTCATTGGAAAAAATCAAGATATCCAAATAAACAATCAGAAATTTATCCACAAAATCCCTGAAAATATCATTCATGAAGGATTGGAAGACGGAAGGAGCATTAGTGAGCCCAAAGGGCATCACTAGGTACTCAAAATGCCCCTCTGGGGTATTAAACGCCGTCTTCCATTCATCCCCGTGCTTAATGCGAATAAGGTTATACGCCCCCCTGAGGTCAAGCTTGGTAAACCAACTCGCACTTTTCACCCTGGAAAACAGGTCAGAAATCAAGGGTAACGGATATTGATACTTCACAGTGATCTTATTCAAGAGACGATAATCAATACACGGCCTCAATGAACCATCCTTTTTGACCACAAAGAAAAAACCGGCACCCAAGGGTGAAAAGGATGGTCTGATATGACCCTTCTCCAATGACTCCTTGATCGCATAGCATCGTGTTCAGGTACAGACAAGTTAAAAAGGCGACCTTTAGGAAATTTTCCACCAGGCACTAATTCAATAGTGTAATCATAGCTCCTGTGAGGGGGCAAAGATGCAGATTTACTTTCACTAAATACATCCGAAAAATCAGTCAAAAAGTCAGGAACCTCCTGAGACTTGGGAGAAGCAGAAAAAACAGGAGTGTTGGCATTAACACATTGGCAGCCCCGACTGGTCACAGACACAGATTTCCAATCCAAAACAGGATTATGAGACTGTAACCAAGGGAAACCTAGTACAATAATGTCATGCAGATTATACAGCACCAGAAATTTGCAACTCTCCTGATGATCTGGTTCAACACTCATTATCACCTGAGTAGAAAACTGGGGTTTATTCTCCGCCAAAGGGGTGTGTTGTGAATGGGTTTGAGATGAGTTCTGAGCAGAGGCTCCCTCTGGTGGTTACAAGCGGTGCTAGTGAAGATTGTGAGGACTGGGAATCAGGTGTTACTGACTGGTCTTATATAAGGGAGTCATTTTCCCATCAGGGTGGCCGGTGATCAATTGTTCTGGTCTGAATCCTTCTTTCCAGTTTCCCTTGTAGCCTGCTGTGTCGTGTCTGCATCTCCTGCTAACAGATAAGACATTTTCTTCTTTTGTGTTTGTGCTATATTTTTGCTTTTTGTCCTGCACTTCTGTGGGGGCCTTCAGGGTCCCCTCCGGGGGCTTTTGCCCTCTCGGTTTGGTTCAGCCACTGAGTTTTGTACTTTTGCTTTTTCCAGTTTTTTCAGTGGCTGCTGTTTTGATTTTGTTACACCAGAGAACTAATTTAGGTGGTAGAGGTTGTGTGATCTCATGCTATTTCAGTCTGCCCTAAGCGGGGAAGACGTTTTGCACGCTCAGTTGTCTTGGGTAGTGTTCAGACTAAGTTTTTATTAACTGTCACTCTGATATGCTCTCTGTCCTCATTTTCTGCTCAGGCTTTCGTTGATTCTGGAGCAGCTATTAACCTGATGGATTATGATTTTGCTAAACGTTGTGGGTTTCCCTTGATACCCCTACAGAAGTCTATTCCCCTACTGGGGATCGATTCTACCCCTTTGGCTGAGAATAAACCCCAGTTTTCTACTCAGGTGATAATGAGGGTTGAAACCTGATCACAGGAGTGCTGCAAATTTTTGGTTCTATATAATCTGCATGACATTATCGTGCTGGGTTTCCCTTGGTTACAGTCTCATAATCCTGTTTTGGATTGGAAATCTGTGTCTGTAACCAGTTGGGGCTGCCAATGTGTTAATACCAACACTCCTGTTTTTTCTGCCTTCCCCCAGGCTCAGGATGTTCCTGACTTTTTGCCGGTTTTTTCTTTGTGGCCAAAAAGATGGTTCATTAAGGCCGTGTATTGATTATCGTCTCTTGAACAATATTACTGTGAAATATCAATACCCGTTACCCTTGATTTCTGACCTGTTTTCCAGGGTGAAAAACGCTACTTGGTTTACCAAGCTTGACCTCAGGGGGGCGTATAACCTTGTTCGCATTAAGCACGGGGATGAATGGAAGACGGCATTCAATACCCCTGAAGGGAATTTTGAGTACCTAGTGATGCCCTTTGGGCTCACTAATGCTCCTTCCGTCTTCCAGTCCTTCATGAATGACATTTTCAGGGATTTTGTGGACAAATTTCTGATTGTTTATTTGGATGATATCTTGATTTTTTCTAATGACTGGGACTCTCATGTGAAACATGTTCGAACTGTATTCCAGATTTTGAGAGAGAATGCTCTGTATGTGAAGGGATCAAAGTGTCTTTTTGGCGTACAGAGGATCTCATTTCTGGGATTCATTTTGTCCCCATCTGTTATTGAAATGGACCCGGTCAAGGTTCAGGCCATCTGTGATTGGGTCCAACCTACTTCATTAAAGGCTCTTCAGAGATTTTTGGGTTTTGCCAATTTTTATCGTAAATTTATTGGTAATTTCTCGGTTATTGTTAAACCATTAACTGATTTGACCAGAAAGGGTTCTGATGAGCAAACGCTAAGTACCCTTCCTATCCTTTTCTATTTAGATAGTTTGGGCCCCAGCGTTTGCTCATACTATTTTCTTTCTGTGTCAGTATTTCCTCTTGTCTAACCGCCATTGCATGTTTGGGGGCTTTCTATTATCTTTGGGGTTCTGCTCCGGGGCAGATAGCTTTCCTATTTCTATCTTTAGGTATAGTTAGTTTCTCAGGCTGTGACGAGGCGTCTAGGACCAACGTAGGAACGCTCCACGGCTGCCTCTAGTTGTGGTGGTTAGTCAGGTTACTGCAATCCCAGAAAACCCTGAAAAGCACCAACTCTACTAATTTCAAAATCACCTGCGATCACACGACCTCTACCACCTAAATTAGTTCTCTGGTGTAACAAAATCAAAACAGCAGCCACTGAAAAAACTGGAAAAAGCAAAAGTACAAAACTCAGTGGCTGAACCAAACCGAGAGGGCAAAAGCCCCCGGAGGGGACCCTGAAGGCCCCCACAGAAGTGCAGGACAAAAAGCAAAAATATAGCACAAACACAAAAGAAGAAAATGTCTTATCTGTTAGCAGGAGATGCAGACACGACACAGCAGGCTACAAGGGAAACTGGAAAGAAGGATTCAGACCAGAACAATTGATCACCGGCCACCCTGATGGGAAAATGACTCCCTTATATAAGACCAGTCAGTAACACCTGATTCCCAGTCCTCACAATCTTCACTAGCACCGCTTGTAACCACCAGAGGGAGCCTCTGCTCAGAACTCATCTCAAACCCATTCACAACAGGGGTGGAATCAATGCCCAGTAGGGGAATAGACTTCCGCAGGGGTATCATGGGAAACCCAGAACGTTTGGCAAAGTCAAAATCCATCAGGTTAATAGCTGCTCCTGAATCAACAAAAGCCTGAGCAGAAAATGTGGACAGGGAGCAAATCAGGGTAACAGTCAACAGAAATTCAGTCTGAACACTACCCAAGACAACTGAGCGTGCAAAACGTCTTCCCCGCTTAGGGCAGACAGAAATAGCATGAGAGGCATCACCACAGTAGAACCATACCCATTGCGCTTTCGAAACTCATGACGCTGAGCCCCAGAAGTCACTCTGTCACACTGCATGGGCTCAGAAGCTGGCTCACAAGGCAACACTATCTCACGCATACCTCTGCGCTCACGCAAACGTCTGTCAATTTGAATAGCCAATGACATAGAATCATTGAGACCAGAGGGAGCAGGGAATCCCACCATAACATTCTTTACATTCTCTGACAGCCCTTTCTGAAAAAGGGCTGCCAAAGCATCATCATTCCATTTGGTTAGGACTGCCCACTTTCAGAATTTCTGACAGTACAACTCAGCGTCTTCAAGACCCTGATTTAATGCCAACAAGGTTTTTTCAGCTTGATCAGTGACATTAGGTTCATCGTACAATAACCCCAGAGCCAGAAAAAATGCATCAATATCATTCAAAACAGGATCCCCAGGTGTCAGGGAAAAAGCCCAATCCTGAGGATCGCCGCGCAAGAGAGAGATGACAATTTGAACCTGCTGTGCTGCGTTACCTGAGGACTTAGGCTTTAAGGCAAAAAACAACTTACAGTTATTTTTGAAATTCAGAAATTTAGCCTGATCCCCAAAAACAAATCTGGCATGGGAATCCTAGGTTCCACAACCGGCAACCCAGCAAGATAGGTAGCAATACTCCGAACCTCAGTGGCAAGCTGATCCACATGGCCAAACAACTGTGCAAACTCCATTGAGAGAAAAAAAAATCCTCCTCAGCACCCAGAGAAAAAGAGGGAAAAAATGCAACAGACAGGAAAAAAAAAAATCTCTGACAACTCTGAGGAGGACAGGTACAACAGCAGGGCAGCCGAACACCTGAGATGTTGGTAACTGATGGGTTGCAGATTCCTAAACTAACGACACAACTAGAGGCAGCCGTGGAGCGTTCCTACGTTGATCCTAGACGCCTTGGCACAGCCTGAGAGATAACTACACCTAAAGGCAGAAAGATGAAAGCTATCTGCCCCGGAGCAGATCCCCAAAGAAAATAGGAAGCCCCCAAACATATAATGGCGGTTAGACAAGATGAAAATACAAACATAGGCAGAAAATAGACTGAGCAAACGCTGGGGCCACAAGCTGACTAAATAGGATAGGACAGGAGAGATTACTTTCTGCAACCCAGAAAACCCTACAAAATCCAACAATTCTGATTACAAAAATACTGAGATCACACGATCTCGCCACCCACTAAATCAGATCTCAGCTGTGAGGAGCTCAGGCCCCAGGAGGGGACCTGGCTGACCTCCACAAAAGTTGAGAAAACAATGCAAAAAGCAAGCACAAAAAGAAAAGCAAAAAATATCTTATTTGAAAGCAGGAGATGCAGGCAAGACTCCAGGAAACTTCCAAATGAACCAGGAACCACAATTGAGACAAGAACAATTGATCACCGGCAACCATCATGGGAGGGAACCTCCCTTATATCAGGCCAGTCAGTGAACCCAGATTGCCACTCCTCGCTGAAAGGTTCAGTACTGTCTGTAACCACCAGAGGGAGCCTCTGCTCAGAAACCATCTCCAACACATTCACAACATGATCCTTAGTGTGTGTCAAAGTTTGCATGAGCAGACGCATAAGTGGGATGCTCATGCTTATGATGGCGTCGTATGCGCTTACCAGCCGTGTGCATTCCTCAAAACACTGAAGGACTTTACAGAGGTCTTTCAGCTTTGACCACTACTCACCCGACAACTCGATGTCTGCCCTCAAACTGCTTGCCTGTGTATCCTCCCACAAATGCATTACAGCCTGCCTCTGTTCGCACAGCCTCTCAACCATGTGCATGGTGGAGTTCCACCTTGTTGCAACGTCTATGATTAGGTGGTGCTTGGGGAGATGGAGCGAATCGCTGCAGCCTCTGCATACGACTGGAGTCTACGGGCGAGCGACGTATGTGCGAGCATAGTCTTCGCACCTTATGGAGCAGGGCTGGTAACTCCGGATAATTATTTATGAAGCACTGCACCATCAGGTTCAAGGTGTGAGCCAGGCAAGGTATGTGTCTGAGTTTTGCCAGGGCTATGGCCGCCACAAAATTACGGCCATTATCACTGACTACCTTGCCTGTCTCAAGATGTAGACTGCCCAGCCATGACTCAGTTTCTCGCTGCAAGTAGTCGGCCAGTACCTCCGCGTGTGTCTGTTGTCGCCCAAAGACATCATCTTTAAAACAACCTGCTGACACTTACCACTAGCTGTTTGAAGTGGGACACCTCGTGTGCAACACTGGCAGCTGCTGATGATGTGCTGATGCAACTGCGCTCTGTCGACGAGCTTTTGCTTCTGGAGGAGGAGGAGGAGGGTCGAATGCCTACAGCTAACTGTTGCCTATACCGTGGGCTAGGCAGCACTGTCCCACCGCCGCTGTCCCCTGTGGACCCTGCATCCACCACATTAACCCAGTGCACAGTGATGGACACGTAACGGCCCTGGCCATGCCTACTGGCCCATGCATCTGTTGTGAGGTGCACCTTTCCACTCACTGATTGTTTGAGTGCATGGACAATGCAGTCTTTCACATGCAGGTGGAGGGCAGGGTTGGCTTTTCTAGAAAAGAAGTGCCGACTGGGTAGGTCATAGCATGGGACACGTAGGCCATGAGCTCTCGGAACGCTGCGCTTTCAACCAAACGGAAGGGCATCATTTCTAATGAGATCAGTTTGGCAATGTAGGCGTTCAAAGCCAGTGTACGCGGATGAGAGGATGAGTATTTTCTTGTCCTACTCAGAGTGTATGCTAGGGTGAGCTGGACTTGAGAGCTGCATATGGGGGAACTAGCGTGTGGACATGGCGGACTGAGAGGGGGTTGGTGATGGTGGTGGTGGTGATGGCCTAGATTCAGTCTTTCGTTGGAAAAACATTGTGATTCCCTGACTGCTTTGGCCTTGCGACGACACCTCAACATTTCTTGCTGGTGGTGTGGTAACCGTTGGGCTTACAGTGGGGGAAGCGATGTAACGTTGCTGGCTACCTTCAGTCGGAGCAGGTGCACATGTGCTACCTGAGGTTTTATAGTCCGTCCACGCTTGCAAGTGCATGGTGTTTAAATATCTAAGCATGCAACTGGTATTCAAATTTCAGAGATTTTTCCCTCGGCTAAAGGTCCTTCCACACTTCTTACAGATAACCTTTGCCTCATCAATAGGATTTTGGTCAAAAAAGTGCCACACTGCACTCTTCCTACTATGGGATAAATTTTTAGGGCATGCACGCTGTGCTAATTTGACCATCTGGCCAAGCTATCCAGCAACTCTTTTTGTTTTTTTAACACGTTTTTGGACTGCTACGGGGCTGCCAGATTTCCGCAGCTGCGATGTCGATGCCTGCTGCGGATCCTCCTCCTCTTTTGAGCTATTGCCAACGGCACCCTCTTCCCCCAATGGATGCCAATCCGGGTTAACAACTGGGTCATCCATCATTTCCTCTTCAATTTCATCTGCACCTTCCTCTGTGTCACCATGTAAGGTGGTAGAGTATGCGGGAAGGGGCACCTGAGTTTCATCAGGGTCAGAATCTGGCTCAGTAGACTGCGAGGGCAATGCAGTGCTCTGGGTGAATGTACCAGCAGAATCATATAGCAGTGGCTGTGCATCAGTGCACTCCATGTCATATTCATCTTGGACTGGGGAATTCAGTATTTCACTTGATAAGTTAGGCATGGTATGTGAAAAAAAAGCTCCATGGAGTAATCTAAAGTGTGGCCTGCCGCATCCTTCACTTTTGTTGGGGGTGAAGGACACAAAGAAAGGTGTTGTTCCTGACTAGGAGCCTGCACTGATGTCTCAGTGCTTGCAGTTTTTGAAACTTCAGAAGAGGAGGCGATAGAGCACGAGGCTGTTTCAGCAATGTAAGTCAAAACCTGTTCCTGATGCTCCGGCTATAAAAGCGGTGTACCTACTCCCAGAAAAGGGAGCCTTCAGGCCTTCTGGAGCCAGACGATGATGCAGGCTTAACACCTCCTGCCTTAGGTGCTATTGTGCTTTTGGCACTACCAGCAGATGCATCACCACCACCACCATCAGTACCAGCTGGCCCCCCCGCCCACGTCTGCTGCCTCTTCCACCATACTTCCTCATGTTTGGGAAAATGTACCAAAAATACCAGCAGATATATGGTACTGTATCAGAAGCGTACAGCTGTATACAGTGTAGGGGAAAATTTAAATCTCCGTGTATATTTCCGGAGTCACACACAGACGCTCACTCAGTATGGATTTGACCATAATACAAAAGGCAGAAAAATGGTATTGTATCAGAAGCGTACAGCTGTATACGGTGAAGGGGAAAATTTAAATCTCCGTATATATTTCCGGAGTCACACACAGGCGCTCTCAGTATGGATTTGACCGTAATGCAAAAAGCATAAAAAGGGTACTGTATCAGAAGCGTACAGCTGTATACAGTGTAGGGGAAAATTTAAATCTCCGTATATATTTCCGGAGTCACACACAGACGCTCACTCAGTATGGATTTGACCAGAATACAAAAAGCAGAAAAACAGTACTGTATCAGAAGTGTACAGCTGTATACAGTATCCACGCCTCCTGATGAAGAAGCAGTGAAACGCGCGTTGAGGCGGCAGGCCAGGGGGAATCCTTCTGATTTGGTTTTGACGTAAGCACGGACACGATTTTGTACACAGGCATTTCATGTTTACAATGCACTTAAAGCACTTTAGGTGCTAGTTTAGGATGTATAGTTAAAAGCTCACTTGGTCTTTTCCACTAGTATTTGTGAATTGAATTCCTTTTGATAAGGGTCAAAAAATTTATTGCTAATTAGTGGGGTTCGTGCACCTGAGCATTAGCACATGTATATTTATTCAAAATTTTTTAAAATGCCTGTGGATTTATTGTTTTTTACATATTGTGTTCCATGGATATAATATGAATTAATTTAATACCCCATGCTATACGCCTGCTTAGTGAGTTGCTCTGTCATATTATGCATTTTAATTTTTGATGTAATAAAATATATTGGGTTTTTTTTATTTCTAAAATACTCTTTTGACCTTTTTTTACTTGAATTAGTATCAAGGTTTATGCTTTTGAGCTGTATACAGTGTAGGGGAAAATTTAAATCTCCGTATATATTTCCGGAGTCACAAACATATAGTCAGCATGTATTTGTCCGTGATACCAGCCAGTACACGGTAGTGTGTGAGGAGTATACAGCTCTATACGGTGTGGGAAAAAATGAACGCTTGGTAACTGTGCAGAAAAAAAGAATAAAAGTATTAGTGCTGTGTAAAAAGCAGTCTGCACAGCAGTGTACACACAGCAATACAGCTATCAGGCAGCCTAATAACCAGCACTGCTGCACACAAGAAAATCCTCCCCTGTCACTGCCCACTAACTGTACAGCACAATTGCTATCAGCACAAGTGTCTTGACCCGCACCACAATTGTGGTTTACCAGAGCAATGGGGTACTCAGAGCCGAGCCCATGGAAGTCTATGAGGTTGTCACAGGTAGCGCTGGCTCGGTCTGTGGCCCTGGCGGTCAGGCGTATGTTGGGGGGAATATTTACAGGGGATAGGTATATATACAGTTCGTGACGCCACCTGTAGTTCTCTGATCACTAAGACCAGCGCTGCTGTAGATCTCTGAGGGATGGTGAGGCAGCTAGATGTCGGGTCCCCTACAGGTGGGACTCTTCCCTCAGGTCGATAGTTATGGTGGGGTTGTGCAGGGATGCAATCAAATAACTCAGTCTCACACATAGAAGCTTCTTTCCATACCTTTTACTTCAAGTTGTTCAGGCAGGTCCCAGGGAGGCTGTTCGGGGTGGATGAATGCACGTAGCGGTAACAGTTGAGCAGGTTACAGGCCTCCTTCTCTTTCCAAATGATGAGTGAGTCCAAGCTTGCCTGTAGCTAAGTTAACTCTATAGTTTTCAGCTTTTCCCACTAGCTGTACTGCCCGGCCGGTTTTGTGATAGAGCCTTATAAGTGGTGAACTAAGTACTTTCTTTTGCCGCGCGCCGGACTCAGAAGTCTTGTTCTCCTGACTCGGTTACGTACTGGCACTCTAAGGGCGGCTTTCTGCAACCTAAGGTCCAGTAAGACTCTGGCTTTTCTATCACTATGCCTGGAGCTATAGTGACGCTTCGGTCCCCAGTGACCGGTGACAATGTGCAGGATAATCCGATCCTTAAGGCACTTCTGAATCCTTCCCACTATGCCCTTCGCCCTGCTTCTGCTTTCAATGTAGCACTGAAGCGTGAAGATAGAAAGTCAGTTTTCTTCCTTGGTCTCACTGAGTAACTCTCAGTTTCTTCAAAGTTCAGACTGAGTAAAAGGTAACTCTGACTAGACTCGGGATGATAACTAGTCATCCGTTACTAGACTCCACTTCGTTGAATTGGCAGGAACTAATCTTCTACTCACCCAGAGCTCTGACAGGAATCCTCACTGTCTGAGAAGAACTAGCCCTGACTGCTCTGTACGATGACAGGAAGCTAGACTAGACTCTCTCCTGTGCTACACGTCACTCCCCTATACACCCCTGTGGGTGTGTCTGAAGTGTAAGTGAGTGTCAAGCTTTAACTGTTACCTTACTGTGCATTCTCCAGATCCTGTGTGCCTTACATACCAGGGCTACACACAAGCACATAAGAATTTCTCTTTCCAGCCCTAACTCTCTCCCTACTGATAAACAGCGTCAGCAACCTCTCCCTACTGTTAAGATCGGCAGAAGTATAATGGAGGTCGGCGGTCAGGGCTTTTATAGACACTATTACACCCCCGAAAGCAAGCCAATCACTGCAATGCCCTTCTCTAAGATGGTGGTGGACGCTGCCCATTTCATCTCGTTGCCCACAGTGTACGTCCTTGCTCATTGGCTGAAAAAAGGCGCCTGCAAGCATTATGGGAAAACCGAATTTGGCGCTCGTTTTGCTGAATGCATGGCCGACTTCACGCTATGGTCAGGTTTCGCTCGGCGAAACCCGACTTTGGCGAAAGTCGGCGACTTATGAATCTGACCGCCCTGTTTCGCTCAACTCTACTTAACATCATCACCAACCAGCAAACAAAAGGGAAACCCATCAGACTGGGGCTTCATTGAGTTTTCTTTGAATATGACCTGGCTGTCATCTGAGTAACCAGGCGATCCCACTTTCCCCCACAAGATAAAAAACAAGTCAAAGTCCTGCCCTCTTATAACAGGGTGTAATAAATCTTTGACTATTCCAACCTCATAGAACTTGGTGCCAGTTCTTGTCAATCACCACTTGGGCCAAAGGGTGGTCTTTAGTGTCCCTATGGACACAGTGGTCACCCACCATTTTCCCGGGAATTAGCCGGTGAGGAAGTATGGACCTCACAAGGGTTACCAAACTTACCGAGTCCAAAAGACCAGTCATTGGCACTCACTGATATGGGACGTGCCTGCAGTTGCTCACCAGGTTGAGAGTCAGCTGTTAGGTTTAGGTAGCTGAGGAGAAAAAGCCAAAACGGTAATACACCAGAGAGGCTGGAACCTATTGGATTGCAGTAACCTGAACTAACCACACAACTAGAGGTAGCTGTGGAGCGTTCCTACGTTGATCCTAGACGCCTCGTCACAGTCTGAGAGAAAACTACACCTAAAGGCAGAAAGATGAAAGCTATCTGCCCCGGAGCAGATCCCCAAAGAAAATAGGAAGCCCCCAAACATATAATGGCGGTTAGACAAGAAGATAGCACGGACACAGACAGAAAATAGAATGAGCAAACGTTGGGGCCCAATCTGTCTAGACAGAAAAGTACAGGAAAGAATTCTGACTGCAATCCAATAAAAACCCTAAAAAATACCAGCACTTCTGATTGCAAAAAAACCTAAGATCACATGATCTCTACCACCTAAATCAGATCTCTGGTGTAACAAAACAAAGCCACAGCCACTGAAAAAACAGGAAAAAGCAAATGAACAAATAACAGTGGCTACAGATAAATTGAGAGGAGCACAGGCCCCAGGAGGGGACCCGGCTGACCTCCACAAAAGTGCAGAAAACAATGAAAAAAGCAAGCACAAAAAGAAAAGCAGAAAATATCTTATCTAAAAGCAGCAGGTGCAGGCAAGACTCCAGCAACTTCCAAATGAACCAGGAACCACAATTGAGACAAGAACAATTGATCACCGGCGACCATCATGGGAGGGAACCTTCCTTATATCAGTCCAGTCATTGATCCCAGATTGCCATTCCTCGCTGAAAGGTTCAGTACTGTCTGTAACCACCAGAGGGAGCCTCTGCTCAGAAACCATCTCTAGCACATTCACAACAGTCAGCACTGCAGGCAGGGTATGCAAAATATGAGTAGTGCCATCGTATGCTGTAGTCCATGAGCTCTGAGGTCAGGGAACAATGGGTGGCTTTGTGATCTGAGGCGTGACACCTCCAAAAGATAATGTTATTAGATGGAGCCTTCAGGAACAACTCTGACACTTCCTGGACCCTTGAACAACCACAAATGTGGCTCTAGTTCCCTTTTCTTGGGTGTCAGACACCTTTTGGGGACCTCAGTTTGGAGATGTTAAGACCTCTTGCCTCCCCAAGAAAACTCTTGACCCACTGGTGCCTTTCCACCAGTCCCACCTGGTCATTGGCATTCCAGGGATTTCCCTGGGCAACTCAGGACACTGACTTTGTAAAGAAATGTATGAACCTGTCCATCATGACCCGCTCCACCATCTGCACTGGGAAGGAGGATTCCGGTTGCAACCACCTTTGAACCAGGTGTAGTAGGTCAAACATTTTGGATTGGGAAGGATTGTCATCAACATAAACATAGACCCAGTAGTGCACTCGTTGATCTCTGTTATCAACTTGGTGCACTCTTTTGCATCTTGCAAGGCCAGGTCATAATAGGACTTCTGCGGTTCTCCCCTTAGATATGGTGCCTGTACTTCCATCCACTACTCCAAAGGCAGTTCCTCCTGTTCCATGACCCTTTCAAGCATCGTCAAGAATGCCTCAACTTCATCACTCTGGGTCATCTTTTGCAAGGGTCTCCTTACCGTCTTCCTCATATGTGAATCATTAACTTGACTTGGAGGTGGGACAGTTTCCCTGCACTCACACAACCTCTGCAGGAGTTCCATCAGCCGTTGATGCTGTTGCATTTGTTGTATCAGTAGTTGGTTGGTCTCCTGCTGGACCTGCTGCTGCCAGATGTTAGCATAAACCAACTGCTTAATTAGCTCTTCCAAAGCTTCAGACCACTCTTGCACTGCTACAGCTGTCTTTACTCAGGACATGCAGTTTCCTGACAGCAATCACCTGTGTACTGTCCTCTGGGATTTCAGCCTGCATTTCAAGCACCAATTGTAAGGGATTGGCTCTCTGGTAGATGCTGATGCACACACAAGAATCCAATTTATTGGTTCAAAACAAACATGTGGTTTATGAAATGTCCATAAACCGTCCACTTAAACAAAACAGGCTCTTCTGGGTTCAAAAGGTGTAACAGAACTTTAACAGAAAATCCATACATAGCGTGTGTACACCCAATTAAATGTCAGTTCTTCATGCATCTATCAGAGACTGACCCACACATGCAAAGTTCTTTCACCATGCACACACTGTGTTTTAATGATACAGCTTGATTTCCTTATAATTGTTGTAGCACGCCCGGGGTGGGAATATCTGAGCAGCTAGTCTCAGCCACCTCTCTGACTGCTCGCAAATCCGACCCTTGACATGCTCTATTAACTCTCTCAGCATCACACGTGCTGAAGCCTGCTTTTCCGGGCTTACATCACCGAGGATCATAGAATCATAGAGAATCATAGAGTGATAAGAAAATATTTCAACAGAAATGAAGGTATCATTATGAATATATATATAATTAAATGGACAATACCAAGTACAATTCCATTATAATACCAACTATACTCGACTAAATATGGGACAGATCGCTATCAAGCAATAACAAAGAACAAAAAAGAAAAAACGATCACAGAGTCCAGAAATGAATGAAAAAATACAAATATTTATTGATACAATTATAACAGGTATAGCAATCCGAACACCAAAAGTGCATATGTGCAATCATCAGAAAACGGGACGCTGGAGCATTGCTGAGTAAGGTGTAAAGATAATATCTAATATCTATATAAGTCAATGCATAGATAATGATAAATATAAGTCACCGCGCAATACAAAATGATGTCCTGCAGAACACCCAAAGTATGTGGCCACTAGGTGGAGTCATATACCAAAACTACATATGGTCATGGCGGCATGATCACGAATTATCATACAATGAACTAAATATACATACCGCAGGAAACTAGTAGTATCCACCCGAAAAAATTCAGGGCCACCGAGGGAGAACACAGCACGCCAGCGTCACCCCGACGCGTATTTCGGCACGAGCCTTCATCAGGGGGCATGTCGCAAGTGAATATGGTGAGTATAAAAAGGAGCCGTGACCAATCGGTAAGTGCCAGAAATGACGATAGGTAACTATGGTAATAATAGACGCTCAGCTTTGCCCCCTTCCTTTAACACTGGTATCCCTGTGAGCCTTTTTCCATCTATTGCTATGTACATATCAGTTTGTTTTTATTCATGTTTTTAACTATGTTTTTTATTGTAGGTTTCCGTTTCCGTTTTGTTAGTTTTATCGGATTTGTGACATAATTGAAGACCTTTTTCATCTATTTTTTGCTCCATGATCCCCTTACCTTTGAGCTGGACATATATGTATACATTCTATTGAATATGTGTGACTGTTCTGATCCATATATGTATTTATTTATTTATAATTTGGTACACTTTATTATATTATTAATTGCTATATGTCTGTCGGTCTGTACTTTGTTTGTCTATATTGACTCTCATGTTTTTTTGTTGTATTGATTTTGCTCTATTAATCATTTATTTTTGTATAATGATTTGCTACTATATATCTGACTGATGGTCATTATTATTATTTATTTATTTGCACCAATTGTTGATTTAGATTGATGTTTTTTGAATATTAGTCATGTTCAAGATCTGCATTTATTCCATTTCCATTGTCTTGTATACATTACCATATATTGCCTAAGTACGCATGCGCTTCATGTTTTCCCAGCCTGCCAGCTCTCCATGTCTCTATGAGGCTGGTGATGTCATGTCACATGTCTGTGACTAGGCACCGCACCCCTCTGACGCGGACGCTGTCAGTATGCTGCGGATCTCATGGCGGCTCATGCGTCGCTGACCAGGCATTTGTTCTTCTTCATGTACAGGCGAGTAAAGCTCAGTTTGAGTCCCTTGTGATCGCGCTGTGTAGATTATTCCAGCGCGCCCTGGACTGACCCGTGTGAGCGTCTAATGTTACCATAGTTACCTATCGTCATTTCCGGCACTAACAGATTGGTCACGGCTCCTTTTTATACTCACCATATTCACTTGCGACATGCCCCCAGACGAAGGCTCGTGCCGAAACGCGCGTCGGGGTGACGCTGGCGTGCTGTGTTCTCCCTCGGTGGCCCTGAATTTTTCGGGTGGATACTACTAGTTTCCTGCGGTATGTATATTTAGTTCATTGTATGATAATTCGTGATCATGCCGCCATGACCATATGTAGTTTTGGTATATGACTCCACCTAGTGGCCACATACTTTGGGTGTTCTGCAGGACATCATTTTGTATTGTGAGGTGACTTATATTTATCATTATCTATGCAAAAAGTTTTTTCTAATATCTAATCTGTGTCTCCTCCCATTCAGTTTCATCCCATTGCTTCTAGTCTTTCCATGTGCAAATGAGAATAAAGATGATCCTTCTACAATGTGACAGCCCTTGAGATATTTGTAGACAGCTATTAAGTCTCCTCTCAGTCTTCTTTTTTGCAAGCTAAACATTCCAAATCCTGTAACCGGTCCTCATAGGACATGGTTTGCAGACCGGACACGATTCTGGTGGCTCTTCTCTGAACTTGCTCCAGTTTGTTGATGTCTTTTTTAAAATGTGGTGCCCAAAACTGGACACAGTATTCCAGATGAGGTCTGACCAAAGAGGAGTAGAGGGCAATAATGACTTCACGTGATCTAGACTGTATGCTTCTGTTAGTACATCCCAGAATTGTATTTGCCTTTTTTGCTGCTGCATCACACTGTTGACTCATGTTCAGTCTGTGATCTATTAGTATACCCAAGTCTTTTTCACATGTGCTGTTACTTAGCCCTATTCCTCCCATTTTGTATACGCTTTTTTCATTTTTATTTCCCAGATGTAGTACTTTGCATTTTTCCCTGTTAAAAACCATACTGTTAGTTGCTGCCCACTGCTCCAGTTTATTTATATCTTTTTGAATCCTCTCTCTCTCTCTTCTCTAGTATTAGCTACCCCTCCTAGCTTTGTGTCATCAGCAAATTTGATCAGTTTACCCTCAATTCCTTCATCTAAATCATTGATAAAGATGTTGAACAATACAGGGCCCAAGACAGAGCCCTGTGATACCCCACTTGATACATTCTTCCAACTGGATGTGCAGCCATTTACTACCACTCTTTGGGTCCTATCACTAAGCTAGTTATGAATCCACCTAACAGTTGCCTTGTCCATTCCATACTTAGTCATTTTTTCAATAAAGATTGTGAGATACTTTATCAAATGCTTTGCTGAAGTCAATATATAATATATCTACAGCATTTCCCTGATCCACCCAGTCAGTGATTCTGTCATAGAAGGAAATTAAATTAGTCTGACATGACTTATTAGTTACAAACCCATGCTGACTCTGATTAAGCACTTCATTCTTGTCCAGGTACTTACATACATGTTGTTTAATAATTTGTTCAAAGATCTTTCCTGGTATAGATGTCAGACTCACCGGCCTATAGTTCCCTGGGTCCACCTTCTTCCCCTTTTTGAAGATAGGAACAACATTTGCTCTTCTCCAGTCTTCTGGGACTTCTCCTGTTCTCCAAGAATTTTCAAAGATTATGGAGAGTGGTTCAAAAATGTCTTCTGCTATCTCTTTCAGTACTCTGGGGTGTAATTCATCTGGACCTGGAGACTTGAATTCATTTATGTTAGCGAAGTGTTTCCTCATTATTTTTCTGTTTATAGATATCCTGGATTCTTCTATTAGATCAGTTGATGTTACATTTCCTTTCTGAGAGAAAACAGATGCAAAATAGGAATTTAAAAGTTCGGCCTTCTCAACATCCTTTCTTACATTTCATAATTTTCATCCTGTAAAAATCCTATAGCATCTTTGACTTTTCTTTTACTTTTGACATATCCCCAAAATCCTTTTTTATTGCTTTTGACATCTCTTGCAAGCCTTAATTCATTGTCAGCTTTAGATAATCTGATTCTTGCCCTGCAGGTTCTGCAGACATCATTATATTCTTCTTTAGATATGCCTCCCTCTTTCCATTTGATAAACATTTCTTTCTTCCTTTTTAGCACGTGTTTAAGTTCTGTGTTCATCCATCCTGGTTTCATTAAATGCTTCCTATTCTTCCCTCTTTTTGGAATTGTTAATGATTGTGCTTTGAGAATGTCATTTTTTCAAGATTTCCCATCCTTCCTGGACATTTTTATCCTTAAGGATATCCAGCCATTGGATCCCTCGGATTCTCTTTCGGAGTCCCTTAAAATCTGCCTTTCTGAAATCTAACCTTGAAGTCTGAGTCTTCACAGGTCTTCCTCCTCTAGTTATCCAAAATTCTAAAATAGCATGGTCGCTACCTCCTAAGGTCCCAGCCACTCTTACCTCCTCAACCATTTCCTCCCTGTTTATAAGGATTAGATGCAAGGTAGCAGATCCCCTTGTTTCCTCCCCTACCTTTTGGAAGATAAAGTTGTCAGCAAGAGAGGATAAGAATTTCCTGGACCTGTTAGTTTTGCCTGAGAGAGATTCCCAACAAATATCTGGATAGTTGAAATCTCCCATGACCACTATGTCATATTTTTTGGAGAACTTGGCTATTTGATGCATAAAGAGTTCATCCATATCTTCAGCTTGCATAGGCGGCCTGTAGCAAATGCCTGCAATGGTGTCCTTTCCATTGTTCGCTCCTTGTATTCTTACCCAAACAGTTTCCACAGAACTCCCAGTCTCTGAAGCTTCAATCTCTGTGCAGATATACGCTTTTCTAACATATAATGCGACACCTCCTCCTCGTTTATCAAGTCTGTTTCTTGCAAATAAGTTGTATCCTTCTAGCCTTGTATTCCAATCATGTGTATTATCCCATCAAGTTTCAGTGATTCCAATGACATCATATTTCTTTTCCTGCATTAGTAGTTCCAATTCTCCTTGTTTGTTGCCCATGCTTTGTGCATTTGTATAGAAACATTTTAGTTTGTGATTGGTTTCTCTTCCTTCAATATTTTTATTATTTAGATTTTTTTGTCTTCGTTCTTCCTTTCCACTTCCAATAGCAGAGTTCTCAATAGCATTTGTGAGGTGTATGGATTTTTCTGGCCTTTTGCTTCCCTTCCCACGTTGTTCTAGTTTGAAGCTCTCCTGATGAGTGTAGCAAGGCGACTACCAAATACATGTTTTCCAGTCTTCGTAAGGTGCACCCCATCTCTAGCAAGTAGTCCATCGTATAGGTAATTCACTCCGTGATCCAGAAATCCAAATCATTGCTGACGGCACCATCGACGTAGCCCGTTATTCACCTGCAGAATTTTATTCCACCTCCTTGTTCCATGGCCATCCACTGGAAGGATGAAAGAGAAGACCACCTGCGCTCCCAGTTCTTTCACTTTCTTGCCTAAGTTTTCAAAGTCACTGCAGATCGTTTCCAGGTCACTTCTTGTGGTGTCATTTGACCTCACATGTATTAGCAGGAATGGGTAGTCATCTTTAGGTCTGAAGAGTCCTGATATCCTGTCAGACACATATTTAATTTTTGCACCTGGAAGACAGCACATTTCTCTTGAGGTTACATCCAGTCTGCAGACAGTGGCCTCTGTTCCTCTCAACAGGGAATCCCCCATGACCACAACTCTCCGTTTCTTCTTCACAACATTTTTATTTCTCCATTCAGGAGGACTCTGAGGGCTTACAAGGTTGTTCTTTGTGGGCAAAGTCTTATCCTGATGTATTTCTTCATCGTTCTCCTGTGTGAGAGCATGGTACTGGTTCCTGAGCAGTATGGGTGCTGACTGCCTCCTGATCCTCCTGCTTCTGTGGGTCACATGCTTCCATTCCTTTGTTTCTTCAGGTGCACTTCGAATTTCTTCTCTTTCTGTACCATGAAGAGATAATTCTGCTCTGTCTAAGAACTCTTCATCTTCCTTAATGATCTTCAATGTAGCTAACCTCTCTTCTAGATTTCGCAACTTTTCCTCCAACATGTACACAAGCTTGCATTTCTGACATGTGAAATTTGGCTTTTCCACTGGTAAATCTGTGAACATGTAGCAAGAAATGCAGCTGACCACATGGCTCCTGGCCTCTTCCATGCTCTTATTGTTAAAGAGATATCAAAGTGGTGAAAAACGTACCAAAATTCTTACCGATGTACTCCTTTCAGCTGCAACGGCCAAAACCCAGTGTTCTTGGAGCTCGCGGAGACTCTTCACTTATCCCGGAATGAACTAGGAATATGCAAATGATCTCCTCAGGACTCCTCCCCTGGATACCAGCCTCATACATACATATGTCCCCTTGAGGACCTGTCTGGTGGCCATCTTAGAATATATGTACAATATATTTATTTATATGTGGAAAGTGGAGGTAACACCCCACCAAAGGGTCATTGAACATGTGGCTCAGATTCAGGACAGTATCGTGAAAGTAATGCTGATTGTGAGGGAGAGACTCCTTTGAGCACAAGAGACGCAAGCAATGGACTACAATCGGTTGGCAACACTGAGACAATTTATCCCTGGAGATCGGGTGTTGGTGCTGATCCCCATAGTAGAAAGTAAGTTCCTGGCCAAGTGGCAAGGGCCATATGAGGTGGTCGAAAAGTTGTGTGATGTCAAGGGAGAAAAAAGCTGTACCAGGTGTACAACATCAACCTCCTTAAACCATGGAGAGACAAGGAACCCGAGGAAGCTATGTTCCTGGGGGCCAGTCCTGAAGCCAAGCTCGAGGATGTCACAGTGACAGAGACACTGACACCAGCACAAAAACTATAGTGACGAGAACTGCTTCAGTGGAACTGAGACCTGTTTCCGGAGCTGCCAGGATGTACAGTCCGCAGGTTGTGGAGCATGAAATTCTGACAGAACAGGTTGTGAGAGTGAACCAAAAGCCATAGCGGATTTCCAAAGCCTGCCACGAGGAGATATATATGTATAGTTTGTATTTTCTAACAATCATTTTGCCTGACAACAATTTTGATTTATCTCAACTGTATAGGTGTGGTTTGCATTACTGTGCTGTTACTGTGATATTTGATCAGGTGCACCTTCTTGAGAAATTCTGATGGACGTCAATCAATGCGATGGCTGATTTGAAAGTATTGGCAAATATTATTCATCCTCATTAAGTAAAAAAGTAAATATGTGTTTTAGTAAATGTACAGATTTACATTACTAGGCATTATATTTGAATCATCTTTTATTATCCACAAGGAGAACCACAGATCTGCATTCTTCACCACATTTTTTCAGGGCTGTAGTTCTTTCTCCTAGCTTGTAGTGCAATGTGAAAGCTGCTGTATCTAATAGGAACATGTCTTTCAGTCGCGTGAATTGGATTTGGAGCTTCAGTGGTGGACCTCATGATGACATGACAATGTTTTGGCTTTTTTTCTACTTTGGTCTCAGTTCTAATGAACAAAAGATAAATTTTGAAAGGTTCTTACTATCTGATGAACAATGTAAACTGAAAATGTTATAATGTTCTGTATTATAAATTTGTATGGCAATTAGGATGTACAGTGGCTTGCGAAAGTATTCACCATCTTGGCTTTTTACTCATTTTGTTACATTGCAACCTCTGTTTAAATATTTTTGTAATCCAAATTGTGTGTGATACATCGTCACTAAATAGTCTAATTCATGAATGGAAGTGCGGAAAATGTCAGCATAACTTACATTTACGGGACCAAGTAACTAAAAATTGGCATGTGCATTTGTATTCACCTCTTTTCCAATTAAGTCCCTAACAATTTCCTTCATAAGTCACATGCTTAGTGAAAGGAAGTTCACCTGTGTGCAATGTAAGTGTCAAATGGTCTGTCAGTATATACACACCATTTCTGAAAGGCCACAGAGGCTGCAACACCATTAAGAATGAGGTACCACTAACCAAATAACACTATGAAGACCAAATAGATCTCCAATCAAGTCAGGGACAAAGTTGTTGAGAAGTGCAAGTCAAGGTTGTGTTATAAAAAAACTCAATCTCTGATGATCCCCCGTAGAACCATCAAATTCGTTATCATCAACTTCACAACCTGGAATTTCACTGTAAAGAACATCTCTACAACTGTGAACATTTGGTTTTCTTTTTATTGTGACGCAAGCAACAAAAAGGACAAAATAACTGAAAACTTCAGTGTGCATAACTATTCACCCCCTAAAGTCAGTACATTGTAGAGCCTCCTCTTGCCGCAATTACAGCTGCAAGTCACTTTGGATAAGTATCTATGAGCTTTCCACATCTTGCCACTAGGATTTTTGCCCACTCCTCAAGGCAAAACTGCTCCAGCAACATAAAGTTAGATGGTTTTCTCTGGTGAACACCAATGTTCAAGTCTGACCACAGATTCTCAATTGGATTAAGGTCTGGGCTTTGACTGGGCCCCTCGAATACATTTACATGTTTCACCTTAAACCACTTGAGTGTTGCTTTAGCAATATGCTTAGGGTCGTTGTTTCGTTGGAAGGTGAACTTCCGTCACAGTCTCAAATTACTGACAGACTGAAACAGGTTTTACTCAAGAATATCCCTGTATTTTGCAAAATCCATCTTCACCTCGACTTGGAACATTTTAGCTGTCCCTGCTGCCAAAAAACATTCCCACAGCATGAGGCTGCCACCAACATGTTTAACTGTGGGGATGTTGTTCTTGAGGTGTTGAGCTGTGTTGGTTTGTCACCAAACATAGTGACTCGCACCACAATTGTGGATACCAGGGCTATGGGGTACTCGGAGCCGAACCCATTGATTTCCATGGGAGATGTCACTGGCAGCGGAACTCGGTCCGTGGCCCTGGCGGTCATGCAATGGGGGATATTTACAGGGGATTATTAGGATAGGTAGTTCGTGACGCCACCTGTGGTATCTGATCAATTGGACCAGCGCTGCTATGAGGATCTTCACAGGGGATGTTATGGGGCAGCTGGGTGGTAAGTCTCCCACAGGTGAGACTGGTCCCTGGAAGTCTATGGTGATGATGCAGGGTGTAGTTAAGAATTCAGTCACACACAATGCAGCTTCTTTTCATACCTTTACTGGTAGATGGTTCAGGCAGGTCCCGGGGAGCTGATCGGGGTGGAGAATGCACATTTGGGTAACGCTGAGCAGGTTAGAGGCCTCCTTTACTTCATATATCTCTGAGTCCAAACTTGCATGAAGCGAAGTTAACTCTGTAATCTCCAGCTTTCTCAATAGCTGCAAAGCCCGGCTGACATTGTGGTGGAGCCTTCTATGTCTCTGATAATCAGATGTTGAGAGAACTAAGTCCTTACTTTTGCAGGGCCCTGCTCAAAGTCCTTGTTCTCCCTGACTCCGGTTACGTATCAGCGCTTAGGGCTGCTCTCTGCGACCTGTAGTCCAGATAGCCTCCGGTTTTCTTGTTACTATGCTTGAAACACTAGCAACGCTTCGGACCCCGGTGTCCGGTGATTTAGTGCAGGTAGTCCAATACCTGATGCACTTCTCTCTGTCTTCTCCACTGCGCCCTTCGCCCTGCTTCCCGCTCTTAACATAAGCACTTGTAGCTTTTGATGGTAAAGTCAGCTTTCTTCAGAGCTCGCTGAGCAGCTCTCAGTATCCTCCTTGTTTCAGCTTCTGTTGAGGTACTGATTAAGGGTAGCTCTGACTAGGCTAGGATGATTCACTTCACCCGTACTAGCCTCCACTTCCTTGTCAGGTGAGCTACGCTAGCTCTGCGAGGATTCAGTCCTCTCTCCTAGTCCAGACTGAACTGGCACTGAACTGCACTGTCCGAAGACAGGAAACTGAATTCATCTGAGCTCTTCTCAGACAGGAAACTATCTGACTCTGCTACGTGTCACTACCTCTTATATCTCAGATGGGTGTGTCTGAAAGAGTGGGTGGCAGTGAATGCATATCAAGCGTTGCGATTACCTTCCTGTGCACTCTCCTGGATTTATGTGTGCCTTACATAGCTGGGCCACACATCCCCCCTTGATTAAACACAGCACTCCCGGGCTGTAAAAGAGAAAAAGAAAACATTTTTGTTTTGCATTAACAACAACATTTTAACTCTTCCCATCCGGGAGGTAAGACTTCTTGAACGTTACAATTTGTACATTAGAAAGAATACAAAAGTATCAAAACATTTTTCATATTACTAGACAATATTCTTGTGGAGGACCCGCACCAAAAACCTCCCACGTGGATCCTGGGTGGGCTGCAGGACTTCTGACTGCAGACCTCACTCTAGGCCCACCATACGGGTTTTTCTTCAGAGGTAGTTGTGTAGTAGGTTTCATGTAAAACCAAGATAATGCACCGAAGCGCAACTATTTACAAAGCAAGTTCTTGGGCTGGCACAGTCCACAGCCTCTCAGTCCATTGGCATGGTAAAAGACAGATTTTTATATATCAAGTATTCATCAATTCTTCACTTTAACTTTCACTTTACCCAGCCGGGTATTCTATTTTAAATATGTAACTATGTAGCATTCTCATACATATCAATAAAAGACAATAAAGTGCAATTCTGCCAACTTCTTCCAACTTTTTACATTCTTTGGTTGCAGTAAACCCCTGTCTGGGTCCTACTGGCTTTCATTTTTCTTGTAAACTTCAATAACGTCTTCCACTCCTGGGGCTGGAACGACGCGGTGTTCTTTTGATCGCATAACAAATAAGTCATGGCCTGCTATCAGCGTTTGAGTAGCCACGGTTCTCATTCTAACTAAGGTCCCATCGGGTGCCTCTGTCATGTATGACGCAAGTGGCGTTGCTGATGGTGTCACAGATTGCGATGTAGATTGCAATGCAGTATGGGTCACCGATTGCGATGTAGATTGCGATGCAGATCGCGATACAGAGGTGTACGCAGGGAGCGATGCCGATGTGATCACGGGTTGCGATGCAGGGCAAGATCTGGGTACAGAGGAATACGCAGGGGGCGATGCTGGTGCACGGCCTGGTGCGGACGCCAAAGATGACACTGCTGGGGTTCGCGGTGCTGTGGCATGGGAGACCTCACTGGTTTCCGGGACGGGGTCTCTGACACGGGTGACATTTAATGCGTACCACCCCTTTAACCCCCAGTGCCGTGTGTAGCTTACAATGTCCCCGTTTTCAAGGTCCCTCCCAGGGTGCCCGATAGGTAAATGAGACTCCACGTCTCTCCGACTTACAAAAATTTTTCTTGGTACAGGCCTGGCTCATGTATAAAGCCCCAGCCCTTGCGGAGTTGGAACCCAGTTACGCACCCCTGACGCCGCGGTTCCCTTAGGGTACCTTTATCTTTCCGGACTGCTTCCTTGTCAGCAAGAAACTTGTCGTGGTACTGCTGCCGCTGCTGTTGCGCTTCCCTCTGCTCCTGTTGGCGTTGCTTATCCCGATCACGGCATTGCTGCTCCTTCTCCACTTTCACAGCGTAAGTGACGTCATCCAAGTACTGCATTGCGTCCCAATCAATTTCCGGTAACGATGGCTGGGATCCCTCCGGTGTTCCTACCGGGGAACTATAACCTGTTGCGGCCTCCTGGCCTGGCTGGTACTCCGGATCAGACAGGGCCTCCTCAGCCTCCTTCTCTTCCACCTCTCCATCGGTGGGATCAGGTACAGCACTTTTGGGGGCAGCCTCCGGTCGTCCTTCAGCCTTTGTCAGCAGGGACTTAGGGAATTCCAATGATGGTGTTATTCCAGTGGGAGATAGCACTGCGTCCCACAGCAGCCGCTGTGTCTGGGCACGCCAGCGTCTCTCAGTCTCATCCATATCTGCCTGGCGCTGGATCAGCTTTTTAAGCGCCGCATTCTCCTCCTTTATTTCCAGCAGGGTTTGTTGAAGGTCCCGGACTAGGGATGGCTCCGGTTCAAGCAACAGCTTTCCTGGGGAACAGGGCCTGCGCTCCGCCGCTCCTTCACACAGCTGCTCTTGTCCTGCCTCCATCTCTCTCCAAGCCAGACTGTGTTCTCCATCCGGAACAGTCTGGTCTCTTCCGTGGAGGCCGGATTTGCGCTTCCTCTTCTTTGCATAAAAGATCAAGAGGAGGCGGATCTCCCGGGCAGTGGGGTAGGATCTCACATTATTGAAGCATTTGGAGAGGGCGGCCATATCTTTCGCGCCACAGGGGGGGTACACGCCCACTAATGCACGCCCACCTTCTTCACCAGCGCCTCAGGGCGCCAATATGGCAGCAAAATGGCGGTATTTGGCGCCAAATGTAGCAAACAGTCTTTTTCACCAAACAGTTCAATATAGGCACACAGGACTCGCAATTGCAAGCTTCGGATCCTGTTCGTGACGCCAAGTTTTAGTTGACTCGCACCACAATTGTGGATACCAGGGCTATGGGGTACTCGGAGCCGAGCCCATTGATTTCCATGGGAGATGTCACTGGCAGCGGGACTCGGTCCGTGGCCCTGGCGGTCATGCAATGGGGGATATTTACAGGGGATTATTAGGATAGGTAGTTCGTGACGCCACCTGTGGTATCTGATCAATTGGACCAGCGCTGCTATGAGGATCTTCACAGGGGATGTTATGGGGCAGCTGGGTGGTAAGTCTCCCACAGGTGAGACTGGTCCCTGGAAGTCTATGGTGATGATGCAGGGTGTAGTTAAGAATTCAGTCACACACAATGCAGCTTCTTTTCATACCTTTACTGGTAGATGGTTCAGGCAGGTCCCGGGGAGCTGATCGGGGTGGAGAATGCACATTTGGGTAACCGCTGAGCAGGTTAGAGGCCTCCTTTACTTCATATATCTCTGAGTCCAAACTTGCATGAAGCGAAGTTAACTCTGTAATCTCCAGCTTTCTCAATAGCTGCAAAGCCCGGCTGACATTGTGGTGGAGCCTTCTATGTCTCTGATAATCAGATGTTGAGAGAACTAAGTCCTTACTTTTGCAAGGCCCTGCTCAAAGTCCTTGTTCTCCCTGACTCCGGTTACGTATCAGCGCTTAGGGCTGCTCTCTGCGACCTGTAGTCCAGATAGCCTCCGGTTTTCTTGTTACTATGCTTGAAACACTAGCAACTAGAGTTGAGCGATACTTTCCGATATCCTAAAGTATCGGAATCGGAATGGTATCGCCGATATCACTAAAATATCGGCGATACCAGATACCGATACCGGAAGTCCCATGTAAGTCTATGGGAACAAAATATCGAAATTAAAAAAAACCCATTCTTGCCTTGTTGGTTAATTGTACATGAAGGAAAACAACAAAGAGTAATGTAGAATGTATTGGGGAAGGTTGAGGAGACATTAAAGGCATAGATGTTTAACCCAATCAAATGGAATAGCATAAATATTTTTTTTTTTAAAGATGTTCGGATTGACGAAGAAATTGACAATGTTGTTCACATTTTTTCTATTTTGGCAAATATGTATATTTCACAACTTCCATGCTCTTCATCTTCACCTTTTTAACTTTTCACACACTTTCTCCTTCATAATCTTCTGCAGCATCATCTTTTTCATCAAATTATTCTTCATGTTCACCTTCTTTATCTTCTTCTTAAACTTCTTGCTATTCATCTTTGTTAACATTACTCATATTCTTCTTATTAAACTATTATTCTTATTCATATTCTGCTTCATCTTCTTCATCATATTCTTATTTGTGACAGAGAATCCTGTACTTGTAATCTGTCAAAGTATGAATTTTTCATCCTTCCGTTCTTGCTGTCACAAAAGATTTAAATTACAACAGTATTTGTCCGTGTTCAGTTTAGCCTGCAGCAGCAGGCATTTTCCAGGGGCACCACGAGGAGGAACGGACTCACCCCCATACACTGCTTAGTCTTCTTCTGCTTAGAATTTAGAGCATATATTTTGCTCTTCATTTTGGTCTTATACTTCATGTTCTTCTGCTTTTAGATCTTCTGCTTATTGTTCTTGTGTCTCTTGTTCCGTATCTTGTATTTGTAGCACAATCTTGTACCAGCTGATGTTACTGGGACACGGTTACTAAGCAGGAGGTACCTGTGCTCCAAAGCACTACCAAGGACCAGCAGACGTTGCTGGAACTCGGATACCGAGATGGAGGCACCTAGACCAAAGGCACTGCGGAGAACCAGTTGACGGTACTGGAACCCGGAGGGGCAGCAGAAGGAAAAGAGCCAATGGCACAACCGAGGACCAGCTGACGTTACTGGGACACGGTTACTAAGCAGGAGGTACCTGTGCTCCAAAGCACTACCAAGGACCAGCAGACGTTGCTGGAACTCGGATACCGAGATGGAGGCACCTAGGCCAAAGGCACTGCGGAGAACCAGTTGACGGTACTGGAACCCGGACGGGTAGCAGAAGGTACAAGAGCCAATGCAAGTAACGAGGACCAGCTGACTGTGCTGGAACCCGGAGGGGCAGCAGAAGGAAAAGAGCCAATGGCACAACCGAGGACCAGCTGACGTTACTGAACCCCAGTAACACAGGAGCAAGTGTTGACTGTGCTAACAGCACTTCCGAGCAACAACTGGCGGTGTTGGAGCCCAGGGTCAAGGAGGATGTTTAAATACTAGATCAAGTAATTTCCTTGTTACCTGTCAATTTTAAATGTCTATACTTCAAACAAGAGAAAGATAACCTTTACTACCATAAGATGATGATTTCATTTAAACTAATATCTAGATAAATAAAGAATTGACAAACATAAACACATACATTAACATGTTGAACAGCAATGCAAACCACAAAATAAATTAGTTAAGGAATCTGCTATACGGTTGTACATAAAAGCATACAAGTACATATCTGAATCCATTAATGATGGATAAGTAACAGTATGTACACCATTTTTATTGTATAGACAATGAATGTCTGACTTCAAAACATCATCAGCATTACAAGTTATCTGTGACATTACTAAAATGTTACATTTGCTGAATAATGTCACTAAACAGTTTATACAAAATTATACAATTTCCATCATGTAATACTCATAATATGTGGCAATAATCATGTTTATTAACAAACATAACCTTTAAAAAGTGCATAGTGCATAGTGAAAATTGCTATTTATGCCTGACTGTCGACTTGCAAGCATGACAACGGATAGATAAGGTATATATAGATGACACTGCATAGCCACAGATGGTGAATGGCGATGTAATACTGTACCTCAATAAAGTGTGCGTCACTACTACATAATTTTTTTTATATAGCTTTATAAACAGGGTACGTGGATGTATGCTTGCGCCTTTGTTTTGACGCACAGACTGCCTTCCTGCTGAGACGCGTTGGGTAGTGAACAGTTGTGTGCAGTGTTCACTGTAGTCTGAGGTTTTCCTTTTTGGAGTGCAGATCACGCTCCAGTTAGTTCTTCAACCACTGCTGGTTGTAGTCTGCTGAGCGTGTGTCACTGGCACATCCTTGAAATTTTTCTCTAATTGTTGCTGCTCCATTCTATTACAAATAAATAAAATCTATTAGTGTGACGCGCTTCCATCCGTATACAATACATTGGTTGCAAACACTATAGAAGTACACAAAGGGGCCTTTCACACCTACTGAACAGTTGTGTGCAGTGTTCACTGCAGTCTCTGCGGAATAACCACACTTAGGCCTTATAACTTTTCAGACTTTCTTTATCAATCTACCAAGATGAAGAAGGCAGGGAGTAAGGCACGTGGTCGTGGAGTTTCTTCAGGGAGAGGACGTGGGGATTCTGTGGCTGCTGCGGCCCCCAGTGACACAGCATCCACCAGTTTTCCCCGGGCCGTGAGCGTTCCTTTATGCGCACTTTTGTAGGAGCTCGGAGTACCCCCCTGCTGCGGGAAGAACAAATTGAAGCCGTTGTTGTTTGGATCTCAGCCAATGCATCGACTTCAATTGCTTCCACCTCCTCTCAGGACCACAGCACTGTTGGGCAACCATCTGTCTCTTCACCGCCTGGCAAATTGCCCAGGCAGTCAGAGAGTTCTGTACAGGAGCCAGCTGAGTGTCTGCTTCTGTTCTCAGAATCTATTGGCTTGCAAACAGGGGCCCAGCCAAGCAGCATTCTGTAATGTGAAGAAGAGGGAGTATGCAGTGATGCGCAACAGCTGTGTCTCTCTGAATCTGAAGAGGCGGGTGAGACAGTGCCGATGGTCAGCACACCGCAGAACGCATCTGATGATGATGATGAGACCCAGGTGCCAGTTTCTGTTGAGCATGGTGCTGGCCAGACCACCCAACAGCAGGTGTTGGAAGAGGGTAGTGGAGATGATGAGGTCCAATACCCAACATGGCATGAAGAACAGGAAGGTGGTGGGAGCAGCTCAGAGGAATAATAATAATATTTATTTATATAGCGCCATCATATTCCGCAGCGCTTTACAGTTTAGCAGTTTCAGAACACAAGTCATAAGTAACAACGTTAACAATACAATAATTTAAGCTAAATAAGTCGCCCCTGCTCGTGACAGCTTACAATGTACAATGAGATGGGGGAGATACAAAGTATAGGTGTTTATATACAATGGTGCATTTACAATGATGTTCCAGCCATCTTAAGGGACTGAGGGATGGAGATAGTGAATGGGCTAGAGACCACACACACTTACACAGAATACATAGAATGACTTTGATTAGTGAATGTGATAGGCCGCTGTGAACAAATGTGTTTTGAGGGAGCGCCTGAAACCATGCAAATTGTGGATAGTCCTAATTTCTTGGGGTACAGCATTCCAGAGGATTGGCGTAGAGCAGGAGAAGTCTTGGAGTCGGGAGTGGGAGGTACGTATTAGTGCAGAGGTTAGTCGAAAGTCGTTTGCAGAGCGCAGCAGTCGGTTAGGCCGATAGATAGAAATGAGGGAGGAGATGTAGGAGGGGTGCTGCACTGTGGAGAGCTTTGTGGGTGAGAACCAGTACTTTGGTTGAAAGCTGGGAGAGGCCTAGAGAAATGGTTAGTGATAGAAGGAAGATAGAGGAAGACATTGCCCCAACGGTACAAACAGGAGGGAGAGTTAGGCTGCAGACTCGGTTGCCTGTAGCCTCCAGTTTGGCACCTGTTCGGAGCAGTTGTCTTCCAAAAGTCAAACGTGCGCTCCCAGGACTTGCACTGCGTGGTCCTTTTTTCACACACTTGCACATGATATTTGCTATGTGAAATGCAAGCTGTGTAATCAAAAATTAAAAATAGCTAAAAGTGTCAGTCACCTCAATACCACAAATATGTGGAAACATGTGCGGACAAAGCACGTAGTTGAGTTACAAAGACACACTGGAGATGTAGGCCAACCTACAGCAGCACCTACATCTTCAGGTTGTGTTGAAGCCTCTTCATCGAGCTCACACACAGCTGGTTATGCTTCCTCACAGGATCGCCATGGAAGAACCTCGGCCACTGTTGTCCAGAGACAAACTGTTATTCCACACACAGCAGCAAGTTCCCTGTCATCCTCACACTCCCAGGCCACAAAACAGCCAGCGGTAGCACAGGCATGGGATAAAAGACGGCCATACTCCGCAAACCATGCACGAGCACAGGCTCTGAATGCTGGCATTGCAAAACTCCTGTCCCTTGAAATGCTGTGATTCAGGCTGGTGGAGACAGACAGTTTCCGTAACTGAATATCATTGTCAATCCCACAATACAATGTGCCAAGCCGATTTCATTTCAGCAGGCAAGCCGTCCCTGGTCTGCAAAAGCATGTTGAGGGAAAAATTAAACATGCGCTACTAAAAGCCCTCAGTAGCAAGGTCCACCTGACCACCGATGCGTGGACCAGTACCCATTGTTATGATCTGCTACAACCAGTAAGGAAAGAAGGGAATTCTGTCCCTACAATACAACTAAGCTGAATCCCTACGATGTAACGGGGAACCTGATCCTGCGACCAGACCCGCTAAAGTCCTCATCTAGTGTGAACGAAGACCTATAGTTGCGAGGGAGTAATCCCTACAAGATCTAGGGACTGGGAGAAAAGGTGGACACCTCCTAACATAAATTGTAGCATGGATAATTAAACAGAAAAATAAATACTTTGTGATCCTAACATCAAGCAAAACTCACAGATTAAGGCACCTAAGCACCCGGCTAGCTTAACAGTAGATAATACAATGAAGTCAAGCAAAGCCAGAAGGGCGGAGCCAGACTAAATAGGGAAAAAAGGTCATGTGACCAGCAAACTGAAACAAAACCTAACAAGAGGGTTCTAACACCCATGGCCAGGGACAATACCTTTCCCTCACTGCCCATTGGGTCAATGTTGTGCAGCCGGGTACTGATCTTGCGAGTGGCGCTGTACGTGTTCTGCCAACTCCAAGGATTGCAGGAATCAAGTCTGTACACATTGATTCCTCCTCCTATTCCAGTTCCTCAGAATCATCGCTGCAGGAGCCGTCACGGTCTACCTCCACATGGACCCGTGAACGTTTACCTGTTGCGACCGATATGAGCACAGCCGTGTCCAAATGTCAACAGGCCATCCTGAAATTAATTTCCATGGGGAATCTTAGCCACACAGCGCAGGAGCTCTGTAATGCCATAAAGCAGGAGAGCGACGTGTGGTTTTTGGAAGAGAATCTACAGGCAGGCTTGGTAGTGTGTGACAATGGCCGAAATCTGGTGTCAGCTCTGGGCCTTGGCAACCTCAGTCACATACCATGTCTGTCATATGTGCTCAACTTGGTCGTGCAGAGTTTTTTGAGGGACTATCCGGATCTTGATGCACTGCTGCACAAGGTCCGCCTAGAGTGCGCTCACTTGCGACGTTCCAGCATGGCCAGATCGCTGATTGCAGCTCTGCAACGCAGATTTCACCTTCATGAACATCGCATTATATGTGACGTACCCACCAGGTGGAATTCCTCGTTACATATGTTGGAGCGGTTGTGTGAGCAGCAGCCAACAGTAATGGAGTATCAGCTGCATCAGGCGCAGTCAACTCGCAATTTGCGGCGTTCACACTTCACCACTACTGAGTGGGCCTCTATAATAAGAATAATAATATTATTTATTTATATAGCGCCATAATATTCCGCAGTGCTTTACAGTTTAACAGTTTCAAAACACGAGTCATAAGTAACAACGTTAACAATACAATAATTAAAGCAAAATCAGCCGCCCCTGCTGGTGAAAGCTTACAATCTACAATGAGGTGTGGGAGATACAAAGTACAGGTGTTTATATACAATGGTGTTTTTACAATGATGGTCCAGCCATTTTAAGGAAGTGAGGGATGCATGGAGATAGTGAATGGGCTACACACACAGAATTACACATAGAATGACTTTGATTAGTGAATGTGATAGGCCACTGTGAACAAATGTGTTTTGAGGGAGCGCCTGAAACCATCCAAATTGCGGATAGTCCTAATTTCTTGGGGTAGAGCATTCCAGAGGATTGGCGCAGCGCGGGTGAAGTCTTGGAGTTGGGAGTGGGAGGTACGGATTAGTGCAGAGGTTAGTCGAAGGTCGTTTGCAGAGTGCAGCAGTCGGTTAGGCCTATAAATATAAATAAGGGAGAGATGTAGGGGGTGCTGCGCTGTGGAGAGCTATGTTGGTGAGAACCAGTAATTAGAATTGGATCCTATAATGAATGGGCAGCCACTGCCAGTGTAATGAGTGGCGAATAACTCTATGAAGGATATCTGCCACGTTTTGCGTGCGTTTGATGAGTCAACGCGGATGGCGAGTGCAGATGATGCACTAGTCAGCCTGACTGTCCCCCTTATCTGCCTGCTTCAAAAAACACTGCAAGCACTAAGGCATGAGGTTTTGGAAGAGGTGGAGGATGAGGAGTCACAAATTCCATCACCTTCTGGACAGTCAGCGCAACGTGGTTCCTCACAAAGGGCTGGAGGACTTTCAAAGTACCATGCTGTATCAACAATTGAACCTCCAGAGTCGCTGTCTATATTTTCATAACCATTACAAACTTTTAATGTATTTAGAAAGCACATAATGTACATTTTTTTGTCTATCCTTTTGTAATGCTATTGTGTTTCCATAAACTGATGTTACAGAATTATGATACAAAGTTTTTAAATTTTGAGTTTTAAATTTTGTAAATTTATATGTATTTGAAGGACTTTGTGAGGAGGATGAGGAGGAGTCAATGGAGGAGGAAGACATCGCTCCAGAGGGAGGTAGACAATGCTCTAGTCAGTATGTAGACCAAGGGGGGGTGATGCACAGCAGGCGGAGATGACGCCTCTTGCAGGGGACAACGTTTCTTGGCCAGTTGGGAGTCTGCAGCACATGGTTGATTTCATGCTGCAGTGGCTGAGAAACGACCGCCGCATCGAACACATTCACACCACGTCTGATTATTGGGTGTACACCCT
Source organism: Oophaga sylvatica (assembly GCA_033576555.1). NCBI lineage: Eukaryota > Metazoa > Chordata > Amphibia > Anura > Dendrobatidae > Oophaga > Oophaga sylvatica. Next base: position 117,927,992 of record JARQOD010000001.1, on the reverse strand, counting down.
CCTAGACCCTCGCTACCGGGACAACTTACAAAGCCTCATCACACCGTTGAACCGGGAGCGTAAAATGCGGAAGTACCAAGACACACTGGTGCAATCCATAATGTTCTCCATTCCAGCCGAGAGCACTGCTGCTGCTACTGATTTACAAAGCAGCTCTGTGCGTCGAGGCAGTGGAGACAGCTCTGCAACAAGAGGGAGCACAAGCAGCGCCTCTGCACAGGGCAAGAACAGTATGTTCCAAATGTGTCGAAGTTTTGTGGCAGCGCCACCAATGTCTACACCATCCGAGACGGCTCCAGTCAGCAGGAGGCAACATTTCCGTAAGATGGTGACAGACTACATGTCTTGCCCTCTCAGTGTACTCCCAGATGGCTCTTCCCCATTCAAGTTTTGTGTCTCTAAGCTGGATACATGGCCAGAGCTTAGCCAGTATGCATTGGAGGTGCTGGCTTGATCTGCTGGCAGTGTATTATCGGAGCGCGTCTTTACTGCTGCAGGTGGTGTACTAACAGACCGTTGCATGCGACTATCCTACGATAATGTAGAACGGCTTACTTTTCTGAAAATTAACTAGGCATGGATCTCGCCTGAATTTGCCTGTCCGGTTTCAGATTAACTAACTGGTTGACAACGTTTTCCATGTCTCCTGTTATGTTCATCTTTCTACCACCTGAGCTATACTCCCTGGGCTACAACACTGCCAGTTGCTGCTCAGAAGTGTCGTGTCCACAGACCAATACACAAGCTATAGTGATAGTGGGGTTCAGTAACGCCTGCTGTTCCCCTGCTGTGTGTCCGGCAAAAATTACTGCTACCTAGCTACACATGTTTAAAAAAACATGACATGTTAAAGTGGCTAGTGCTACACATAGATATCAGGCTACACCCTTATTTCTAAGCTGTAAAACAGTGAAACGTCAAATTTAAAACCATTCAATGATTAGTGTTGGTAACAAATCTGTAACTAAATAATTGTGACATATTATGGCAGATATCCACATGTCTAACACAAATGCTAACACAAAAGCATACTTATGCTATAGGGTACTGATGGTGAACCTTCTCACTCCATAACTTTGACCAATCCAACTCACATCATGCCTCAAATGCTGCAATGTTGGAAGTGCATAATGTGGGTTGAACTTTGACAACAGCTGCAGTGCGAAGGTTATCCTTCTGTGTTCTTGGCTTTTAAATAAAAGCATACAAGTAAATATAATAATACATTGTTGATTAAGGGACATGATGTACACCTGTAATATTGTGCAAACAATGGATGTAGGACTATTCCTCTTCAACATTACTTATATTTGTGTCATTTGAAAAAATACATATTTTAGTTAAAAATTAAAAACCCATGTTCAGTAGCTGTGAAAGGCCCGTTTGTGTACTTCTATATTGTTTGCAACCAATGTATTGTATACGGATGGAAGCGCGTCACACTAATAGATTAGATTTATTTTAAATGGAATGTAGCAGAACCAATTGGAGATAAATGAAAAGGATGAGCCACTGAGACACGCTCAGCAGAGTACAAGCAGCAGTGCTTGAACATGTAACTGGAGCGTGATCTGCACTAAAAAAAGTAAAAAACACAGACTGAAGTGAACACTGAAACACAACTGTCCACAATCTGTGAAAAGCTCCTTTCTGTACTTCTATAGTGTTTGCAACCAATGTATTGTATACGGATGGAAGCGCGTCACACTAATAGATTAGATTTATTTTAAATGGAATGTAGCAGAACCAATTGGAGATAAATGAAAAGGATGAGCCACTGAGACACGCTCAGCAGAGTACAAGCAGCAGTGCTTGAACATGTAACTGGAGCGTGATCTGCACTAAAAAAAGTAAAAAACACAGACTGAAGTGAACACTGAAACACAACTGTCCACAATCTGTGAAAAGCTCCTTTCTGTACTTCTATAGTGTTTGCAACCAATGTATTGTATACGGATGGAAGCGCGTCACACTAATAGATTAGATTTATTTTAAATGGAATGTAGCAGAACCAATTGGAGATAAATGAAAAGGATGAGCCACTGAGACACGCTCAGCAGAGTACAAGCAGCAGTGCTTGAACATGTAACTGGAGCGTGATCTGCACTAAAAAAAGTAAAAAACACAGACTGAAGTGAACACTGAAACACAACTGTCCACAATCTGTGAAAAGCTCCTTTCTGTACTTCTATAGTGTTTGCAACCAATGTATTGTATACGGATGGAAGCACGTCACACTAGATTTGATTTTTTTCTAATATAATGGAGCTGCACCAATTCCACTAAATAAAATAAAAAAAAAAAAAAAAAAAAAAGTGACACGTGCAGATGCCTACAAACAGCGGTGGATGCAGAGCAAACTGCAGCGTCACCTGCACTGTCACACACACACCTTGCACAGAGCTGTTAAAACAACACTGGCAAAATGAAGCTTTACACAGCGGTTGGTAAACTAGCCTGCCTCAAGCACAGTAGTACACAAAATCGCAATATCTAACTGTCCCTCAGAGTCAGCACAGCAGCGTTCTGTCCCTAACTGAGTTCACAGCACAGTGACGCTAAAATGGCTGCGGCGCCTTTTATAGTGCATTCTGACATCATTTCAGCAGCCAATCACAGCCATGCCATTAGTTAAGATGACCGCATCATTACAGGATGTGCCCACACTTCGTAGGATTCCTCATTGGCTGACTAAAATCACATTGCCTCTCAAAGAATTATGGGAACTTCCGATTCCGGTATACGATATGGAAAAAGTATCGGAATTAAGTATCGGAATTCCGATAACGCGAATATCGGCCGATACCCGATACTTGCGGTATCGGAATGCTCAACACTACTAGCAACGCTTCGGACCCCGGTGTCCGGTGATTTAGTGCAGGTAGTCCAATACCTGATGCACTTCTCTCTGTCTTCTCCACTGCGCCCTTCGCCCTGCTTCCCGCTCTTAACATAAGCACTTGTAGCTTTTGATGGTAAAGTCAGCTTTCTTCAGAGCTCGCTGAGCAGCTCTCAGTATCCTCCTTGTTTCAGCTTCTGTTGAGGTACTGATTAAGGGTAGCTCTGACTAGGCTAGGATGATTCACTTCACCCGTACTAGCCTCCACTTCCTTGTCAGGTGAGCTACGCTAGCTCTGTGAGGATTCAGTCCTCTCTCCTAGTCCAGACTGAACTGGCACTGAACTGCACTGTCCGAAGACAGGAAACTGAATTCATCTGAGCTCTTCTCAGACAGGAAACTATCTGACTCTGCTACGTGTCACTACCTCTTATATCTCAGATGAGTGTGTCTGAAACAGTGGGTGGCAGTGAATGCATATCAAGCGTTGCGATTACCTTCCTGTGCACTCTCCTGGATTTATGTGTGCCTTACATAGCTGGGCCACACAATAGCATTTACCTTGGTGGCCAAATAGTTCAATTTTGGTCTCATCTGACCACAGGACTTTTTTCAATATATTTGTGGAGTCTCCCACATGTCTTTTGGAAAACTCAAAACGAGCATTGCAATTTTTATGTGTAAGTAAAGGTTTTTTTTCTGCCCACTCTTACATAAAGGCCACCTCTATGGAGTGTACGGCTTATTGTGGTCGTATGGACAGATACCCCAGTTTTTGCTCGGGAACTCTGCAGCTCCTTCAGGGTTACCTTTGGTCTTTGTGCTGCCTTTCTGATTAATGTCCTTCTTGCCTAGGCTGAGAGTTTTGGCTGGCTGGTCTTTCTTGGCAGGTTTGTTGTGATACCATTTTCTTTCCATTTGATGATAATGGATTTGATGGTGCTCCGGGGATCATCAGAGATTTTGATATTTTTTTACAGCTCAACTCTGATTTGTACTTTTCAATAACTTTGTCCCTGACTTGTTTGAAGATTTCATTGGGCCTCATGGTGTTGTTTGATTAATGGTGCCTCTTGCTTAACCCCTTCCCGACCCATGATGCCGACGTCGGCGTCATGAAAACCTGTGCCATCCCGACCCATGACGCCTACGTCGGCGTCATGCTATAAATCATGTTCCTGCGGGTCGGGAGACCGGGGTCACTGAAAGGTCACCCGACCCGCAGTAACAGGACCCTTACTGCATCACCACAGGGGGGTTGGCTTAACCCCCACGTGGCCACGATCGCTCTGATTGGCTGTTAAAAGTGAAACAGCCAATCAGAGCGATTTGTAATATTTCACCAATGAAACTGGTGAAATATTACAATCCAGCCGTGGCCGATGCTGCAATAGCATCTGCCATGGCTGGACACCAAGATCTGACCCCCCCACACCAAGTCACGGCGGTGATAGGCCGCCGCCATCGAAAGATGGCAGCGATCGGTCACCGCCGTCACTGTCTGCTCCCCTGCTCCTGCGATCGGCTGCCCCCACCTACCGATCCCCCCCCTCACCTTCCGACGCCCCCTACTCACCTCTCCCGGTCCACCGATGTCCCTGGATCCGTCCCGGAGGCTGCCCGGGATTCTTCATGGGCGCCGCCATCTTGGAAAATGGCGGGCACATGCGCAGTGCGCCCGCCGGTCGGCGCATGCGCAGTGCGCCCTCCATTATACAAAAATTTATTTTGATCACTGTGATAAACTGTCACAGTGATCAAAATAAAAAAAGTAAATGAACCCCCCTGTCATAGGTAGGGACAAATAATAAAATAAAGAATTTTTTTTTTTTCCTAGCGGATTTTGCTGCGGATCCGCGGCGGATATCGCTGCTGATCCGCGGTGGATTTCGCGGCTGATCAGCGGCGGATTTCGCTGCTGATCCACGGCGGATTTCGCTGCTGATCCGCGGCGGATTTCGCTGCTGATCCGCGGCGGATTTCGCGGCTGATCCGCATCGGATTCGCTGCGGATCCGCGGCTGATTCGCTGCTGATCCGCGGCTGATTTCGCTGCGGATCCGCGGCGGATTTCGCTGCTGATCCGCGGCTGATTTCGCTGCTGATCCGCGGCTGATTTTGCTGCGGATCCGCGGCTGATTTCGCTGCTGATCCGCGGCTGATTTCGCTGCTGATCCGCGGCTGATTCGCTGCTGATCCGCGGCTGATTTCGCTGCTGATCCGCGGCTGATTTCGCTGCTGATCCGCGGCGGATTTCGCTGCAGATCCGCGGCTGATTTTGCTGCTGATCCGCGACTGATTTTGCTGCGGATCCGCGGCTGATTTTGCTGCTGATCCGCGACTGATTTTGCTGCGGATCCGCGGCTGATTTTGCTGCTGATCCGCGGCGGATTCGCTGCGGCGATTCCGCGGCCTGATTTCGCTGCGGATCCGCGGCTGATTTCGCTGCGGATCCGCGGCGGATTCGCTGCTGATTCGCGGCGGATCCGCGGCTGATTTCGCTGCTGATCCGCGGCTGATTTCGCTGCTGATCCTCGGCGGATTTCGCTGCGGATCCGCGGCTGATTTTGCTGCTGATCCGCAACTGATTTTGCTGCGGATCCGCGGCTGATTTTGCTGCTGATCCGCGACTGATTTTGCTGCTGATCCGCGGCTGATTTTGCTGCTGATCCGCGGCGGATTCGCTGCGGATCCGCGGCTGATTTCGCTGCTGATCCGCGGCGGATTTCGCTGCGGATCCGCGGTGGATTTCTCTGCTGATCCGCGGCTGATTTCGCTGCTGATTCGCTGCGGATCCGCGGCTGATTTCGCTGCTGATCCGCGGCGGATTCGCTGCTGATTCGCTGCGGATCCGCAGCTGATTTCGCTGCTGATCCGCGGCGGATTTCGCTGCGGATCCGCGGCTGATTTCGCTGCTGATCCGCGGCGGATTTAGCTGCGGATCCGCGGCTGATTTTGCTGCTGATCCGCGACTGATTTTGCTGCGGGTCCGCGGCTGATTTTGCTGCTGATCCGCGACTGATTTTGCTGCGGATCCGCGGCTGATTTTGCTGCTGATCCGCGATGATTTTGCTGCGGATCCGCGGTGATTTTGCTGCTGATCCGCGCCTGATTTTGCTGCGGATCCGCAGCTGATTTTGCTGCTGATCCGCGGCGATTTTGCTGCGATCCGCGGCAAATTTTGCTGCGGATCCGCGGCTGATTTTGCTGCTGATACGCGGCGGATTTTGCTGCTGATCCACGGCGGATTTTGCTGCTGATCCGCGGCTGATTTTGCTGCTGATCCGCGACTGATTTTGCTGCGGATCCGCGGCTGATTATCTGCTGATTCATCTGCGCTAGCGGGTATAGCATAACACGATCGCTACGTGTTGAACGGGCTGGTAAAACGCAATATGAACCCAGCCTTAGGGTTAGAACTAGGGTTAGGGTTAGCATTAGGGTTAAGGTTAGAATTACGGTTAGGGTTGGAATTTGGGTTAGGGTTGGAATTAGGGTTAGGGTTGGAATTAGGGTTAGGCTTGTGGTTAGGTTTATGGTTAGAGTTGGGATTAGGGTTAGGGGTGTGTTGGGGTTAGGGTTATGATTAGGGTTTGTATTAGGGTTAGGTGTGTGTAAGGGTTAGGGTTGGGGTTAGGGGTGTGTTGGGGTTAGGGTTGGAGTTAGAATTGAGAGGTTTCCACTATTTAGGCACATCAGGGGGTCTCCATACGCGACATGGCGCCACCATTGATTCCTGCAAATTTTGCGTTCAAAAAGTCAAACAGTGCTCCCTTTATTCCAAGCCCCGACGTGTGCCCAAACAGTGGTTTATCCCCACATATGAGGTATCAGCGTACTCGAGAAAAATTGCACAACAACTTTGGGGTTCTAATTTCTCCTGTTAACATTGGGAAAAAAAATTGGGGACTAAAAAATTATTTTTGTGGAAAAAAAATGATTTTATATTTTCACGGCTCTGCGTTATAAACTTCTGTGAAGGACTTGGAGATTCAAAGTGCTTATCACACATTTATAGGAGTTCCTTGGGGGATCTAGTTTCCAAAATGGGGTCACTTGTGGGGAGTTTCTACTGTTTAGGCACATCAGGGACTCTGCAAACGTAACATGACGCCCGAAGACCATTCCATCAAGTGGGCATTTCAAAATGTCACTACTTCCCATCTGAGCCCCGACGTGTGCCATACAGTAGTTTTCTCCCACATATGGGATATCAGCATACTCAGGACAAATTGGACAACAACTTTTGGGGTCTAATTTCTCATGTTACCCTTGGGAAAAAAAAAATTGGGGACTAAAAGATCCTGATTGTGGAAAAAATATGATTTTTTTATTTTCATGCCCGGGCGTTATAAACTTCTGTGTAGCCCTTGGGGTTCAAAGTGCTCACCACACATCTAGATAAGTTCTTTGCGGGGTCTAGTTTCCAAAATGGGGTCACTTGTGGGGAGTTTCTACTGTTTAGGCACATCAGGGGCTCTGCAAACGTAACAAGATGCCCGCAGACCATTCCATCAAGTCGGCATTTCAAAGCGTCACTACATCCCTTCCGAGCCCTGACGTGTGCTCAAACAGTGGTTCCCCCCACATATGGGGTACTAACGTACTCAGGACAAACTGGACAACAACTTTTGGGGTCCAATTTCTCCTGTAACCACTGTGAAAATAAAAAATAGTGGGCTAAAAAATAATTTTTTGAGAAAAAAAAATGATTTTTTATTTTCACGGCTCTGCGTTATAAACTTCTGTGAAGCACCTGGGGGTTCAAAGTGCTCACTATGCATCTAGATAAGTTCCATAGGGCGTCTAGTTTCCAAAATGGGGTCACTTGTGGGGGAGCTCCAATGTTTAGGCACACAGGGACTCTCCAAATCCGACATGGCAACCGCTAAATATTCCAGCATATTTTCCATTCAAAAAGTCAAATGGCGCTACTTCCCTTCTGAGACCTGCCGTGAGCCCAAACAGTGGTTTATGACCACATATGAGGTATCTGTGTACTCAGGAGAAATTGCCCAACAAATTTTAGAATCCAATTTATACTGTTGCCCCTGTGAAAATGAAAAAAACTGAGGTTAAAAGAAAATTTTTGTGAAAAAAAAGTACTTTCTTTTATTTACGGATCAATTTGTGAAGCACCTGGGGGTTCAAAGTGCTCACTATGCATCTAGATAAGTTCCTTAAGGGGTCTAGTTTCCAAAATGGGGTCACTTGTGGGGAAGCTCCAATGTTTAGGCACACAGGAACTCTCCAAATGCGACATGGCAACCGCTAAATATTCCAGCATATTTTCTATTCAAAAAGTCAAATGGTGATCCTTCCCTTCTGAGCCCTGCCGTGCGCCAAAACAGTGGTTTATGACCACATATGAGGTATCTGTGTACCAGGAGAAATTGCCCAACAAATTTTAGGATCCAATTTATACTGTTGCCCCTGTGAAAATGAAAAAAACTGAGGCTAAAAGAAAATTTTTGTGAAAAAAAAGTACTTTCTTTTATTTACGGATCAATTTGTGAAGCACCTGGGGTTCAAAGTGCTCACTATGCATCTAGATAAGTTCCCTAGGGGGTCTAGTTTCCAAAATGGGGTCACTTGTGGGGGAGCTCCAATGTTTAGGCACACAGGAACTCTCCAAATGCGACATGGCAACCGCTAAATATTCCAGCATATTTTCCATTCAAAAAGTCAAATGGCGCTCCTTCCCTTCTGAGTCCTGCCGTGCGCCCAAACAGTGGTTTATGACCACATATGAGGTATCTGTGTACTCAGGAGAAATTGCCCAACAAATTTTAGGATCCAATTTATACTGTTGCCCATGTGAAAATGAAAAAAACTGAGGCTAAAGAAAATTTTTGTGAAAAAAAAGTACTTTCTTTTATTTACGGATCAATTTGTGAAGCACCTGGGGGTTCAAAGTGCTCACTATGCATCTAGATAAGTTCCTTAAGGGGTCTAGTTTCCAAAATGGGGTCACTTGTGGGGGAGCTCCAATGTTTATGCACACAGGAACTCTCCAAATGCAACATGGCAACCGCTAAATATTCCAGCACATTTTCTACTCAAAAAGTCAAATGGCGCTCCTTCCCTTCTGAGCCCTGCCGTGCGCCCAAACAGTGGTTTATGACCACATATGAGGTATCTGTGTACTCAGGAGAAATTGCCCAACAAATTTTAGGATCCAATTTATACTGTTGCCCATGTGAAAATGAAAAAAACTGAGGCTAAAAGAAAATTTTTGTGAAAAAAAAGTACTTTCTTTTATTTACGGATCAATTTGTGAAGCACCTGGGGGTTCAAAGTGCTCACTATGCATCTAGATAAGTTCCTTAGGGGGTCTCGTTTCCAAAATGGGGTCACTTGTGGGGGAGCTCCAATGTTTAGGCACACAGGGACGCTCCAAATGCGACATGGCAACCGCTAAATATTCCAGCATATTTTCCATTCAAAAAGTCAAATGGCGCTCCTTCCCTTCTGAGCCCTGCCGTGCGCCCATACAGTAGTTTATGACCACATATGAGGTATCTGTGTACTCAGGAGAAATTGCCCAACAAATTTTAGGATCCATTTTATCCTGATGCCCATGTAAAAATGAAAAAATTGATGCTAAAAGAAAATTTTTGTTGGAAAAATTAAAATGTCCATTTTTTCCTTCCACGTTGCTTTAGTTCCTGTGAAGCACCTGAAGGGTTAATAATCTTCTTGAATGTAGTTTTGAGTAGCTTGAGGGGTGCAGTTTTTATAAAGGTGTCACTTTTGGGTATTTTCTGCCATATAGACCCTCAAAGTGACTTCAAATGTGAGGTGGTCCCTAAAAAAAATGGTTTTGTAAATTTTGCTGTAAAAATGAGAAATCGCTGGTCAACTTTTTAACCCTTATAACTTCCTAACAAAAAAAAATGTTGTTCCCAAAATTGTGCTGATGTAAAGTAGACATGTGGGAAATGTTATTTATTAACTATTTTGTGTCACATAACTCTCCGGTTTAACAGAATAAAAATTAAAAATTTGAAAATTACAAAATTTTCAAAATTTTCGCCAAATTTCCATTTTTTTCACAAATAAACGCAAACATTATCGACCTAAATTTACCACTAACATGAAGCCCAATATGTCACGAAAAAACAATCTCAGAATCGCTAGGATCCGTTGAAGCGTTCCTGAGTTATTACCTCATAAAGGGACACTGGTCAGAATTGCAAAAAATGGCAAGGTCTTTAAGGTCAAAATAGGCTGGGTCATGAAGGGGTTAATGGTGTTGCAGCCTGTGTGGCCTTTCAAAAAAGATGTGTGTATACTGACAGACCATGTGACACTTAGATTGGACACAGGTGGACTTCCTTTCACTAAGCAAATGACTTATGAAGGTAATTGCTTGCAGCAGAAATGTTTAGGGACTTCATTGTAAAAGGTGTGAATACATATGCCATGACAATTTTTAGTTATTTGATCCTATAAATATAAGTTCATAGAATCATAGAATCATAGAATGGTAGAGTTGGAAGGGACCTCCTGGGCCATCTGGTCCAACCCCCTGCTCAAAGCAGGATTCTCTAAATCATCCCAGACAGATGTCTGTCCAGCCTCTGTTTGAAGACTTCCATTGAAGGAGAACTCACCACCTCTCGTGGCAGCCTGTTCCACTCATTGATCACCCTGTCAAAAAGTTTTTTCTAATATCTAATCTGTGTCTCCTCCGATTCAGTTTCATCCCATTGCTTCTAGTCTTTCCTTGTGCAAATGAGAATAAAGATGATCCTTCTACAATGTGACAGCCCTTGAGATATTTGTAGACAGCTATTAAGTCTCCTCTCAGTCTTCTTTTTTGCAAGCTAAACATTCCCAAATCCTGCAACCGTTCCTCATAGGACATGGTTTGCAGACCAGTCACCATTCTGGTGGCTCTTCTCTGAACTTGCTCCAGTTTGTTGATGTCTTTTTTAAAATGTGGTGCCCAAAACTGGACACAGTATTCCAGATGAGGTCTGACCAAAGAGGAGTAGAGTGCAATAATGACCTCACGTGATCTAGACTGTATGCTTCTGTTGATACATCCTAGAATTGTATTTGCCTTTTTTGCTGCTGCATCACACTGTTGACTCATGTTCAGTCTGTGATCAATTAGTATACCAAAGTCTTATTCACATGTGCTGTTACTTAGCCCTATTCCTCCCATTTTGTATATGCTTTTTTCATTTTTATTGCCCAGATGTAGTACTTTGCATTTTTCCCTGTTAAAAACCATTCTGTTAGTTGCTGCCCACTGCTCCAGTTTATTTATATCTTTTTGAATCCTCTCTCTCTCTTCTCTAGTATTAGCTACCCCTCCTAGCTTTGTGTCATCAGCAAATTTGATCAGTTTACCCTCAATTCCTTCATCTAAATCATTGATAAAGATGTTGAACAATACAGGGCCCAAAACAGAGCCTTGTGGTACCCCACTTGAGACATTCTTCCAACTGGATGTGCAGCCATTTACGACCAATCACTAAGCCAGTTATGAATCCACCTAACAGTTGCCTTGTCCATTCCATACTTAGTCATTTTTTCAATAAGGATTGTGTGAGATACTTTGTCAAATGCTTTGCTGAAGTCAAGATATACTATATCTACAGCATTTCCCTGATCCACCCAGTCAGTGATTCTGTCATAGAAGGAAATTAAGTTAGTCTGACATGACTTATTAGTTACAAACCCATGCTGACTCTGTTTAATCACTTCATTCTTATCCAGGTACTTACATACATGTTCTTTAATAATTCGTTCAAAGATCTTTCCTGGTATAGAAGTCAGACTCATCGGCCTGTAGTTCCCTGGGTCCACCTTCTTCCCCTTTTTGAAGATAGGAACAACATTTGCTCTTCTCCAGTCTTCTGGGACTTCTCCTGTTCTCCAAGAATTTTGCTAACATTTTTCTTACTTCATTTCACCAACTTAGATCTTAGACCAGACAGACCTGTGCAAAGTTCGGCCCGCGGGCCACATCCGGTCCTCTGGCTGCCTCAGTCCAGCCTGCAGACCGAGACAGCTGTGGGGCTGGAAATCAAAGGTCCACAGGCCACACCGTGCCCACCCACTCGCTGTCTCCTTCTGCGCTGACTGCGTTAGTGGAGGAGGGGCCTTCGGCCACTTCCTCCACCAATCAACGTGTGAAACAGCTGACACGATGATGTCATTTCATCGTGTCAGCTGTGTACTGCGGAGAGTCAGCGTACCGGAGACACCGAGACAGGAGCAAAAGCAGAGCGCCGGGAATGGGACCGAGGTGAGTATGTGGTGTTCTTTTTTTCATATGTATGGGATGTTTGGGTGGGCATGGGAAGCTATGATGGTGTTGTGCAGAACATGGGGATGCTATGAGGGTGTCGTGCAGCACATGGGGAGGCTATGGGGGTGTCATGCAGAACATGGGAAGGCTATGCAGGTGTTGTGCAGAACATGGGGAGGCTATGCGGGTGTCGTGCAGAACATGGGGAGGCTATGGGGGTGACATGCTGCACATGGGAGGCTATGGGGGTGACATGCTGTGCATGGGGATGCTATGGGGGTGACATGCTGCACATGGGGAGGCTATGGGAGTGTCTTGCTGCACATGGGAGGCTAAGGGGGTGACATGCTGTGCATGGGGAGGCTATGGGGGTGTCCTACTGCACATGGGGAGGCTATAGGGGTGACAAACTGCACATGGGGAGGCTATGGGGGTGACATGCTGCACATGGGGAGGCTATGGCGGTGACGTGCAGAAAATAGGGAGGCTATGGAGGTGATATGTTGCACATGGGTAGACTGTGGGGTGACATGCAGTATATGGGAAGGCTGTGGGGGCCTCATGCAGTATATAGGGAGGCTGTGTGGGGCCTCATGCAGTATATAGGGAGGCTGTGTGGGGCCTCATGCAGTGTATATAGGGAGGCTGTGTGGGCTCATGCAGTATATGTAGGGAGGCTGTGTGGGGCTCCTGCAGTATATATATAGGGAGGGACTGTACTCTGGTTCAAATGATATATAGCAGGATGTCAGCATACTTAATTCTGCTCAATATTAAGTGAGACAATTGAACCCGAGATTGAATTGATTATTATCAATAATATAATAATTATAATATACTAGCTTAAAAAAGACCTCGTACTACCACTATATTATATTATTAAATAATTATCAGTGTCTGAATTCTGGGTTTATACCGCTAACCGCCACAGGTGGCAAGTACAGTAGTAGGTGCACTGACACAGGTGGCAGGTACAGTAGTAGGTGAACTGACCAACTCAGACAAGTGTTTGTGCAAGCGGTTATAAACGGTCATGATTATCTTATCATGAGCGCTGTTTCTGGGTAGTCAGTTAGGATTGTGCAGGAACATTTCCTATTAACAAGGGGAATGGTACTGTACCACCATGTTGTCAATTTAATCATACATTAAAGATCAGAGAAACGGCACACAGAAGAGTTCTAGAAAAAATATTCCTATTGAAATAAATAGCGCTCAAATGTACTGTATTTTTTTGGACTATAAGACGCATCGGACCATAAGACGCACCAAGGTTTTAGAGGAGGAAAATAGGAAAGAAAAGTTGAAGCAAAATAAGTGGTCATGACACACTGTTGTGGGGGAAATCTGTTGCCAACACTGTTAGGAAGGTAATGTCACACAATTCTGTACTAATGTCCTCCATCCTGGAATCAATGTTCCCCATCCTGGGCCTGGTATATACAGTTGAAACTAGAAGATTACATACACTATATAAAAAGACACATATGAATGTTTACTCAATATCTGACATGAAATCAGAATAAACCTTTCCCGTTTTAGGATAATTAGGATTACTATAATTATTAATATTTGCCAAATGTCAGAATAATGAGAAAGAGAGAATGTGTTAAGGCATTTTTATTACTTACTGCAAAGCCAAAAGTTTACATACATTTCATTAGTATTTGGTACCATTGCCCTTAAACTGAATTACTTGGGTCAAACATTTGGGATATCCTTCCACAAGCATCTCACAATAGTTGGTCGGAATTTGGGCCCATTCCTCCTGACAAAACTGGTGTAACTGATCCAGGTTTGTAGGTTGCTTTGCTCCCACCTGCTTTTTTAGCTTTGTCCATAAATTTTCCATAGGATTGAAATCAGGGCTTTGTGATGGCCACTCCAAGACATTGTCTTTGTTATCCTTAAGCCACTTTGTTACCATTTTGGCAGTATGCTTCTGGTCATTGTCCATTTGGAAGACGCATTTCCGCCCAAGCTTTAACTTCCTGGCTGATGTGTTGAGATGTTGCTTCAGTATTGCCACATAGTCTTCTTTTCTTATGATGCCATTTATTTTGTGAAGTGCACCAGTCCCTCCTGCAGCAAAAAAAACCCACAACATGATGCTGCCACTCCCATGTTTCACAGTTGGATAGTGTTCTTAGGCTTCCAAGCTTCTCCCTTTTTCTTCCAAATGTAACAATGGTCATTATGCCCAATCAGTTCAATTTTAGTTTCATCAGACCACAGGACATGTCTCCAAAAATTAAGTTCTTTGTTCCTGTGTGCATTTGCAAAGATTAATCTGGCTTTTTATGTTTCTTTTGGAGTAATGGCTACTTCCTGGCAGAGTGGCCTTTCAACCCATGTTGATACAGTACTCATTTCACTGTGGATATAGACACAATCTTACCAGCATCCACAATCATCTTCACAAGGTCTTTTGCTTTTGTCCTTTGGGTTGATATGCACATGTTGGACCAAAGCACGTTCATCTCAGGGACACTGAACCCGTCTCATAGAATCATAGAATGGTAGAGTTGGAAGGGACCTCCTGGGCCTTCTGGTCCAACCCCCTGCTCAAAGCAGGATTCTCTAAATCATCCCAGACAGATGTCTGTCCAGCCTCTGTTTGAAGACTTCCATTGAAGGAGAACTCACCACCTCTCGTGGCAGCCTGTTCCACTCATTGATCACCCTAACTGTCAAAAAGTTTTTTCTAATATCTAATCTGTGTCTCCTCCCATTCAGTTTCATCCCATTGCTTCTAGTCTTTCCTTGTACAAATGAGAATAAAGATGATCCTTCTACAATGTGACAGCCCTTGAGATATTTGTAGACAGCTATTAAGTCTCCTCTCAGTCTTCTTTTTTGCAAGCTAAACATTCCCAAATCCTGCAACCGTTCCTCATAGGACATGGTTTGCAGACCGGTCACCATTCTGGTGGCTCTTCTCTGAACTTGCTCCAGTTTGTTGATGTCTTTTTTAAAATGTGGTGCCCAAAACTGGACACAGTATTCCAGATGAGGTCTGACCAAAGAGGAGTAGAGGGCAATAATGACCTCACGTGATCTAGACTGTATGCTTCTGTTGATACATCCTAGAATTGAATTTGCCTTTTTTGCTGCTGCATCACACTGTGCAGTATGATGGCTGGACATTCCCATCTTGTCTATACAGATGAACGAGGCACCTTCAGGTATCTTGAAATTGTACCCCAGGATGAGCCAGACAAATGCAAGTCCACAATTCTCTTCCTGATATCTTGGATGATTTCTTTAGACTTTCCAGTGATGCTACACAAAGAAGCAGTGTATTTCAGGTGTGCATTAAAATGCATCCACAGGTGTGTCTCTAACTCAGATGTTGCAAAAAAAAAAGAAATCAGAAGCTTCCAAACACATGACATGATCATATGGGCAGTCCAGAATTGTTTAAAGGCATAGTAATCTTACTGTATATAAACTTTTGACTTTGCGGTAATAAAAATGCCTTAAAACATTCTCTATCTCTCATTCCAGCATTTGGCAAATATTAATAACTAGCTGAAGAGCCCGGCGCTGCCCGGGCATAGTAACTAACTACGGTTAGTTATAACAAATTGTAATGATTATATCTATAAATATAAAGCTGAGTGTATAGCCCACTCCACATAGCCACATTCACTATAATATCCCACACAATCCTGTCAGCCAGAGCTACCAGACTACTACCCCTAATATCCCACATCATCCCGTCACAGCCGCCAGACTACTACCCCTAATATCCCACATCATCCCGTCAGCCAAAGCCACCAGACTACTCCCCCTAATATCCCACATCATCCCGTCACAGCCGCCAGACTACTACCACTAATATCCCACATCATCCCGTCAGCCAGAGCCACCAGACTACTGCACCTAATATCCCACATCATCCCGTCAGCCAGAGCCACCGGACTACTACCCTAATATCCCACATCATCCCGTCACAGTCGCCAGACTACTCCCCCTAATATCCCACATCATCCCGTCAGCCAGAGCCACCAGACTACTACCCCTAAAATCCCACATCATCCCGTCAGCCAGAGCCACCGGACTACTACCCCTAAAATCCCATATCATCCTGTCAGCCTGGGGTCAGAACCACAGTGCTGAGTGGAATAGCCCTAACTTTCATAACGGGGATCCCTTTAAGAGAGGCCTGGCGTCAGAACCAGAGCGCTGAGTGGATTTGCCCTCACTTCTATACCAATGATCCCTTTAATAGAAGCCTGGGGTCAGAATCAGAGCGCTGAGGGATTTACCCTAACTTCCATACTGGAGATCACTTTAAGAGAGGCCTGGCGTCAGAACCAAAGCACAGTGTGGATTTGCCCTCACTTCCATACCGGGGATCCCTTTAAGAGGGCCTGGGGTCAGAACCAGAGTGCTTAGTTGAATTGCCCTAACTTCCATACCAATGATCCCTTTAAGAGGCCCCGAGGTCAGAACCACAGCGCTGAGTGGAACAGTCCTAACTTCCATACTGGGGATCCCTTTAAGAGAGGCCTGGGGTCAAAACCAAATCGCTGGATGGATTTGCCCTCCCTTCCATACCAATGATCCCTTTAATAGAGGCCTGGGGTCAGTACCAGAGCATTTGAAGGCAATTGCCCTGACTTCCATACCGGGGATCCCTTTAAGAGAGCCTGGGGTCAGAATCAGAGAGCTGAGTGGAATGGCCCTAACTTCAATACCGGGATCTCTTTAAGAGAGGCCTGGCATCAGAACCAAAGCGCTGGATGGATTTGCCCTGACTTCCATACCAATGATCCCTTTAAGAAGGCCTGGGGTCAGAATCAGAGCGCTGAGGGATTTACCCTAACTTCCATACTGGAGATCCCTTTAAGAGATGCCTGGAGTCAGACCAGAGTGCTTAGTGGAATTGCCCTAACTTCCATACCAATGATCCCTTTAAGAGACCTGGGGTCAGAACTACAGAGCTGAGTGGAATGGCCCTAACTTCCATACCGGAGATCCCTTTAAGAGGGAAGATGTGCCTATGGAATGGATGATGTGTGATGGGGATATGGGCTCGGGAGCGGGTGATTCATTTCTGCCATGTGCTCTCTGCTTCTGTCTGGGGGGCAGAAAATGGCTGGGAGCTTATGTTCCCGGGGATGCTAGATTTCTCTCACCTGCTCAGTGTCAGCTGAGGTGTTGTTGTGGAGTGAGAAAATTGTTGCTCATAGCAACCAATCACAGCTCAGCTTCTATTAAACAGCTCTGGTGAAATGAAAGATGCTTAGGGATTGGTTGCAAGGAAAACTGTTGCTCATAGCAACCAATCACAGCTCAGCTTCTTTTAAACAGCTCTGGTTAAATGTAAGATACTCTGTGATTGGTTGGTGATACCCACACACACATTCAAATTTATATATATAGATTGATATTAAAATTGAATACAATTAATTTCAGCCTATTGGTTCAGCCCTCCACAACAGTCACGGTCTCTCGTGTGGCCCCTCGGGAAAATTAATTGCCCACCCCTACCTTAGACTATTTAGTGCAAAAGCATCCCACACAAATCGGATTACAAAAATATTTCAATATCGGTTGCAATATAACAAAAAATATAAAAAGTCAAGGAGTGGGGTGAATACTTTCGCAATCCACATCTTGCAACGGGGCTCATCAGGCTCTAGTTACGCCACTGCCTATGGACATAGCATTTGCTAGTAAAGGATAATATGATTAGTCCATTCAGTAACTGTAGATATTTTTAATCTATTCCACTTTGTGTTTTTCCGATGCAGTTTTGTATTTATAACTGTATAGAAATAGAACCACTGATCAATCTTGTAGATTCCATGGAGATTTGATGGTAAAGTGATCTATAATTTGTAAGACTTTTAACATGGCAAACCACACAGAAATAAATTATTCTCCCCATTTTCCTCTATATCGCCAAGGAATATTTTTTTGCATTCATAGTTATACTGATTTGCCCTCACTTCTATACCAATGATCCCTTTAATAGAAGCCTGGGGTCAGAATCAGAGTGCTTAGTGGAATTGCCCTAACTTCCATACCAATGATCCCTTTAAGAGGCCCCGAGGTCAGAACCACAGCGCTGAGTGGAACAGTCCTAACTTCCATACTGGGGATCCCTTTAAGAGAGGCCTGGGGTCAAAACCAAATCGCTGGATGGATTTGCCCTCCCTTCCATACCAATGATCCCTTTAATAGAGGCCTGGGGTCAGTACCAGAGCATTTGAAGGCAATTGCCCTGACTTCCATACCGGGGATCCCTTTAAGAGAGCCTGGGGTCAGAATCAGAGCGCTGAGTGGAATGGCCCTAACTTCAATACCGGGGATCTCTTTAAGAGAGGCCTGGCATCAGAACCAAAGCGCTGGATGGATTTGCCCTGACTTCCATACCAATGATCCCTTTAAGAAAGGCCTGGGGTCAGAATCAGAGCGCTGAGGGATTTACCCTAACTTCCATACTGGAGATCCTTTAAGAGATGCCTGGAGTCAGAACCAGAGTGCTTAGTGAAATTGCCCTAACTTCCATACCAATGATCCCTTTAAGAGACCCTGGGGTCAGAACTACAGAGCTGAGTGGAATGGCCCTAACTTCCATACCGGAGATCCCTTTAAGAGAGGCCTGGGGTCAGTACCAAAGCGCATAGTGGATTTGCCCTCACTTCCATACCGGGGATCCCTTTAAGAGAGGCCTGGGGTCAAAATCAAAGCACAGGATTGATTTGCCCTGACTTCCATATCGGAGATCCCTTTAAGAGGGAAGATGTGCCTATGGGATGGATGATGTGTGATGGGGATATGGGCGCGGGAGCGGGTGATTCATTTCTGCCATGTGCTCTCTGCTTCTGTCTGGGGGGCAGAAAATGGCTGGGAGCTTATGTTCCCGGGGATGCTAGATTTCTCTCACCTGCTCAGTGTCAGCTGAGGTGTTGTTGTGGAGTGAGAAAATTGTTGCTCATAGCAACCAATCACAGCTCAGCTTCTATTAAACAGCTCTGGTGAAATGAAAGATGCTTAGGGATTGGTTGCAAGGAAAACTGTTGCTCATAGCAACCAATCACAGCTCAGCTTCTTTTAAACAGCTCTGGTTAAATGTAAGATACTCTGTGATTGGTTGGTGATACCCACACACACATTCAAATTTATATTATATAGATTGATATTAAAATTGAATAGAATTAATTTCAGCCTATTGGTTCAGCCCTCCACAACAGTCACGGTTCTCTCGTGTGGCCCCTCGGGACAATTAATTGCCCACCCCTACCTTAGACTATTTAGTGCAAAAGCATCCCACACAAATCGGATTACAAAAATATTTCAATATCGGTTGCAATATAACAAAAAATATAAAAAGTCAAGGAGTGGGGTGAATACTTTCGCAATCCACATCTTGCAACGGGGCTCATCAGGCTCTAGTTACGCCACTGCCTATAGACATTAGCATTTGCTAGTAAAGGATAATATGATTAGTCCATTCAGTAACTGTAGATATTGTTAATCTATTCCACTTTGTGTTTTTCCGATGCAGTTTTGTATTTATAACTGTATAGAAATAGAACCACTGATCAATCTTGTAGATTCCACTGAGATTTGATGGTAAAGTGATCAATAATTTGTAAGACTTTTAACATGGCAAACCACACAGAAATAAATTATTCTCCCCATTTTCCTCTATATCGCCAAGGAATAATTTTTTGCATTCATAGTTATACTGATTTGCCCTCACTTCTATACCAATGATCCCTTTAATAGAAGCCTGGGGTCAGAATCAGAGCGCTGAGGGATTTACCCTAACTTCCATACTGGAGATCACTTTAAGAGAGGCCTGGCGTCAGAACCAAAGCACAGTGTGGATTTGCCCTCACTTCCGTACCGGGGATCCCTTTAAGAGGGCCTGGGGTCAGAACCAGAGTGCTTAGTGGAATTGCCCTAACTTCCATACCAATGATCCCTTTAAGAGGCCCCGAGGTCAGAACCACAGCGCTGAGTGGAACAGTCCTAACTTCCATACTGGGGATCCCTTTAAGAGAGGCCTGGGGTCAAAACCAAATCGCTGGATGGATTTGCCCTCCCTTCCATACCAATGATCCCTTTAATAGAGGCCTGGGGTCAGTACCAGAGCATTTGAAGGCAATTGCCCTGACTTCCATACCGGGGATCCCTTTAAGAGAGCCTGGGGTCAGAATCAGAGAGCTGAGTGGAATGGCCCTAACTTCAATACCGGGGATCTCTTTAAGAGAGGCCTGGCATCAGAACCAAAGCGCTGGATGGATTTGCCCTGACTTCCATACCAATGATCCCTTTAAGAAAGGCCTGGGGTCAGAATCAGAGCGCTGAGGGATTTACCCTAACTTCCATACTGGAGATCCCTTTAAGAGATGCCTGGAGTCAGAACCAGAGTGCTTAGTGAAATTGCCCTAACTTCCATACTAATGTTCCCTTTAAGAGACCCTGGGTCAGAACTACAGAGCTGAGTGGAATGGCCCTAACTTCCATACCGGAGATCCCTTTAAGAGAGGCCTGGGGTCAGTACCAAAGCGCATAGTGGATTTGCCCTCACTTCCATACCGGGGATCCCTTTAAGAGAGGCCTGGGGTCAAAATCAAAGCACAGGATTGATTTGCCCTGACTTCCATATCGGAGATCCCTTTAAGAGGGAAGATGTGCCTATGGGATGGATGATGTGTGATGGGGATATGGGCGCGGGAGCGGGTGATTCATTTCTGCCATGTGCTCTCTGCTTCTGTCTGGGGGGCAGAAAATGGCTGGGAGCTTATGTTCCCGGGGATGCTAGATTTCTCTCACCTGCCCAGTGTCAGCTGAGGTGTTGTTGTGGAGTGAGAAAATTGTTGCTCATAGCAACCAATCACAGCTCAGCTTCTATTAAACAGCTCTGGTGAAATGAAAGATGCTTAGGGATTGGTTGCAAGGAAAACTGTTGCTCATAGCAACCAATCACAGCTCAGCTTCTTTTAAACAGCTCTGGTTAATTGTAAGATACTCTGTGATTGGTTGGTGATACCCACACACACATTCAAATTTATATATATATAGATTGATATTAAAATTGAATAGAATTAATTTCAGCCTATTGGTTCAGCCCTCCACAACAGTCACGGTCTCTCGTGTGGCCCCTCGGGACAATTAATTGCCCACCCCTACCTTAGACTATTTAGTGCAAAAGCATCCCACACAAATCGGATTACAAAAATATTTCAATATCGGTTGCAATATAACAAAAAATATAAAAAGTCAAGGAGTGGGGTGAATACTTTCGCAATCCACATCTTGCAACGGGGCTCATCAGGCTCTAGTTACGCCACTGCCTATAGACATAGCATTTGCTAGTAAAGGATAATATGATTAGTCCATTCAGTAACTGTAGATATTGTTAATCTATTCCACTTTGTGTTTTTCCGATGCAGTTTTGTATTTATAACTGTATAGAAATAGAACCACTGATCAATCTTGTAGATTCCACTGAGATTTGATGGTAAAGTGATCAATAATTTGTAAGACTTTTAACATGGCAAACCACACAGAAATAAATTATTCTCCCCATTTTCCTCTATATCGCCAAGGAATAATTTTTTGCATTCATAGTTAGGCCGGCGTCACACTGGCGACAGAATCGGACGACTGCAATGCGATGAAAAATCGTATTGCAGTCTGCCCTATGTTAATCTATGGAGCAGCTCCCAGTATCAGATTTTTTGTGGTCCGTTTTAAATGTCCGTGAGCAATCGCAGCATGCTGCGATTGTCACCGATTGTGGGTCGACAATCGCCAATGCAAGTCTATGGGAGCGATGAAAAATCTGATTACAAACGGACTGCATGTGTGACTTGCGATGAAATCGCATCGGTGTCCTTTAGAAAAGCCGGCAATTCATCCCCGGCTATACTGTAAAATCACACTGACAGCTTTAATAAAGACTAGAAAGAATAGATATACACACATAGAATACATATATATATATATATATATATATATATATATATATATATATATATATATATAATTGTGACATGTATATATATATATATTTATATTTCCTAGACTTCTACATACTGTAATAGCCGCAAATTCAATTGCCGGCTTCTGTGAAATCACAGAAGCCGACATGAAATGATACATTGTTTCCACACAGTTAACCATGTAATTTCCTGTATTTTGATATTGTTTAGAACTTACAATTACATGAGTGTATTTGTGCAAAATTTCAGACATGTAGGGGTTAATTAAAGGTGTAAATTCGTTGAAAAAAAATGCGTGGGCTCCCGCTGTATTTTCTCCACCAGACAGACAAAGCAAGCGAGTGGGGGCAGATAATAACAGCCTAGGAAGGGTACATTTTTTTGGTGCCCCCCCTGGCTACTAACATCTGCCCCCAGACACCCCAGAAAGGTCAAATCTATAATTAGATTCGCCCTTTCTGGCACTTTGCCCATCTATTCCCATTGCCCTGTAGCGGTGGCGAATGGGTTAATAATCTCACCTTAATGTCACCTTAGTATTGAAAGGTGACCTTAAGGCAGGTTAATAATTGAGAGCTGTCAATTAGACAACTATCAATTATTAATCCTATTGAAGTAAATAAAAAAACACACACACACTTTAAGAATAAACAATTTTAATGAAATAAAAACACATATTTTTGACCATCTTTTATTTAAGTCTTAATCCGTTCGAAGCCCTTGTTCTTCTAAAATAAATATAAAATAATAAAACAACATTATTCTTACCTATCTGGCAATCTGTCACGTCCCACGCTGTAATCCTTCACAAAGGGTTAACTAGCTTTGAGCCAAGCAGTGCAAGTAATCCTGCATGCTCAGCTCAAAGCTCCTGAATGAATAAGTTCCTCTCCTGGCGACAGGAGAGGATGTGTTTAATGAATGAAGCTTAATTGATTGTGTCCACTTTCCCTTTAGGTCAGGTCACTAAAGTTAAATTGCCAATAAATCAATTAAGCTCCATTCATGAATCACTTCCTCTACTTTCTGTGGTAGAGGAACTTATTCATTCAGGGGGTTACAGCTAGGAGACAGAATTATCTCTCTGCTAACTGTAACCTCTTAACCCTTTCTGATGGATTACAGCATGGGACCTGACTGTACATCGGATTGGTAAGTATGATTTTGCTTTTTTATTTTATTTTTATTACAGGAAATGGTTTTAGCAGGAAAATAAAATATTGTCAAAAACGGTGTGATTATTTCATTAAAATTCTTTTTTATTAAACTGTGTGTGTTTGATTTTTCTTTCATACAATAGGATTAATAATTGATAGTTGTCTAATTGACAGCTCTCAATTATTAAACTGCCTTAAGGTCACCTTTCAATACTAAGGTGACATTAAGGTGAGATTATTAATCCATTCGCCACCGCTACAGGGCAATGGGAATAGACGGGCAAAGTGCCAGAAAGGGCGAATCTAATTATAGATTTGCCCTTTCTGGGGTGTCTGGGGGCAGATGTTAGTAGCCAGGGGGGGCACCAAAAAAATGTACCCTCCCTAGGCTGTTATTATCTGCCCCCACTCGCTTGCTTTGTCTGTCTGGTGGAGAAAATACAGCGGGAGCCCACGCATTTTTTTTCAACGAATTTACACCTTTAATTAACCCCTACATGTCTGAAATTTTGCACAAATACACTCATGTAATTGTAAGTTCTAAACAAATATCAAAATACAGGAAATTACATGGTTAACAGTGTGGAAACAATGTATCATTTCATGTCGGCTTCTGTGATTTCACAAAAGCCGGCAATTGAATTAGCGGCTATAACAGTATGTAGAAGTCTAGGAACTATAAATATATGTATATATACATGTCACAATGACATGTATATATATATATATATATGTGTTCTATGTGTATATATCTATTCTTTTTTTTGTGATTGAAATACTATTCTTTTGGATCCATTATATGTCAGTTTTGCAAGCCTGCGAGAAATTCTCGCAAGTCGGATGAAAATCGGATGTTACAAGGTACACACACATGCGACTAAATCGCATCTTTGAAGGAAAATCGGATGACAGAAGCATGTGTGATGTTTGCATTTTGATCCGACAATCGACCGTCTAAAACGGACCGATTTTTTGTCGTTGTGTGTGACGCCGGCCTTATACTGATTTCTTATTATAAGTTAGCCCATATTGCATACAATAATGGGGTCCCAGTTTACTGTCAACCCACATTCATTGCATAAACATATTGGAAATAAAGTTCAATAGAAGGCTAAAAACATACTTGAAACTAATATTGACTGTAATATTATGTTTAGTTGCTGTGGGGCTTACAGTAATGGAAATCCTAGTGCTCTAATACTCACATTACTCATATTGTGTCATATCCAATATCCTTCTAATCAGCCAAGAAAACTGGAAAGTTATTGTCTGATGCCTTGCAGCTCAATGTAAATGTTCAGAAACCTCATTATTCTTTAAAAGGAATAGTTTTTTCCTATGTAATCTGACAGCAGCATAACATAGGGTAAGAGACCTTGATTCCAGCTATGTGTCACTTATGTCTCTTTCACACATCCGTTGTGCGCCTGACGGCGCACTCCGGCATTTTTTTGTCCAACCGCATCCAGCGAAATGTAATGCCGGATGCGGTTTTTTTTGCATTGACTTTCATTAGCGCCGGATGGCGCCTGATGTCAGTGCGTTGTATGCGTTTTTGTCCGGATCCGGCGGAAATGTACAATCCGGCTGTGTAGCCCTGGTACACAATACCAGGAGGATGAGTGGAGAGGTAACAGTTAAGGGCTCTTCATAACATCACGTACACTTCGGACACACCCAGCAGGGGTGTGGAAGGGGGTGATTTAGTCAGTCAGTTTCCTGTCCTTGGACAGAGTAGACGTGTCCAGTCTGAGCCTGTTAGCAGTTCAGAAAGTGGAGGCTAGTACAGGTGGCCTAGTTCACCTCAGCCTAGTCAGAGCTGTGCCCCACTGGAAGACAGACTGAGATATCTATTAAGAGTCGAGCAAATCGAAGGGCAAAGTGGAAGGAATATTTGAAAAGTGCTTTTGGCTTGGAGAAGTCCTGCACATTGCTACTGGTCACTGGGGACCGAGGGATCACTATAGCTTCAAGCATAGTGGTAAGAAAACCAGAGGCTTACCGGACCTGAGGTCGTGGCAAGCAGCCCTGAAGAGTCAGTACGTAACTGGGGTCAGAGGGAGTGAGGACCTTGAGTCAGTGCACGACAAGATAGGAATTCAGCTTTCTCACAGGAAGGCTCCAACCACAAAACTGACCGGGCCGTACAGCTTTGGAATAGCTGGAATTATAGAGGGAACTACGCTTCAAGCTGGTTGGACTCATCAACATTGGACAGTAAAGGAGGCCCCTAACTTGCTTAGCCGTTGCCTCAAAGCTCATCCTCCATCTACCCCATCAGCCTCCCTGGGAACTGCCTTACCATCTTGCAAGTAAAGGTATGGAAAGACGCTGACGGTGTGAGACTGAGTAATTGATTTGCATGCCTGCACAACCCTGCTTTAACTACCGTCCTGAGGGAAGAGTCCCACCTGTAGGGGACCCGACATCTAGCTGCCTCACCATCCCCTCAGAGATCTGCAGCAGCGCTGGTACAAATTACCAGAAGACTACAGGTGGCGTCACGAACTGTAAATATATCAATCCCCTGTAAATATTCCCCCAACATACGCCAGACCGCTAGGGCCACAGACCGAGCCACCGCTACCTGTGACAATCCCCATAGACTTCCATGGGCTCGGCTCTGAGTACCCCATTGCCCTGGTAATCCACAATTGTGGTGGCGGGTCGACACAAAACTTTGGCGTCACGAACAGGATACGAAACTTGCAGCATTGCGAGCCCTGTGTGCCTGTGGAGTGTTTTGATGAAAAAGACTGTTGCTACTGTTTGGCGCCAAATACCGCCATATTTGCCGCCAGATTCGCGCCCTAAGGCGCTGGAGAAGAAGGTGGGCGTACCTGAAAGAGCGCGCAAAGTCTTGGACACGCCCCTGGCTCTGACTCATCGGCAGGTCCTGCCACAGGAAGTGAACGCTCTGATATCAGAGCGCCTACGACGAAGGTCCTGTTCCCACTGCGGTGCCTGTGAAATAGCAGCGTCTGAAACCGGTAGGCTCCGTTTAACCAAGGGGGCGCTAAGATGTCACAACAACCGGCTGACAGTGCGGCCCCGGCCGGAGGTCCCAATCCCGCACCGCTTGGTATTGTAGCGCCAGATGGGGGCGCAGGCCCTGCACCCAGTCCGGTAGTCCCGATCATGCCACTAACGCTCCCATATATGCCTGGGGCGAAATGGCTTCCCCAGTACAGCGGTGAGCCAGGCACTCTAGCAGGCTTCAAGCGGAAGTTATGCAGCATCCTAGAAATGTACTCCATGCCTGAGAGACAAAAAGCTGCTGTGCTAATAGGGCAGCTAACTGGCGCTGCTGAGAGGGAAGTGGAGACTTGGGATACCGTTGATCAGGAGTCGGTACCTGCGATCTTCCTTAAGCTACATGCCATATTTGAAGACCGCACAGAAACTGATCTCCGGATGGCCTTCTATCACTGTTCACAACAGCCAGGTGACAGCATCCGGGACTACGCTTGCCGACTACAGGGAGCCCTGAGAGCCCTCAAGCAGATTAACAATTTAAATGCTATCGACGAGAATAAGATGTTGAAAGAACAATTTATACAGGGATTGAGATCCCAAGAGGAACGCAGAACTGTAAACTGGTGGTCCTTAGACCATCCGGATGCTACCTTTGATGCCCTAAAGGACATGGCAATAAAAGGGCTGCGGCCCCTGGGCAAACCCGAGGTGGCAACCCAACATCATCAGGCTGAAGTCACTCTGGAACCGGCAGTAACCCCCTTTTCCCCGCTAGTGGCTGAAGCCAAAGCGCAGGTGACACCTCCTAGTGAATTGGACTGTCTGCGCTCAGAGGTGCGCCAGCTGACTAAAAATCTGGCCGCTGTGATGAGTGCCCTACAGCTGCGGAAAGAGGAGGAAGGGAAGATCTTGTTAGCTGACTGCCCAGAAGACGTCCCGTGGATGCACCGGAGAAGAAAGAAGACGTCGCCCCCCGGAGGAGGACAACGCCACCCCCAGGAGCGACCTCTGATCAACACCCTCCTCGTCGAGAGATCATCTGTTACCGATGCAACCGGAAAGGTCATCTGTCTCCACAGTGTCCTTTAAACGGGCAGAACCTGGGTCCGAGGGCCAACACCCAGGAGAATACCCGTCAGGCCCCCTAGACTGGAACCGCAGGTATGTGGGTGGGCGACCCTACCTGTCTATTATTCTAGATGGTATTGCTGTTCCAGCATTGTTAGACACTGGGTCGCAGGTGACCCTAATACCTGATGCCCTATATACCAAGTACTGGTCAATGGACAGTCTTAAACCTCCGAGCCTTGACTTTACCGTGTATGCTTCTAATGGTCTTCCTGTAGAAGTACTCGGAACAAAATGTGTAGATGTAAAGGTGGGCAGAGAGGAGTTGAAAGACCAGGGGCTTCTGGTAGTAAAGACTGTAAATGAGGAGAACGGTTTAAATATAATTTTGGGTACTAACATTATCGGTAATTGTTTGGGAGAAGTTGTGTTCTTGCTCCAACAGCTCGCTGAGATTGCCCGACCAAGGCAGAGAGGAGTAATCCAAAGAGAGATCCGGGCCCTGGTGTGTCAGCAGCAAGCGAAGCTTACAGACGGCGAAATTGGTAATGTACGGGTCACTGACTCGGATCCTATTGTGATACCCCCAATGAGTGAAATGATCATTTGGTGCAGGGCAGCCATAGGTCTGAGAGGACAGAATTATCAAGCTGTAGTAGAACCCCACCATTCAGAACATAGACCTACACTTATGACTGCTAGAGGAGTAGTAGAAGTGGTGAATGGAAGAGTACCGGTACGGCTTCTCAATTGGGGAGATGATGAGGTAAACTTACCCCGTTATGCAACCATTGCTAAACTACATGCTGTCGACAATAATTCTATTCTCCCGGCTGAGTCCTTAGACTCCTGTCAAATAGCGGAGGATAATGACCCAGCAACCCAGGTGGCGGAGTGGTGTCAGCAACTCCATGTTGGGACGGACACCACTCCCGCTCACCAGAAGCAAGGGGTATTACGGGTGGTGCAAGAGTATGCCCAAGTGTTTAGCAAGAATCCTCTTGATTTTGGGATAATTAAGGGAGTCCAACATCATATCCCTACAGGCAGTCATCCTCCCATCAAAGAGCGGTATAGGCCCATACCTCCAGCTCATTATCAGAAGGCTAAAGAAATGTTGAATGATATGAAGAAAGCCGGGTGATAAGGGATAGTTGTAGCCCCTGGGCAGCCCCTCTAGTTCTGGTTAAAAAGAAAGATGGTAGTATGAGAATGTGTGTGGATTACAGGCAGGTGAACCGCATAACACACAAGGATGCATACCCGTTACCACGTATAGAGGAATCATTAGCTGCTCTGAAAACGGCTAACTACTTTTCTACCCTTGATCTGACTAGTGGTTACTGGCAAGTGGCTGTGGCTGAGGAGGATCGTGAGAAAACGGCTTTCACCACCCCAATGGGGCTCTGTGAGTTCGATAGAATGCCGTTTGGGCTCAGCAGTGCCCCAGGAACATTTCAGAGAGTGATGGAAAATTGTCTGGGACATCTCAATTTTGAAACCGTGCTGCTATACCTAGACGACGTTATCGTGTATTCCAAGACATATGAGGACCATCTGAAACACCTGGCAGAAGTGTTTGAGTCCCTGTCCAGGTACGGGATGAAATTAAAACCCTCAAAATGCCATCTACTCAAACAGAAGGTACAATACTTGGGGCACATCGTCAGTTCGGAAGGAGTAGCGCCGGACCCAGAGAAAGTCACTGCCATCCAGAAGTGGCCGGAGCCGAAGAACCTTAAGGAAGTGCGTCAGTTCCTGGGATTAACGGGTTACTACAGAAGGTTCGTGAAAGATTACACGAAGAAGGCAGCTCCTTTACAGGACCTCCTGGTAGGACAATCCTTAAAGAGCAGAAACCCTCCCTTTAACTGGGGTAAAGAACAGGCTGAAGCATTCCAAAAGATGAAAGAGATCCTTACAGGTGATGAGATCTTAACCTATCCTGATTACAGCCAACCGTTCCTGTTGTACACCGACGCCAGTAATGAAGGTTTGGGAGCAGTTCTCAGTCAGAAGCAGAATGGCCAAGAAAAAGTCATTGCATATGCCAGCAGAAAACTCAGGCCAACTGAGAAGAATCCGGAAAATTATAGCAGCTTCAAGCTGGAGTTTCTGGCGCTGGTCTGGGCCATTACTGAAAGATTTAAGCATTATCTGGCCTCCAATCAGTTCACTGCGTTTACAGATAACAACCCCTTAACGCACCTGGAAACCGCCAAGCTGGGCGCCATGGAGCAGCGTTGGATGGCTCGGTTGTCCAATTACCAGTTTACTATCAAGTACCGGGCAGGTCGAAAGAATGCTAATGCTGATGCATTGTCTCGAATGCCGCATGACTCTGACACGGAAGAAGAATCGGACGACCTGGAAGAAATTGAGCTACCTGCGTTCCATCGAAATGGGGTAGTCCATGAGCATCGAGTCAACAGAAAGCAGTATGGTGCAACATTAAATCCTTTACCCCATCACAGTTGGAAAGAGACTCAGGACAGTGATCCAGTGGTCAGCCGCATCAAGGAGTTGTTAAGACAGGAAGGCTCCTCTTTGGAAAAGGAAGCACCTATGTCAGCCAAGCTCCTGTGGAACGAGAAAAGCAGGTTGTTCCTATACCGTGAGAAGTTGTGCAGGAGATACGTCAACCCCAGAACCCATGAGATGGTCTGGCAAATCGTGGTCCCCAAGGCAGATGTCCCAATGGTGTTGGAAGCGTACCACGATCAAGCAGGACACTTTGGCTGGAGAAAGCTGGAGACCCTGTTGAGATGCCGGTTCTACTGGGTAGGGATGCGCAGCTCCATCGAGAGGTGGTGTCGAAACTGTGGACCCTGTGGTCTCAGAAGAAAGGACTACGGTAGTCAAAAGGCACCCCTGCAACCTATCAGGACGACTCGTCCCCTGGAGATTGTGGCTCTGGACCACGTCAAACTGTCGCCAAGTAGATCTGGATACTCATACGCCTTGACCATGGTGGACCATTACTCCAGATTTCTGGTGGTTGTTCCAGTTAAAGACCAGACCGC
Organism: Oophaga sylvatica; assembly: GCA_033576555.1. NCBI lineage: Eukaryota > Metazoa > Chordata > Amphibia > Anura > Dendrobatidae > Oophaga > Oophaga sylvatica. The sequence goes on along the minus strand of JARQOD010000001.1, from coordinate 117,897,694 downwards.
AGTGACGGCAGCGAAGACCTTTCAAGCAAGCTTCTGCAGACCGCATGGGTATCCGGAGCAAGTATTAACCGATCAGGGACCTGCTTTCGAAGCTGATTTATTCAAGGAATTCTGTCACATGTATGGGTGCAAGAAAATTAGAACAACGCCATACCACCCTCAAACCAACGGTCTTTGCGAAAAAATGAACCATATTGTCCTTGACTTGTTGAGATCCGTACCGTTGGAAGACAGAAATCGATGGCCGGACTTACTACCTGATTTGGTTGATTTGTATAACCATATACCTGTAAGTTCTACTAACTGCACTCCAGCCTATCTTATGAGAGCAAGGCCCGGAAGACTACCAATGGATCTAGAACTTGGAGTGGTAGAACCGGAGGCAGACGACGCCGTTGAAAACTGGGACATCAATCGGCAAGAGCAATACAGAAGAGTACAAATCTGTGTAGAGGAAAGTCTCAACAAGGCACGGGAGAAACAGGAAGATGTTTACAACAGAAATGCTCCTGCCAAGCCTTTGATGCCTGGAGAGGTAGTATTAAAAAGAAAAAGGAAGATGCACAAATTGGATAACCAGTGGGAGCAAGAACCCTATGTCATACAAGATTCTAAATATGACAACAGAAAAGTTTGTGTCGTCAGTAAGGACGGAGGAAGAACAACAACCACTGTGTCCAGAGACCATTTGAAATTGTGTCCAGAACCCTTAAAGCGTTGTGAAAAGAACCCTGTCATCAATCAAGGAGAAAGAAAGGAAGAGGTCATACACACAGATCTGGGAGATTTTCCTGCGGATTGGCCCCGACTGGGAGATGCTGTAATAGTTCCGGTGTTGCAGTTTTATCAGCCACAAGAGGAAATTCTACCTCCAGTTGTGCCCATGGTGCCAGTCGAGCCCGTTCGGGAGTTACCCATTCCAGCAACACCTCAACCTGTGGAATCTCAAGAAGGATCATCTGAAGCAGCGCCCCATACTATGGGATCCCCTGGTGAAGCTGACTCACACCGCCCAGCCATCAGTACGCTTGCCAGATCCATAGAAAGATTGAGGCAGTTCTATAGTTTGCCGTTACGCAGTGCAGACAGATCGCAACTTGATATACCTGAAGCTACACCACGTAGATCAGAGCGAATCACAAAAGGGAAGTTACCCATTAGATATCAGCAGTGATTATAACGAATTGATGTGAATATTGTAAAAAGTCTATATATATATATATATATGTGTTTTTCCCTATTATGTCTTATAATGGACTCAGAGGCTGAGGACTGAGCCAGCCCAAAAACTGTATCCTGTAAATAGTTGCACTAAGGTGCCTTTTAATGGTTTCACATGAAGCCTTGACTTACCTCTGAACAGAAAACCCGTGTGGTGTGGCACTGAGTGAGGTCTGCATTCGGATGTCCTGCAGCCCACCCAGGACCCACGTTGAAGGTTTGGTGCGGGTCCTTCACAAGTATATTGTCTATTTATATGAAAATGTTATTTAATATTTGTATTTTTCTATAATGTTATTGTTTGCAACGTTCAAGACATCCTTACCTCCCGGATGGGACGAATTAATGTTTGATGTTTAATGCATAAACAAATTGTCTCTTTATATTTTACAGCCCGGGAGTGCTGTCGTTTACCATGGGGGAATGTGTAGCCCTGGTACACAATACCAGGAGGATGAGTGGAGAGGTAACAGTTAAGGGCTCTTCATAACATCACGTACACTTCGGACACACCCAGCAGGGGTGTGGAAGGGGGTGATTTAGTCAGTCAGTTTCCTGTCCTTGGACAGAGTAGACGTGTCCAGTCTGAGCCTGTTAGCAGTTCAGAAAGTGGAGGCTAGTACAGGTGGCCTAGTTCACCTCAGCCTAGTCAGAGCTGTGCCCCACTGGAAGACAGACTGAGATATCTATTAAGAGTCGAGCAAATCGAAGGGCAAAGTGGAAGGAATATTTGAAAAGTGCTTTTGGCTTGGAGAAGTCCTGCACATTGCTACCGGTCACTGGGGACCGAGGGATCACTATAGCTTCAAGCATAGTGGTAAGAAAACCAGAGGCTTACCGGACCTGAGGTCGTGGCAAGCAGCCCTGAAGAGTCAGTACGTAACTGGGGTCAGAGGGAGTGAGGACCTTGAGTCAGTGCACGACAAGATAGGAATTCAGCTTTCTCACAGGAAGGCTCCAACCACAAAACTGACCGGGCCGTACAGCTTTGGAATAGCTGGAATTATAGAGGGAACTACGCTTCAAGCTGGTTGGACTCATCAACATTGGACAGTAAAGGAGGCCCCTAACTTGCTTAGCCGTTGCCTCAAAGCTCATCCTCCATCTACCCCATCAGCCTCCCTGGGAACTGCCTTACCATCTTGCAAGTAAAGGTATGGAAAGACGCTGACGGTGTGAGACTGAGTAATTGATTTGCATGCCTGCACAACCCTGCTTTAACTACCGTCCTGAGGGAAGAGTCCCACCTGTAGGGGACCCGACATCTAGCTGCCTCACCATCCCCTCAGAGATCTGCAGCAGCGCTGGTACAAATTACCAGAAGACTACAGTGGCGTCACGAACTGTAAATATATCAATCCCCTGTAAATATTCCCCCAACATACGCCAGACCGCTAGGGCCACAGACCGAGCCACCGCTACCTGTGACAATCCCCATAGACTTCCATGGGCTCGGCTCTGAGTACCCCATTGCCCTGGTAATCCACAATTGTGGTGGCGGGTCGACACACGGCGACCGGACACAACGCAGCATGTAACGTTTTTTTTTTTGCCAGAGCTGCCTGATGTGCCTGAAGCGGCGCATCAGGCGGCCGGAAACAATAGAATTCAATGGAACCGGATCAGACTTTTGTGCAATCCGGCAAAAGTCTGATCCGGATTCTGGAAATCGAGTACTACTACTACTACTACTACTACTACTACATTTTCCAGTGTCTCCGGGCATCAGAAACCCTCTTTTTGTGGGTTCAAAAGTTCAGGTCGGATCCAGCAAAAAACCGGATCCGTTGCATCAGTTTTTTTGTTTCAGCGCCGGATCCGTCCCTTCAGGCATAGGACGGATCATGCCTGATACAAAAAGACGGATGTGTGAAAGAGGCCTTACTCGACTGCTTTGTGTGGTTTTGATAGAATCCTTGTTTTATCGGTTGTAGATGTGGCAGTGCTCAGATTGTTGAGCTGTGTATAACCCTGCTCACTAATGATGAGCGAGCACTAAAATGCTCAGGTGCTCGTTGCTCGGGTCGAGCAAATTGGAATACTCAGGTGCTCGACCCGAGCAACGAGCCCAATGTAAGTCTATGGGAAGCCTGTCAGAAATCTATGGGAACAGTGCTCAAATGACATGGGAACATCATGGGGAAGACCCCTGGAGACATTTCTGACTTCCAGGACACTGCTGTGAACAATGTTGTCAGAGTCTTACACCACTTTTCCTGGTGCACAATAAAACATACAAACACGAAACCAAAATGTATTTTCCTGGGAAATACAGTACAGACCAAAAGTTTGGACACAGCTTCTCATTCAAAGATTTTTCTGTATTTTCATGACTATGAAAATTGTAGAATCACACTGAAGGCATCAAAACTATGTATTAACACATGTGGAATTATACATTACACTTTACAAAAAAGTGTGAAACAGCTGAAAATATGTCTTATATTCTAGGTTCTTCAAAGTAGCCACCTTTTGCTTTGATTACTGCTTTGCACGCAGAAAAGGTGAACGGATGGTCTCTACATGCCTGGTTCCCACCGTGAAGCATGGAGGAGGTAGTGTGATGTGTGGGGGTGCTTTGCTAGTGACACTGTTGGGGATTTATTCAAAATTGAAGCGGTGAGCGGTCCCAGCTCACCCCAAACCATCTCGATTGGGTTCAGGTCTGGTGACTGTGGAGGCCAGGTCATCTGGCGTAGCACCCCATCACTCTCCTTCTTGGCCAAATAGCCCTTACACAGTCTGGAGGTTTGTTTGGGGTCATTGTCCTGTTGAAAAATAAATGATGGTCCAACTAAACGCAAAACGTATGGAATAGCATGCCGCTGCAAGATGCTGTGGAAGCCATGCTGGTTCAGTATGCCTTCAATTTTGAATAAATCCCCAACAGTGTCACCAGCAAAGCACCCGCACACATCACACGACCTCCTCCATGCTTCACGGTGGGAACCAGGCATGTAGAGTCCATCCGTTCACCTTTTCTGCGCGCAAAGCTGTAATCAAAGCAAAAGGTGGCTACTTTTAAGAACCTAGAATATAAGACATATTTTCAGCTGTTTCACACTTTTTTGTAAAGTGTATTGTATAATTCCACATGTGTTACTTCATAGTTTTGATGCCTTCAGTGTGATTCTACAATTTTCATAGTCATGAAAATACAGAAAAATCTTTGAATGAGAAGGTGTGTCCAAACTTTTGGTCTGTACTGTATGTTAAGGAAAATCCTTTCCAGTTTAATGATTTGTACATGGGCGTACCCACCATGGGGCAAGAGGGGGCAGCTGCACCCTCTAGAAGCAGGGGTGCACCGCGCGTGCACCTATCATGATGAGGCCACCCGGCCCGTTTTTCTTCTGCCGGCCCTTTAAAAGGTGCTTGCGACGCACATAGGAGTTAAGAACGTCCTGACGTCATATGTCAGGATATTCTTTGTGGGCGGAGAGAGCGCGCTCTGCTCTCCCGCCCCTGGCTGAATGCCTGCAGCAGTTGGTTGTGAGCGCTGCAGCCTCAACGTATCAGGCATCAGGGAGTTCAGGCAGGACACACTCCCTACCCACGCGTGCCTGATGCCTGCAGCCTGCCTGCTGCAATCGCGTGGCGTTAGGTCGGGTGACGGGTATCATCACATCAGTGACGCCAGTCTCTCTGGGACAGGGTAAGCGAGTCACCCAGACTGCCAGACTGAGTGTATAATAATAACAATTGATCCAGAAAGATGTTTAAAGTAAAATACATCACCCCAGCGGTGAGCACCTGTAATACAGTGGGGCTGATGTATATACAGGTGCTGGGCTAGGGCTGGTGCCGTATACAGGTGCTGGGCTGGGGCTGGTGATGTATGCAGGAGCTGGGCTGCGGCTGGTGACGTTTACAGGTGCTGGGCTGGAGGCTGGGGCTGTTGATGTATATACAGGTGCTGGGCTGGAGGCTGGTGACGTATACAGGTGCTGGGCTGGTGACGTATACAGGTGCTGGGCTGGAGGCTGGGGCTGGTGATGTATATACAGGTGCTGGGCTGGTGATGTATATATAGGTGCTGGGCTGGAGGCTGGTGATGTATACAGGTGCTGGGCTGGTGACGTATACAGGTGCTGGGCTGGAGGCTGGAGCTGGTGATGTATACAGGTGCTGGGCTGGAGGCTGGGGCTGGTGATGTATATACAGGTGCTGGGCTGGAGGGTGGGGCTGGTGACGTATACAGGTGCTGGGCTGGTGACGTATACAGGTGCTGGGCTGGAGGCTGGAGCTGGTGATGTATACAGGTGCTGGCTGGAGGCTGGGGCTGGTGATGTATATACAGGTGCTGGGCTGGAGGCTGGTGACGTATACAGGTGCTGGGCTGGTGATGTATACAGGTGCTGGGCTGGAGGCTGGGGCTGGTGATGTATATACAGGTGCTGGGCTGGTGATGTATACAGGTGCTGGGCTGGAGGCTGGAGTTGGTGATGTATACAGGTGCTGGGCTAGAGCTGTTGATGTATATACAGGTGCTGGGCTGGAGGCTGGGGCTGGTGATATATATACAGGTGCTGGGCTGGAGGCTGGGGCTGGTGACGTATACAGGTGCTGGGCTGGAGGCTGGAGCTGGTGATGTATACAGGTGCTGGGCTGGAGGCGGGGGCTGGTGATGTATATACAGGTGCTGGGCTGGAGGCTGGTGACATATACAGGTGTGGGCTGGTGATGTATACAGGTGCTGGACTGGAGGCTGGGGTTGGTGATGTATACATGTGCTGGGCTGGAGGCTGGGGCTGGTGATGTATATACAGGTGCTGGGCTGGAGGCTGGGGCTGGTGATGTACAGTATACAGGTGCTGGGCTGGTGACGTATACAGGTGCTGGGCTGGTGACGTATACAGGTGCTGGGCTGGTGACGTATACAAGTGCTGGGCTGGTGACGTATACAGGTGCTGGGCTGGTGACAGATACAGGTGCTGGGCTGGTGACAGATACAGGTGCTGGGCTGGTGACAGATACAGGTGCTGGTCATGTATATACAGGTGCTGGGCTGCTGATGTATATACAGATATACAGGTGCTGGGTGGTTGATGTATATACAGGTGCTGGGCTGGTGATGTATATATAGGTGCTGGGCTGGTGATGTATATACAGGTGCTGGGCTGGTGATGTATATACAGGTGCTGGGCTGGTGATGTATATACAGGTGCTGGGCTGGTGATGTATATACAGATATACAGGTGCTGGTGATGTGTATACAGGTGCTGGGCTGGTGATGTATATATAGGTGCTGGGCTGGTGATGTATATACAGGTGCTGGGCTGGTGATGTATATACAGATGCTGGGCTGATTATGTATATACAGATATACAGGTGCTGGGCTGGTGATGTATATACAGTTGCTGGGCTGGTGATGTACAGTATATACAGATACTGGGCTGGTGATGTATATACAGATATACAGGTGCTGGGCTTGTGATGTATATACAGGTGCTGGGCTGGTGATGTATATACAGATGCTGGGCTGGTGATGTATATACAGATGCTGGGCTGGTGATGTATATACAGGTGCTGGGCTGGTGATGTATATACAGATATACAGGTGCTGGGCTGGTGATGTATATACAGATATACAAGTGCTGGGTTGGTGATGTATATACAGATGCTTGGCTGGTGATGTATATACAGATATACAGGTGCTGGGCTTGTGATGTATATACAGGTGCTGGGCTGGTGATGTATATACAGATGCTGTGCTGGTGATGTATATACAGATATACAGGTGCTGGGCTGGTGATGTATATACAGATATACAGGTGCTGGGCTGGTGATGTACATACAGGTGCTGGGCTGGTGATGTGTATACAGATATACAGGTGCTGGGTTGATGATGTATATACAGGTGCTGGGCTGGTGATGTATATACAGGTGCTGGGCTGGTGATGTATATACAGGTGCTGGTGCTGGTGATGTATATACAGGTGCTGGGCTGGTGATGTATATACAGATGCTGGGCTAATGATGTATATACAGGTGCTGGGCTGGTGATGTATATACAGATGCTGGGCTGGTGATGTATATACAGGTGCTAGGCTGGTGATGTATATACAGGTGTTGGGCTGGTGATGTATATACAGATATACAGGTGCTGGGCTGGTGATATATATACAGATATACAGGTGCTGGGCTGGTGATGTTTATACAGGTACTGGGCTGGTGATGTATATACAGATATACAGGTGCTGGGCTGGTGATGTATATACAGATATACAGGTGCTGGGCTGGTGATGTACATATAGGTGCTGGGCTGGTGATGTATATACAGATATACAGGTGCTGGGCTGGTGATGTATATACAGGTGCTGGGCTGGTGATGTATATACAGGTGCTGGGCTGGTGATGTATATACAGGTGCTGGCGCTGGTGATGTATATACAGGTGCTGGCGCTGGTGATGTATATAAAGGTGCTGGGCTGGTGATGTATACAGGTGCTGGGGCTGGTGATGTATATACTGGTGCTGGGGCTGGTGATGTATATACAGGCTGGTGATGTATATACAGGTGATGGGGCTGGTGATGTATATACAGGTGCTGGGGCTGGTGATGTATATAAAAGTGCTGGGCCAGGCCTTAAATATATACAGGTGCTGGGCTGGGGCTGGTGACGTATACAGGGGCTGGTCAATTTTCTTTCATTCACCTTTTTCGTTCTAAAATTTTACAACCTGAATGACCATGGCTTCCCCCCCCCCCCCCAGTTTTGATCCTGGGTGCGCCCATGCATTTGTATGTAAGGCAAAATAAATAACCAAAAAAAAGTTCCTCCACGACTTGGGCTATGTTCACACGTAGCTTTTTTGATGCATTTTTCAACTTTAGCATTGCTTTCAACCAAGAAAATGTATTCACAGGGAAATGTCATTTTAACATTTTACAACCTTAGCTGGCCATGTGGTGTGTGACACATCATCAGACACATCCTGTTTCATTCATGAATGAGGGACTGTTAAAGGAGTGCCATCAGGCGGACTTTAATATTCTTAAAGGGACGGCAGTTTGTTCTCACTATTCTTATAGAGCCATCAGCCGGCTATGCTTTGTTGTTCCCATTATTAAACAGTGGGTCCCCTATACTGTTATTGCCTATGCATTGAATGCAAAGCCTGCCCCAAATTTGGACGCAACCCAATAACCCTTTGAACAGACATCCTGGATAGCCACCTGAAAGCATTGTTACCATTATTAGTAATTTGATACTCCCATACTGTTTGACTATGCATTGAATGCAAGGCCTGCCCTGCCCCAAAGTTACACGCACCCCAATAACACTTTGAACCGACGTACTGGATGGCCACATGAAACCAAAGTTCCCATTAGAATTCATTTGTTACTGCCATACTGTTTGCCTGTGCATTTAATGAAAGGCCTGCCCTTCCACAAAGTTACACACACCGCAATAACACTACTTGAAACAGACGACCTGGATGGCCACATGAAACCAAAGTTCCCATTACTCTTATTTTTTTTTACTCCCAGACAGTTTGCCCACATGACGTGAATGCAAGGCCTGCTCCAAATTTGGATGCACCCCGATGACCCAAAAAACAGACGTTCTGGATGGCCACATCAAACCAAAGTTCCCATTAGTATTCATTTGTTACTGCCATACTGTTTGCCTATGTATTTAATGCAAGGCCTGCCCTGCCACAAAGTTACACGCACCGCAGTAACACTTGGAACAGACGTCCTGGATGGCCACATGAAACCAAAGTACCCATTATTATGAATTTAGTACTCCCATGCAGTTTTCAGGCTATGCATTTAATGCAAGGCCTGCCCCAAAATTTGCACGCACACCAATCCCCCTTTGGAAAAAACATGGAGTAGGGCCTCATAAAAATTTTTTCCCATTAGAAAGGAGCAGGTCTCCTATACTTGTAATGCCCATACACTAAGTGTATGGGCTGACAAACATTTCTCACTGGGGGGGTACACATCAACATACTGTAAAACATTTTTTACGGGCATCATAAACACCCTTTAACACAATAACGTGGCTGTTGCATCACGTACCACGGTCACCATGGTGATCTAGTGGTGGTGGATGATGAGGATGTGAAGGAGGATAACACCAAATAGCCAAAATCAGATAGCGTATACCCATGTGTGGGTGTGAAGAGGCACATGGAAATACACCTCCCAAAAAAAGACACTGTATTTGAGGTTATGTTTCGCTGTTATCATTCGGTGGTGTAGAGAAGTCTGGCCAAATCCAGCCCTTGTTCATTTTTATAAGAAACAGCCTGTAAGCATTTTCAGTTGACAGGCGGAAGCGCTTATCAGTTATAATAACAGCGGAACTAAAAACCCGCTCTGACAAAACGCTAGCGGCAGGGCAGGCCAGGACCTCCAAAGTGTAGAGAGTCAGTTCATGCCACGTGTCCAGCTTTGATACCAAATAATTAAAAGGAACAGAGAAATCATGGAGGATGTTGGTATGGTCAGCATCTTCCAAAACTTTGAATTCCTTGTGAGAGTACCCTGTGTCTCAGGGCCAGTGCGATGGGAGGGTCTGAGAAAACTCTCCCAGAACTTTGCCAGTGTTCCCCTGCCTCTGCTGGATTGGAGATATGTCTCTCTCACCTGTACTCCTTGGTGGTCCAATGAACTGTGACTTCTGCCGCCAGCATTTTCAGATGGGAATTTTTTTTAATAATTCCGCCACAAGGGCCCTCTGGTATTGCACATGTCTGCCTCTGGAATAAGAGATTGAATGTTCTCCTTGTAGCATGGGTCTAGAAGTGTCACCAACCAGTAATGAGTGTCACCCAAAATTTTGAGAATGCGAGGGTCACGGGAAAGGCAGCACAACATAAAGACAGCCATGCGTGCGGACTGCTAACAGGCAAGACTTCCGTGTCCTCGCCAAGAGGACGACTGACCATACTGTCCTCCTCCTCCTCCTTGTCCTCTGGCCATCCACCCTGAACAGACGGTACGACAGTTGTGCTTGTAGCACCATCTATAGCGCATGAAACTAGCTCCTGTTTCTCCTCCTCCTCTTCCTCATTGTGAACCAACCCACGTTGGAATGACATGAGGCTGGGCTGTATGTAATCACCCTATATGGTTCCCTGCTACATCTTATTGTGCTCCATCTGCAATGCATCCTCTTTCATTGTGAGCTAGAGCTTTTCAGAATACAGAGAAGCAGGATGGTGACGCTAATTACTGCGTCATCGCCGCTCACCATCTTGGTGGAGTACTCAAAGTTTTGTAGGATGGTACATATGTCTGACATCCATGTCCACTTCTGAGGTCTTATGTATGGAGTCTGAATTGAATACAGCTTTGTTGATGCTGGTAGTCAACAACTGCCCTCTAGAGTTCCAACGTGTGGGGACATCACACACCTGTCGCAAACACACAGCAAGGGTGGCGGAAGCTGTAGCTGACTTTCTAAAATGGGCACACAGGCGGCGTACTTTCACAAGAAGATCCGGCAACTCCGGGTAGCTTTTGAGAAAACGTTGAACCCGAGGATAAACACATGGGCAAGGCATGGTTCGCATGTGAGCTCGCCTTGCCTCAGAGCCGCCACCAGATTACGGCCATGGTCACACACGACCATGCCTGGCTGTTGGTTTAGTGGTGTCAGCCACAGATCTGCCTGCTCTTTCAGAGCTGTCCACAACTCTTCAGCATTGTGCGGTTTGTCACCTAAGTATATTAGCTTCAGCACAGCCTGTTGCCGCTTGGCTGAGGCAGTGCTGCAGTGCTTCCAGCTTGTGACTGATGTGGTCATTTCGGAGATGGAGGCTGAAGAGGAATAGGAGGATGATGAGGTGCAGGAGCTGTAGACTGTGGGGGCAACCCTGATTGATCTAGGGCCCGCAATCCTCGGTGTCGATAGGACGTGTTCAATCCCAAGGTCAGACTGGGTCCCGGTTTCCACTTTGTTAACCCAGTGTGCTGTCAGTGAGATGTACCGTCCCTGCCCACAAGCACTTGTCCATGTGTCCGTGGTTAGGTGGAATTTCCCAGTAACAGCATTGTTTAGGGCACGGGTAATGTTGTAGGACATGTGCTTGTGTAATGCCGGGATGGCACACCAGTAGAAATAGTGGCAGCTGGGGACCGAGTACCTTGGGAAGGCTGCCGCCATCAGGTTGCAGAAAGTTTCCGTCTCAACGAGCCTAAAAGGCAACATTTAGAGCGCAAGCATACGAGAAATGTGTGAATTTGGTACTGTGGCCTGTGGTGCGGTGGCTGCGTATTTCCGTTTGAGTTCCAATAACTGGGGTTTGGACAACTGAAGGCTGCGCTGGAACATTGAAGTGGATGTGCTTGATCATGGTGCTAGTTGAGTGTGGGCAATGATAGATGCAGGGCAGTAGGCATCTTCACATGCACCATGGACAGGGGATTGGCTTGCATGCACAACAGTGGAAGAAGCAGTGGTGTCACCCGCAGACACTGTTCCTGGAGCCTGGGGTTCGGCCCACAAAGTCGGGTGCTTTGCTGCCATGTGCCTGATCATGCTGATGGTGGTCAGGCTGGTAGTTTTACTACACCTGCTGATGCGGGCATAGCAGGTGGTGCAAATGGCCTGTTTGGAGTTATTGGCAGAGTTTTTAAAAACCAACCAGACTCGGGAAGACCTAACAGTTGTACTACCAACTTCTGTCGTGTTGGTGTTATGAGGAACGGTTGCCAGCCTTCTGTCTGTGGCCATCACACTGCTTCTTCCTGCCTGTTGGGGTGCTAAACCTCCCTCCCCCTGTGTGCTGCTGTCCTCGCTCTGCATGTCCTCCTGCTAGGTTGGGTCAGTTACTATATCATCCACCACCTCGTCTTCCACTTCCGCACCCTGGTCCTCCTCCTGACTTTCTGGCAATTGTGTCTCATCATTGTCCACTTCTTGTGACACGTTCCCACCGTCGCCTTCATGCGACCGTGGCTGTTGAAATATTTGGGCATCGCTACATGCAATCTCATCTTGTCCCGCTTCAAGTGGACCGGGTGAGAGGCCCGAATCTATAATTGGAAAAGTGAACAGCTGTTCGGAGTGTCCAAGTGTGGGATCAGTTGTCTCCAGGCACTCAGCATGGTGGGAGGAAGGAGGATCAGGTTGAGGAATATGCGGTCCAGACTCATGGCTACTCAGACTTGACTGTGTGGAAGGTGGTGGTGGCAAAGTGACTGGAAGCATTATTCGCTATCTAACCAACAACCTTTTGACACTGCTCTGGGTTCAATAGTAGTGTGCTGTTGCGGTCCCCTAGTAATTGGGACAGGAAGGTCTAGCGAGAAGATGTGGGCGTTTGTTGTGGCCCAATTTCAGCTTGCCCACGGCCTCGGCATGCACGATCACCATCACGTCCACTTCCCTGTCCCTGACACACGCCTTGCCCATTTTAAATGGACTACAATATTTTCCACATTCACTACAAATGGCTGAATTTGGGTGAATGTGGGTGTTTGTTGTGGACCAATATCAGCTTGCCCACAGCCGTGGCCTCGGTCTCTACATGCACAATCACCATCACGTCCATTTCCCCATCCCTTGCCATGCACCTTGCTCATTTTAAATAGACTACAATATTTTCCACATTCACTATAAATGGCTGAATTTCCTGTAAAATTTTTTTACAGGAAACTAGTGTCAAGAATTAGGGTAACACACAGCAAAAACAGTTGAATGGAGACCTCAAATGCCACAATTTATAGCCCACAGATAGATGAGGCGTGTGACGGAGATACTACACTGTAAAATATGTGGCATTTATTTTTATTTTTTTACAGGAAAATAGTGTCAAGAACTAGGGTAACACACAGCAAAAACAGTTGAATGGAGACCTCAAATGCCACAATTTATAGCCCACTTTCAATTATCTGGCCTGTATTTTTTTGGGCCAGCAAAATTGTGTCAATAAGTAGGCTAAGACACAACAAAAACAATTCTATGGAGTCCTGAAATGGCACAATTTTGAGCGCAATGATATGCGATCCGTGTGACGGATAAAACCCAGTGTAAAATATCTGCCCTGTAGCTAAAGATTTTTTTGGCAGCAAAATGGTGTCAAGAAATTGTATAAGACACTCCAAAAAAATGTTACAGTACCACTAAAATGGCAGATTTTATGCGCACTCAGATATGATCGCTGGGACGGGCAAACCCGTTTAAAATAGCTGGATTTTCACGCTGTACTATGAAAAGGATCTGGCTGTATTCTGCAGTCCCAACAAGCAAATGGACAAAAAAAAATGTGCGCTCTGGATTGCTTTTGAATTAAATAATCAGGATTAAGATGCAAAAAAAATTATTCCTGGCCAATAATACCTGAGACTATGTATATACTGTCAATATATGTAATAGGCAGCAGCAGACAGTAATGGAATGGACCCTCTTGATGTATGCAATGAAGTATGTGGATCGCCCGCCAGGGCTGTGGAATACTCGGTACCGGGCCGGTGTATTGAAGGGATGTGTTATGTTTTGGTAGCTGAGGAGAGCAGGCAAAAACGGCAATACACCAGAGAGGTTGGAATCTACTGGATTGCAGTACCCTGACCAACCACCACAACTAAAGGCAGCCATGGAGCGTTCCTACGTTGGTCCTAGACGCCTCGTCACAGCCCGAGAGGTTAACCACACCCAAAGATAGAAAGAGGAAAGCTATCTGCCCCGGAGCAGATCCCCAAAGAACATAGGAAGCCCCCAAACATGTAATGGCGGTTAGACAAGAGGAAATACAGGCACAGACAGAAAATAGTATGAGCAAACTCTGGGGCCCAATCTGCCTAGACAGAAAAAGAATAGGAAGGATACTTACTGCAATCCAAAAAAACCCTAAAAAAAACCAACGCTACTAATTGCAAAAACACCTGAGATCACACAACCTCTACCACCTAAATCAGTTCTCTGGTGTAACAAAACTAAGCCGCAGCCACTGAAAAAACTGGAAAAGGCAAATGAACAAACAACAGTGGCTCCAGAGGAACTGAGAGGAGCCCAAGCCCCCCGGAGAGGGGGACCTGGCTAACCTCACAGAAATGCAGAGAAATATGCAAATGGCAAGCACAAAAACAAAAAACAGAAAATATCCTATCTGAGAGCAGGAGAAGAGGCAAGACTCAGCAAGCTTCCAAGTGAACCAGGAAACAAAGTTGAGACAAGAACAATTGATCACCGGCAACCATGATGGGAGGGAACCTCCCTTATATAAGACCAGTCTGTGATTCCTGATTGCCAATCCTCATTGAAGGGTTCAGTACTGTTTGTAACCACTAGAGGGAGCTTCTGCTCAGAATTCATTTCTAAAACATTCACAACAGGGATGTGTCACAGCAGCAGTGACCCGGTCCATGGCCCTGGGCGTCCAATAAAAGGGGAATATTTACAGGGGATGTTTAGAGTTTGTAGTAAGGTATTCGTGACGCCACCTGTGGTATCTGGTCAATGGTGACCAGCGCTGCGATGCAGATCCTCTGGGATAGATGGTGTGATGAGCAGAGTTGGTTGCTCACCCACAGGTGAGGCTATGATATCCCAGGGCAGGTAGATGTAGTAAAAGGTGGTAATGGTGCTGGGAGATGTAGCTGAGTGTAGTAGGTAACGCAGGAAGAAACTAAAAAACAATCAGCGAGTTGCAGTTTCCAAAGCTTTACTCACAGTTCTGGTGGCCAACAGTACAGATGCCCGCTTGGTACAGTGTCCTCCAGGTGAGGGGCTCAGCAATCCCCCAGGTATATTGGGATGCACCTTTCCAGGACTCCTTTCTATATTTGTGTTCCTTTCACTGGCCGTCTCATTGTGCTGACTTTCCCGCCTACTATCCTTCCAGCACCTTCACAAACACTGTCCCAGATCAGCGGCTGCGAATCCTGTCGGACAACGATTTATTTCAGCGTTCCTTTGATTCTATATAGCTACCTACCGAAGATATTTGTGGTTATTGTCTGTGATCCCTATGTTATCACAGCAGTCGACTTGCTAGCTGAGCCATAAAGTTCTCCACTAGGCTAAGGGGTCGAGTGCCCTCTGAGACCTAGTCCCTCTGCCAACAGACCGGGACCGACGGATGGCTCCTGCTCTCTCCGTTTCCCTAGGACCCCTTCCTCTCTCACTGCAGAAGCTTCTCTTTCTTTCTGCTTTCTTTCTGCTTCTTTCTCTCTACTTCGGAACCAAGCTCTTCCAGCTTCTAATCCCTTCTGAGTCTCTCTCTAGACTCCTCCTTTTCCACTGCAGCCTCACCTCACTGGGAGCTGATTCTCTGCACATCTGTCTCCTTCCTCTTCCTCCTCACGACTCTCTAAACTCTGTTCTTGCTTCCTCAAGCTTCACTCCTCCTCCTTGCTACTGGCTACTCCACCCACCCATACACCCTTTCCTTCTCAGCCAGGGTGCCCAGCTGTTCTAGTGTGTGTTGGGTGCAGGTGTTAGAGTCCTGGGTGGTGCTCCCTCCTTACCTGAGAGTGAAGTATCACAACTCTGGGTGAGGCGCAATACCTCTGTGGCGACTGAACCCTCAGTGGCGCCACATACCCCCCGTTAAACACAGCACATCTGCGGGCTGGAATAAAGTAAACAGATGTTACCAGAAACATACAAAATTTTTATAATGTGCGCATTAACAACATAATTTCAAACTCATATTCCCAGTATGGGAGGCACTTGTTCTTCAACGTTGCATTATAACACCAACCTACTCGAACCGTGATCTTGGTAGCAACCGCTAACTCTCAGGTTCGCTACCAAGACAAAGTACAATTCTCTTCTTACAAAAAAAGTACAAAAATACAAAAACATAAAAATTCTACAATATTTACATTCAGTTCTCTTCTAGTGCAGACCCCATCCGGGGTGTTTCCTACGTAGCAACCGTTGCTAGGTGGTTCGCTACTGAATTTGGACTTCTCTGTCCCTGAAACAATACTCTCTGTGATTCTCTATACATATTCTACAAAAAGTACCTTAATTCTCATCTGTCTGTACATATTTACACTAAGTGATATCGGTTACCAAAACTAATTTACACATTATCTAAAAGTACTCTTCATAACTCTGTAATATAAAACAAGTCTGTAGTATAAAACACTTCTTAATTCACTTTAAGCATACTGTACAAATATAATAATACTTTTATTAATACACAATCATAACTGTCATCAAAGAGGTAAAGAGCAGATACTATCCCAGCTGGGGTATCTTCAAGTGCTATGAAACATTAAATCACGTGCAATAAAACATCTCCATTCTAGTTCAGTAAAACCTTTCTTTCTGAGTGCAAAATGAGGGACCCATCACAAACCCTCAACGTAGGCCTTGAGCGGGCTTCAAGGCAACAACTGGTCTCCTCTGTGGACCACTTCTTCGGC
This sequence comes from Oophaga sylvatica, assembly GCA_033576555.1. Classification (NCBI taxonomy): domain Eukaryota; kingdom Metazoa; phylum Chordata; class Amphibia; order Anura; family Dendrobatidae; genus Oophaga; species Oophaga sylvatica. Next base: position 117,881,133 of record JARQOD010000001.1, on the reverse strand, counting down.
CGCCCAAACAGGTTTTTGTTCTGAGGTCAGTAGTAGTATAGGGTGTCAGCGCACCCTACAGGCTATAGGTAAAACCAAGAAAGAGCACCTAAACAGGTGCAAAACTATATACATGTAAAAAGTTTAGACCAAACATAGTTTATGGCCTCAAAGTCTTGGGTAGCTGGAAACCAATAAAGTGAACTTGTGCAAAACTGGTGCAACAACCAGTCCGGGTAAACTTCTTGTGCAGAAATATATCAAAACTATTTACATTTTGTGGAATTCAACTGCTCAGTCCGTCTTAGAAGGAGTGCCGGGATCACCTGGTACTCCTCTGGGGGTACGTAAACATCTGGCACATTTGGTGCAGTCACCACCTGGTGTCTCTCTGGGGCACAGACGATTAGGTCATGTCGGGCTATATCTGTCTGGGTGCCCACTGCCTGGGTATTGGGATGATCCTCAACCTGGGTGAGGAGGGAAGTGATGCTGCAGCCTGACTGGTTTTGGCTGGCTGTGGGGAGGGTGTTATGTTACGGTAGCTAGGAGTGCAGGCAAAAAAGGAAATACACCAGAGCAGTTGGAATCTATGAGATTGCAGTACCCTGACTAACCACCGCAACTAGAGGCAGCCGTGGAGCGTTCCTACGTTGGTCCTAGACGCCTCGTCACAGCCTGAGAAACTAACTACACCTAAAGATAGAAATAGGAAAGCTATCTGCCCCGTAGCAGAACCCCCAAAGATAATAGAAAGCCCCCAAACATGTAATGGCGGTTAGACAAGAGGAAATACTGACACAGAAAGAAAATAGTATGAGCAAACGCTGGGGCCCAAACTATCTAAATAGAAAAGGACAGGAAGGGTACTTACTGCAATCTCAGAAAACCCTGAAAAAACACCAACTCTACTAATTTCAAAATCACCTGAGATCACACGACCTCTACCACCTAAATTAGTTCTCTGGTGTAACAAAAACAGCAGCCACTGAAAAAACTGGATAAAGCAAAAGTACAAAACACAGTGGCTGAACTAAACTGAGAGGGCAAAAGCCCCCGGAGGGGACCCAGAAGGCCCCCACAGAAGTGCAGGACCAAATGCAAAAATATAGCAAAAACACAAAATAAGAAATTGTCTTATCTGATAGCAGGAGATGCAGACACGACACAGCAGGCTACAAGGGAAACTGGAAAGAAGGATTCAGACCAGAACAATTGATCACCGGCAACCCTGATGGGAAAATGATTCCCTTAAATAAGACCAATCAGTAACACCTGATTCCCAGTCCTCACAATCCTCACTAGTACCGCTTGTAACCACCAGAGGGAGCCTCTGCTCAGAACTCATCTCAAACCCATTCACAACAGTACCCCCCCTTGAGGAGGGGTCACCGAACCCTCATTTGAGCAACCAGGTCGGTCAGGATGAGTTCTATGATACGCACGGATAAGTCTCCTAGCATGGATGTCCGAAGCAAACACCCAAGAATTATCTTCCTGACCATAACCTCTCCATTTAACCAAATACTGGAGTCTTCGTCTAGAAAAACGAGAATCAAATATTTTCTCAACCACATACTCCAGATTGCCCTCAACCAAAACAGGGTCAGGAGGCACAGCAGCAGGAACCACTGGCTCAACAAACCTCTTCAACAAGGACTTGTGGAATACGTTATGGATCTTAAATGTCCCTGGAAGAAGCAAACGAAAAGAAACAGGATTAATAATCTCCATGATCTTATAAGGTCCAATGAACCTAGGCTTAAATTTAGGAGATGCTACTCTCATAGGAATATTCTTTGAGGACAACCAGACCAAGTCCCCCACTTTAAACCGAGGACCATCAGTCCTATGCCGGTTAGCAAACCGCTGGGCCTTCTCCTGAGAGAGGGACAACCTCTCCACTACCTGGTCCCAAATCTGCTGCATACGCTCAACAACAGAGTCAACACCTGGACAGACAGAAGCCTCCGTCTGTCCTGAAGAAAATCGAGGGTGAAACCCAGAATTACAGAAAAACGGAGACATCAAAGTGGCAGAGCTAGCCCTATTATTAAGAGCAAACTCAGCCAAAGGCAAAAAAGAGACCCAGTCATCCTGATCAGCAGACACAAAGCATCTTAGATAAGTCTCCAATGTCTGGTTTGTTCTCTCAGTTTGACCATTGGTCTGAGGATGAAATGCCGAGGAGAAAGACAATTGAACACCCAGTTTAGAACAAAAAGTCCTCCAAAATCTGGAAACAAACTGGACTCCTCTGTCAGACACAATGTTCTCAGGAATGCCGTGTAAACGAACCACGTGCTGAAGGAACAACGGCACCAATTCAGAGGAGGAAGGCAACTTAGGTAATGGCACAAGATGTATCATTTTGGAAAACCTATCACAAATTACCCAGATGGTGGTCATTCTCTGAGAAACAGGAAGATCGGAAATGAAATCCATAGAGATATGGGTCCATGGTCTCTTGGGCACAGGCAATGGCATCAACAAACCACTAGAGCGAGAGCAAGGCTTGGAGCGAGAGCAAGTCCCGCAGGACTGCACAAATTCCCTGACATCGCGAGACAAGGTAGGCCACCAAAAGGACCGACTAACCAAGTCTCTGGTACCAAAAATTCCGGGATGCCCAGCCAATGCGGAACAATGAATCTCAGACATCACACTCTTTTTCCATTGGTCCGGGACAAACAATTTTCCAACAGGGCAGCGCTCGGGCCTATCCTCCTGACACCCCTCCAGAGCAAGTCTCAAATTGGGCGAGATGGCGGAAAGAACTACACCCTCCTTCAAAATAACAGAGGGATCAGATAGCTCAGGAGAGTCCGCAAGGAAACTCCTCGAGAGGGCATCCGCCTTAACATTCTTAGTGCCAGGAAGAAAGGAAACCACAAAATTAAAACGTGTGTAAAACAAGGCCCACCTGGCCTGTCTAGGATTGAGTCGCTTGGCAGATTCCAGATAGACCAGATTCTTATGGTCCGTAAGGACCACCACCTGATGTTTGGCTCCCTCCAGCCAATGTCTCCACTCTTCAAAAGCCCACTTCATGGCCAATAACTCCCGATTACCCACGTCATAATTACGTTCAGTAGGAGAAAATTTTCAAGAGAAAAAGGCACAAGGGTTACTTTTAGAGGTCTCTGGATCTTTTTGGGACAAAACGGCACCTGCCCCAATTTCAGAGGCATCAACCTCCACCTGAAATGGCAGAGAAACATCAGGCTGCCGTAGAACAGGAGCAGAAGTGAATCTCTGCTTAAGTTCCTGAAACGCAGAGACTGCCTCAGGAGGCCAATTCACCACATCAGAACCCTTTCTGGTCAAATCAGTTAATGGTTTAACAATAACAGAGAAATTACCAATAAATTTACGATAAAAATTGGCAAAACCCAAAAATCTCTGAAGAGCCTTTAATGAAGTAGGTTGGACCCAATCACAGATGGCCTGAACCTTGACCGGGTCCATTTCAATAACAGATGGGGACAAAATGAATCCCAGAAATGAGATCTTCTGTACGCCAAAAAGACACTTTGATCCCTTCACATACAGAGCATTCTCTCTCAAAATCTGGAATACAGTTCGAACATGTTTCACATGAGAGTCCCAGTCATTAGAAAAAATCAAGATATCATCCAAATAAACAATCAGAAACTTGTCCACAAAATCCCTGAAAATGTCATTCATGAAGGACTGGAAGACGGAAGGAGCATTAGTGAGCCCAAAGGGCATCACAAGGTACTCAAAATGCCCTTCAGGGGTGTTAAATGCCGTCTTCCATTCATCCCCGTGCTTAATGCGAATAAGGTTATACGCCCCCCTGAGGTCAAGCTTGGTAAACCAAGTAGCGTTTTTCACCCTGGAAAACAGGTCAGAAATCAAGGGTAACGGGTATTGATATTTCACAGTAATATTGTTCAAGAGACGATAATCAATACACGGCCTTAATGAACCATCTTTTTTGGCCACAAAGAAAAAACCGGCACCTAAGGGTGAAGAGGATGGTCTGATATGACCCTTCTCCAATGATTCCTTGATATAAGACCGCATAGCGTCATGTTCAGGTACAGACAAGTTAAAAAGGCGACCCTTAGGGAATTTACTACCTGGCACTAATTCAATAGCGCAGTCATAGCTCCTATGGGGAGGTAAGGATGCAGATTTACTTTCGCTAAACACATCAGAAAAATCAAACAAAAAGTCAGGAACATCCTCAGCCTGGGGGGAGGCAGAAAAAACAGGAGTGTTGGCACTAACACATTGGCAGCCCCAACTGGTTACAGACACAGATTTCCAATCCAAAACAGGATTATGAGACTGTAACCAAGGGAAACCCAGCACTATAATGTCATGCAGATTATATAGAACCAAAAATTTGCAGCACTCCTGGTGATCAGGTTCAACCCTCATTATCACCTGAGTAGAAAACTGGGGTTTATTCTCAGCCAAAGGGGTAGAATCGATCCCCAGTAAAGGAATAGACTTCTGTAGGGGTATCAAGGAAAACCCACAACGTTTAGCAAAATCATAATCCATCAGGTTAATAGCTGCTCCAGAATCAACGAAAGCCTGAGCAGAAAATGAGGACAGAGAGCATATCAGAGTGACAGTTAATAAAAACTTAGTCTGAACACTACCCAAGAAAACTGAGCGTGCAAAATGTCTTCCCCGCTTAGGGCAGACTGAAATAGCATGAGAGGCATCACCACAGTAGAAACATAACCCATTGCGCTTTCGAAACTCATGACGCTGTGCCCCAGACACCACTCCATCACACTGCATGGGCTCAGAAGCTGGCTCACAAGGCAACACCACTCCACGCATACTTCTCCGCTCACGCAAACGTCTGTCAATTTGAATCGCCAATGACATAGAATCATTGAGACCAGAGGGGACAGGGAATCCCACCATAACATCCTTTACATTATCCGACAGACCCTTCCGGAAAAGGGCCGCCAAAGCGTCGTCATTCCATTTGGTCAGGACTGCCCACCTACGGAATCTCTGACAGTATAACTCAGCGTCATCAAGCCCCTGATTTAATGCCAACAAGGCTTTTTCAGCTTGATCAGTGACATTAGGCTCATCGTACAATAACCCCAAAGCCTGAAAAAATGCATCAACATCACTCAAAACAGGATCCCCAGGTATCAGGGAAAAAGCCCAATCCTGAGGATCGCCGCGCAGGAGAGAGATGATAATTTGAACCTGCTGCGCTGCGTTTCCTGAGGACTTAGATTTTAAGGCAAGAAACAATTTACAATTATTTTTGAAATTCTGAAACTTAGCTCGATCCCCTAAAAACAAATCTGGCATGGGGATCCTAGGTTCCACAACGGCAACCTAGCAAGATATGCAGCAATACTCTGAACCTCAGTGGCAAGCTGATCCACACGGCCAGACAACTGTGCAAACTCCATTGGGAGAAAAGATCCTCCCCAGCACCCAGAGATACAGAGGGAAAAAAAAAAAAAAAAAATGCAACAAACAGAAAAATATCTCTGACAACTTTTCTTCCTTCAAAATATTTTTTCCCTTCTGTGAGTACCATACAATTTTTATGGCCGGTGATACTGTTATGTTACGGTAGCTGAGGAGTGCAGGCAAAAAAGGAAATACACCAGAGCAGTTGGAATCTATGAGATTGCAGTACCCTGACTAACCACCGCAACTAGAGGCAGCCGTGGAGCGTTCCTACGTTGGTCCTAGACGCCTCGTCACAGCCTGAGAAACTAACTACACCTAAAGATAGAAATAGGAAAGCTATCTGCCCCGTAGCAGAACCCCCAAAGATAATAGAAAGCCCCCAAACATGTAATGGCGGTTAGACAAGAGGAAATACAGACACAGAAAGAAAATAGTATGAGCAAACGCTGGGGCCCAAACTATCTAAATAGAAAAGGACAGGAAGGGTACTTACTGCAATCCCAGAAAACCCTGAAAAACACCAACTCTACTAATTTCAAAATCACCTGAGATCACACGACCTCTACCACCTAAATTAGTTCTCTGGTGTAACAAAAACAGCAGCCACTGAAAAAACTGGAAAAAGCAAAAGTACAAAACACAGTGGCTGAACTAAACTGAGAGGGCAAAAGCCCCCGGAGGGGACCCAGAAGGCCCCCACAGAAGTGCAGGACCAAATGCAAAAATATAGCAAAAACACAAAATAAGAAATTGTATTATCTGATAGCAGGAGATGCAGACACGACACAGCAGGCTACAAGGAAAACTGGAAAGAAGGATTCAGACCAGAACAATTGATCACCGGCAACCCTGATGGGAAAATGATTCCCTTAAATAAGACCAATCAGTAACACCTGATTCCCAGTCCTCACAATCCTCACTAGTACCGCTTGTAACCACCAGAGGGAGCCTCTGCTCAGAACTCATCTCAAACCCATTCACAACAGGAGGGTCCACTGGCAGCTCCCTGCGCAGTGGCAGTGGACCGGCTGTGATGCACATTCAGGGCATACCACCCTTTGAGGCCCCAGTGCCGGGTATAGGTGACCAGGTCAACCGGGAAGAGATCCCGGTCGGGATGCCACTCCCGCAGGTGGGACTCCACATCCCTCCTATTCACAAAAATTTCGGCTAAGAGCCACGGCTCTTTGATGAAGCCCCACCCACCCTTTAGGCGGAACTCCACCACCCGCGCCTTCTCGCAGCGGCCCCCGGCCCGTACCTGACTCTTGCCGGGTCCGCTGCTTGTCTGCGAGGTCTTGTTGGTGCTGCTCCTCACACCAGGCCTGCTCCTCCCGGCTGTGTCGCTCCCATTCTTACTGTGAGCTGCCAGTCATACGCAGCCCAATCCAGGACCTCGATATCCCCTTCCTGGTCCGGCCTGTCCGGGAACGCCATCAGTTCGGGGCCTTTGCGGGACCAACGGTAAATTACCTTTTCCGCGTGGACCGGCGTCTCCGGAGGGAGAGGCTGCATTACCGGTCCAAAACAATCTTCCAGGCCGCAAGGCCGGTCCCAGTCCAGGACCGCTCGCGGCCTGCTGGGGTCGAGGACTGGTGGTGTGGGTAGCGGATCTTCGGCCTCACTGGCTGCTCCGGGGCTGGAGGTTACTTCTGGTTCCGGGTCAGGAGTGGTCGGGCGCCATAGCGGTCTCTGCGATTCCAGCGGCTGGCGCTGCTTCAGCAGGGTCTTCTGCCAGGACCGCTCCATCATTTCAGTCTCCTCCCGATGTTGGGCTACTTCCTTTTCTGCTTCCTCCTCAGGCAGGGCCTCTTCTGTGGCCAGGGGCATCTCTTCGTCTTCGACCGTGGGGAAGAAGCTCTTCTCGGCTCCTCCGCTCCCCTGGTCTCCTCCGTCCACCATCTTACTTAACTCCAATAATGTGGCCGCATAGGAGTCGCACGTACCAGGGCACCGAGCCCGTTCACTTCACTGGGGGATGTCACCGGTAGCGCAGCTCGGTCCGTTGCCCTGGGCGCTCACTAAAGGGGGATATTTACAGGGGATGATAGAATGTTCGTGACGCCACCTGTGGTTCCTGGTCAGGGTGACCAGCGCTGCAGGGTAGGTCCTCTGAGGGTTTGAGGCAGCAAGGTGTTAAGTCTCCCACAGGTGAGACTGATCCCTCAGGTATATGGCGGTGTAATGGTGCAGGGCAATAATCCAGACACACACAAGACAGTCTCTTTCTGTACCTTTTACTGGTGGTAACTTCAGGCACGTCCCGGGAAGCTGTTCAGGATGGAGGATGCACGTCCAGTAATCCACTGAGTAGGTGTAAGGCCTCCTTACCTCTTTATGTGTGTGGGTTTCTAACTTGCATGAAACAAAGTTTAACCCCGTTCTCTTTGCTACGCCCGGCTGATCTTGTGGTGGAGCCTTCTTGCGGACAGAACTAAGTCTCTGAGTGCAGCGTCCTGCTAGACTCCTGTTCTTCCTGACCCCGGTTACGTATCAGCACTGTTGGGCCCCTCTGTGACCTGTAGTCCAGCAGGGTCTCCGGTTTTTCCTACTAGCCGTGAAGGTTCTAGCAAGCTCGGACACGGTGTCCGGTAGTGCAGAGTGGAGGTCAGCTATCAATGCTGTCGACCTCTGTTACTCTCTCCTCCTTCTTTTCCACTTGCCTGTCGCCCTACTCACACCTTTAACATAAGCACAATGGGATAGCAGTTTCTCTCAGTTCTGCTGCTCTTCAGCTCCGCTGCTCTTAGACTGCGGACTGCAGACTCTCTGAGCTCTCTGAGATGACTAGATGACTGCCTTCTCTGAGGTGGCTGCGCAGACTGACTGAACTCCACTCCTCTCAACAACTCCTTCCTTCTCTCTCTTCTTCTCTCTCTCTCTTCTCTTCACACTAATCCCATCTCCACACCCTTATATACCTGCGTATTCTAAAGGGCTCCCTCTGGTGGCTCTAAGGAAAATGTGGAGTGTGAATGAATATTGGGTGATTGTGAATTACCTTTCATGCATCCTCCAGGGTAACATGTGGCTCCAGAGCGCAGCTGGGCTACACATCCCCCCTAGTTATATTCAGCACTCCCGGGCTGAAAAAGAAAACAATTTTTATAATATCAACAATAACATAACTCATCCCTTGCAGGAAGTAAGGATACTTGAACGTTACAATGTGTACAAATGCAAGTATAAAAATATCAAATACTTTCACACAATAAATACAGGATTCTTGTGGAGGACCCGCACCAAACTCCCACGGTGGTCCTGGGTGGGCTGCAGGACTTCTTTGCTGCAGACCTCACTCAAGGCCACACCATACAGGTTTTGCTTCTGAGGTAGAATGGCTTACGTAAAACCAAGATGGGGCACCGAGTGCCAACTATTTACAATACAGTTCTGTGCTGCAAGAGTCCTCAGCACGCAGTCCTTCAAATAGCATTTCACATATCACATTTTCACTTTACCCAACTGGGGTACCATACTTCAAGCATGTAAACATCATCATATAACATTTTCAATAAAGTGCAATTCTTCATAACTTTTTACAGAACAGTAAACCCGGTCTGGGTCCTACTGGTCTTCTTTAAACATGGTAGCACCTTCCACACCTGATGCTGGAAGCATGCGGTGCGCTCTGGAACGCATCACTAAGAGATCGTATCCTGCTACTAGTGTCTGAGTAGCCACAGTCCTCTTTTAAACTTTTACTTTGACTTTGCGATTTCCTGGAGGCCTGACAGGTGCCTCTTCTAAACTTAGGATCTGCAGCGTTTCCAATGGTGACGCAGATGTGCGGTCTGGCTCAGTTGAGAGCGCACTTGCAGCCGCTGTGCTCTGTTGCGTTGCAGAATAGGACGCAGGATAAGATGCAGGTGCGCGGCCGGGCGCTGATGTGGCTGGGACCTGGGACGCTGATGTGGCTGGGGCACTGGATCTCTCTGGCTGACTTGCATGTCCTTATTGTGCAGTAACATTTAGACAGGGCGGCCATATCTTTCGCGCCACTTGGTGGGATCCCGCCCACGACGATACGCCCTTCTTCTTCTTGCACGCCTCGTGGTGCAAATATGGCGATAGTCTCTCACAATTTCCAACAAAGTTTCTAGCGCTTTAAGTAATTCTCCTTGCACAAAATACAGTTCAAAGTAGGCACACAGAACCTGGTGATACCGGGCTTCATAAACCTGTTTGTGACGCCAAAATGGATCGCCCGCCAGGTCCGTGGAATACTCGGTACCGGGCCAGTGTATTAAAGGGATGTGTCACGGCAGCAGTGACCCGATCCATGGCCCTGGGTGTCCAATAAAAGGGGAATATTTACAGGGATGTTTAGAGTTTGTAGTAAGATATTCGTGACACCACCTGTGGTATCTGGTCAATGGTGACCAGCGCTGCGATGCAGATCCTCTGGGATAGATGGTGTGATGCAGCAGAGTTGGTACAGCCTCCCACAGGTGAGGCTATGATATCCCAGGGCAGGTAGATGTAGTAAAAGGTGGTAATGGTGCTGGGAGATGTAGCTGAGTGTAGTAGGTGACGCAGGAAGAAACTGAGAAACAATCAGCGAGTTACAGTTTCCAAAGCTTTACTCACAGTTCTGGTGGCCAACAGTACAGATGCCCGCTTGGTACAGTGTCCTCCAGGTGAGGGGCTCAGCAATCCCCCAGGTATATTGGGATGCACCTTTCCAGGACTCCTTTCTATATTTGTGTTCCTTTCACTGGCCATCTCACTGTGCTGACTTTCCCGCCTACTATCCTTCCAGCACCTTCATAAACAGTGTCCCAGAGCAGTGACTGCGAATCCTGTCGGACAACAATTTATTTCTGCGTTCCTTTGATTCTATATAGCTACCTCTCCGGCGAAGATATTTGTGGTTATTGTCTGTGATCCCTATGTTATCAGAGCAGTCGACTTGCTAGCTGAGCCATAAAGTTCTCCACTAGGCTAAGGGGTCGAATGCCCTCTGCGACCTGGTCCCTCTGCCAACAGACCGGGACCGACGGATGGCTCCTGCTCTCTCCGTTTCCCTAGGACACCTTCCTCTCTCACTCCAGAAGCTTCTCTTTCTTTCTGCTTCTTTCTCTCTACTTCTGGACCAAGCTCTTCCAGCTTCTAATCCCTTCTGAGTCTCTCTCTAGACTCCTTCCTTTTCCACTGCAGCCTCCCCTCACTGGGAGCTGCTTCTCTGCACGTCTGTCTCCTTCATCTTCCTCCTCACGACTCTCTAAACTCTGTTCTTGCTTTCTCAAGCTTCACTACTCCTCCTTGCTACTGGCTACTCCACCCACCCATACACCCTTTCCTATCTCAGCCTGGGATGAGACCATCCTCCCGTGTTGGCATATGCAACAGATTAGGACTTATTATAAGTAAAAGGTACAGTAAAGATGTATATCTTAGTACCGTGTTAGCCAGTAGATAGAAAAATATTTAGAATTGAGAGTCCTCAGTGGTTGATACCTGAGTAGTCTCGAAAGCTTGCAATTTGTTACCATCTTTTCAGTTAGCCATTAAAAGGTATCAACCACTGAGGACTCTCAATTCTAAATATTTTTCTATAAGTAAAAGGAGGACTTTATGCTGACCTGACAATAGATGGCGATGTTGTGTAACGTTTCCTTCTGTTTAATGTATTGTATAAGAAATAGTCTCTCTTGTAGTTTCACTTTCGTTTTCCTGATGCAATGCTGAAATGACTGTGCATTATTCTCAAAAATATGGAGAAGACTATGATGAAACATTTGCTCCAGTTGTCAAACACACTACAATAAGAACTTTACTTACAGTTGCAGCCAGGGGCGTAACTAGGAACGGCAGGGCCCCACAGCAAACTTCACAATGGGCCCCCCCCCCGCCCGCGCGTTGCCAATCCCGGTCTACCCAAGTTGTGTTAAGAAAGATACCTTTATTATCCAAAATTAGAGGTTTTTGGACTAATGATAGTGAAATAACAGAAAAGAACCAACTCCCAGGAAGCAACTGAGGTAGTGACGAAGGTAGGCTTTCTCCAGAGTAAATGTGTGAAGAAACTTGTAATCCAGCCTGCAAATTGCTTTCAAAACAGATGATTTATTCAGTAGAACAACAGTCCGGTATACAGAATAATCTAAGATTGTTCTGTATACCGTACTTTTGTTCTACTGAATAAATCATCCATTTTGAAAGCAATTTATGGGCTAGATTACAAATTTCTTCTTCACAAGAATAATGCAACATAATTATCTTATTCAGCAGTTTCCTGGGGCCCTGGGCCCCTGATGGGGCCTGCAGTTTTCTTTGGACCTAGGCCCCTAATGGGGCCTGCTGCTTCCTTTGGACCTAGGCCCCTAATGGAGCCTGCTGCTTCCTTTGGACCTAGGCCCCTAATGGGGCCTGCTGTTTCCTAGGGCCCCATTAGGGGCCTGCTGCTTCCTGGGGCCTCTAATGTGGCCCGCTGTGTCCTGGGGCCTAAGGCCCCTGATACACTCACACCTCCCCCCTCCGCTCTCCCCCCTCTCCTCAAGTACCGGGACGGGAAGCTGCGGCTGCCGCGTCCCTGTAAAAGAGAGTCAGACTCAGCAAGCATACTTACCAATCTGCCAATCCTCAGGTGACTGCGTCCTCCATCTCTTCTGCTCCGCGCGCCGCTCCGTCCTCCACGCTCCGACGTCCACCACGCCAGCCTTGCATGTGATGTGAGAGCGCGCGCACGCCCCCACGTCACATGACGCGGAGGTGCCGGACTGCTCGGGGCCCGTCCCACCTCCTCTCATAGCGGCGCCGGAGGTGGCGGCGGGCCCCATATCAGACTCACACCACCGGCAGCTTGCATGGGCGTACCCAGGATCAAAACTGGGGCGGGGCAAGCCAATGTCGCATTTTATACAGGTTACATCATATACACTGTACATTATCCTGCATATTAGGTATGGAGCGTTAGAACTGTTGTATATTGTATAATACAGCAGTGTATGCGACACTACGCTGTATATACCATATATTATACATGGCACACTAACCTCTATACAAAGAATAAGAGGCATTATAACCTGTATATGAAAAGTATAATACAGCAGTGTATATACACTCTATATACCGCATACGATGTGTATGACCCTGTATACACCATATACTACACTCTTATTTTGAAGTAAAAAAACAAAACAAAACAGGAACAAATACAATACTTAAAATAAAGAACAAGTAAAGTTAAAAATCAACAAACTTACTGGTATTTCAATGGGAACTATGGGCCTGCTTTTGGCTAATGAGATGGTCAATGTTCGGTTCCATATTTGTCACAAGTGAAGCAATTTTTCTCTTTCTTGATGTAACGGGTCCGGGGGGCGGAACCTCTGAGCTACTATACAAGGGGGTGGTCCTTGTAAGGGAGCGGGTGGCGACCAGGGTAGACAGGCAGGCAGTCACAGCAGGTAACCGGGGCAGTCTCTGGATGGACGGGCAGGAGGTCATGGCAAGTGACCGGGGCAGTCTCTGGATGAACGGGCAGGAGGTCACGGCAAGTGACCGGGGCAGTCTCTGGATAAACGGGCAGGAGGTCACGGCAAGTGACCGGGGCAGTCTCTGGATGAACGGGCAGATACGACCTGTGATGGCTGATCCTCCCGGTAGGCTAGCAGGCAGATAGCAGACGAGCGCTCCCAGGTGAGCGGGCGAGAGTCTCTGGAATAGCAGGTGGTCACCGAACGTGACGGCAGAGCCTCCAGGTAGGCTAGCAGGCAGGCAACAGGTGAGCGGGCGAGAGTCTCTGGAATAGCAGGTGGTCACCGAACGTGACGGCAGAGCCTCCAGGTAGGCTAGCAGGCAGGCAACAGGTGAGCGCTCCCAGGTGAGCGGGCAGGCTGGTCCATAGACAGACTGGCAGGTGATGGTGAACAGACTGTCGGACGGTGGAGCCTCCAGGTAGGCTAGCGGGCTGGTAACAGGTGAACGCTCCCAGGTGAGCGGGCAGGAATCTGGCAGGTAACAGGCAACGGAACCTGAGGGCTGAAGCAGAGTAGTGAACAGTGCAAAACATTGCTCGGGCACCTCCATTTTGGAGGAGGTGCCTTATATATGGTGAAGTCCTCCGGCCATTGGCCGGGGACTACTTAGGAGGACACGCGCGGCCCCTATAAGAGGAAGGGAGCGCGCGCGCGCCCTAAGCACAGTGGCCGGAAAGGAGCGCACGCCACCAGCAGAGCGGGAGGAGGAAGACGGACCCGGGGCAGAGGGGTGAGGGGAACAGCGTCCCTGCCTAGCAGAGGGCAGGGACGCCGACGCTACAGTACCCCCCCCTTTAGGCCCCCCCTTTTTTAGGCCAGAGAGAAATTTAGCTAAGATGAGAGGGGCATGGATGTTCTCCCGAGGCTCCCACGTTCTCTCCTCAGGACCAAACCCCTTCCAATCCACCAGAAAATAGGTCTTTCTCCTTACCCTTTTGGTGGCCAGAATGTTCTCTACCTCAAATTCGTTTTCAGCAGAAACTGGAGCAGGAAGCGTACCTGTAGGCTTGGCAAAAGAGTTAAGTACCACCGGTTTGAGAAGAGATACATGGAAGGAGTTAGGAATCCGCAAATTGGCCGGGAGTTTCAATTTATAGGCCACCGGGTTGATCTGACTGATGACCTCCAGAGGACCGATGAACCGAGGCCCCAGCTTATAGGAAGGAATCTTGAGCCGGACATACTTGGATGAGAGCCAGACCTTATCCCCAGGACGGAATTGAGGAGGATCCAGACGTTTTTTGTCAGCATGTTTCTTCATGCGCTCGGATTACAGAATGAGTGCGGACCGGGTACTCTCCCATATGGTGGAAAATTCGTTAACAAGAGATTCCGCAGCTGGATTGTCCACAGAGGTGGAGACGGGAACAGGGATCCGAGGATGCTGACCAAAGACTACAAAAAACGGAGATTTGGAGGAAGACTCGCTCTCGTAATTGTTGTAAGAAAATTCGGCCCATGGCAGGAGATCCACCCAGTCAGAATGGTGGGCATTAACGAAGTGCCGGAGGTAACTGGTCAGAATCTGATTGATCCGCTCCACTTGACCATTGGACTGTGGGTGGTAAGCGGAGGAGAAATCCAGGGAGACGTCTAGCAACTTACAAGTGGCTTTCCAGAAACGTGAGGTGAACTGTACCCCACGATCCGACACAATGTGACGAGGCAGGCCATGAAGACGGAAGATGTGGCAGATAAAGTCTTTAGCCAGTTCGGGTGCTGACGGAAGACCTGGCAGGGGAATAAAGTGAGCCATCTTGGAAAAACGGTCAACGACCACCCAAATGACCGTACAACCGGCAGAGACGGGGAGGTCAGTTATGAAGTCCATGGCTATATGCTGCCAGGGGGCAGCGGGTACAGGAAGCGGAAGGAGGCGGCCGGCAGGCAGGTGTCTCGGAACTTTGTTGCGGGCTCAGGAGGCACAGGCAGAAACAAAGTCTTTTACGTCCTTGTGCAGGGTAGGCCACCAGTAATGCCGGGTAATAAGCTGGAGGGTCTTTTTCTGACCAGCGTGGCCAGCTAGTTTAGACAAATGACCCCAGTGTAGGATCCTCTCTCGATCGGGTACTGATACGAACGTCTTACCAGGAGGGAGACGATTTAGACTCACGGGAGCCACCTGCATCACTCTGGCGGGATCGATGATATGTTTAGGTTCCTCCTCGAGATCTGACACCAGGAAGGATCGAGACAAGGCGTCCGCCTTGATGTTCTTGTCTGCCGGCGAAAATGTAGAAGAAAATCAAAGCGAGCAAAAAACAAGGACCACCGGGCTTGGCGAGGGTTAAGTCTCTGAGCATGCTGGAGGTAAGCCAAGTTTTTGTGATCAGTGTAAATGATTACCGGATGAAGAGCCCCCTCGAGTAGGTAACTCCACTCTTCTAATTCCAGCTTGATGGCCAATAGCTCTCGGTCTCCTATGGAATAATTGCGCTCGGAAGAGGAGAAGAGTTTAGAGAAGAAGCCGCAAGTTACCATCCTCCCGGAAGAAGATTTTTGAGTAAGTACCGCTCCGGCTCCAGAGGAGGAAGCGTCAACCTCCAAGAAGAACTGCTTGTTGCCGTCCGGGCGATGCAGCACCGGAGCGGAAGAGAAGGCTTGTTTTAAGGAAAGAAAAGCCTCCTCTGCTTCGGGAGTCCACTGTTTGGGGTTAGCGTCCTTGCGAGTGAGCGCGGAGATTGGAGCAGTCCGGGAAGAGAAGTGCGGTATGAAGAGGCGGTAATAATTGGCGAAGCCCAGGAACCGCTGAATGGCCTTCAATCCCTCCGGTCGGGGCCATTTCTCGATGGCAGATAGTTTCTCCGGATCCATTCGTAGACCTGTCTGAGAAATGATGTAGCCCAAAAATGGAAGCGAAGTCTGCTCAAAGAGGCACTTCTCATATTTAGCGAAGAGGTGATTCTGCCTGAGCAGAACCTGACGAACGTCCCTCCGGTGAGACTGGAGATCCGGAGAGAAGACCAAGATGTCGTCCAGGTACACCACTACGCAGGAGTAGAGAAGGTCCCGGAAGATGTCATTGACCAACTCTTGAAAGACTGCCGGAGCGTTACAGAGACCAAAGGGCATCACCAAATACTCGTAGTGGCCGTCCCGGGTGTTGAATGCCGTTTTCCATTCATCTCCCCGACGGATACGGACTAGGTTATATGCCCCACGAAGATCCAGTTTGGTGAAGATTCTAGCCCCCCTCAGACGATCAAATAATTCTGGAATGAGCGGAAGGGGGTACTTATTCTTCACCGTGATCAGGTTAAGACCTCTGTAGTCTATACAGGGACGGAGAGAGCCGTCTTTCTTTTTTACGAAGAAGAAGCCTGCTCCCGCTGGGGAGGTAGATTTCCGGATGAATCCCTTGGCCAAATTCTCCTCGATATATTCGGACATCGACCTGGTCTCAGCAGCAGACAATGGGTAAATACGCCCACGGGGAGGCGTAGTACCGGGTAGCAGGTCGATAGGGCAATCATAAGGTCTGTGAGGGGGTAATGTCTCTGCCTCCTTTTTATTAAAGACATCAGCGAATGACCAATATGGAATCGGGAGCCCAGGTAGATTAGTTGGTGTAGGAGGACGGACGGGAATGAACAGGAACCAAACACGTTTTATGACAGTCTTGTCCCCAGCGAAGGATCTCTCCAGTCTGCCAGTCGAGCACGGGTGCATGCTTTTGGAGCCAAGGTAGACCTAGTAAGAAAGCGTGAGAGAGTCCAGGCAGAACATGAAAAGAGATGCTCTCAGAATGCAGCATACCCACCTGCAGAGTTATGGATTCGGTGATAAGTTGGATGGGACGTGGTAAGAGACCCCCATCCACAGCAGCGACAGATACTGGTACAACCAGAGGTTTGGTAGGAATGCGGTATTTTTCTACCAGAGCCTGTGAAACAAGATTCCCGGCTGCTCCAGAGTCAAGTTGGGCTAGTTCGAAATAACGGTTCTCCCCGAGGAGAATTGAGACTGACAGCAGCAGAGATGGAGAGGATTTATCTTTGTCTAGGTCGACCTCTCTGAGCGAACCTAGACACAGGCGTTTCCCGACTTCTCCGGGCAGGTACGGATCCGGTGCTCCTTACTGCCACAGTAGAAGCAACTCCCCTCGGCACGACGTAAGTCCTGACGGGTTTTGACCATCTTGGTCTGGTCGACCTGCATAGGCTCAGGAGAGTGTAATTGGGGAGAAACGGAGGGAGTGACGGGTTTCTGAAACGTAGGAGCTAGACGTGGAAACCTCCTCTCACGGGTGACCTCTTTGGCCCGCTCCTGGAACCGTAGGTCAATCCGGGTGGCAAGAGTTATTAGGTCATCGAGAGTGGTAGGAATGTCCCGACCGGCGAGTTCATCTTTAATACGACCGGACAGACCCTCCCAGAAAACAGATACCAGAGCGTCGTTATCCCAGGCCAGCTCCGAGGCAAGGGTACGGAACTGTATGGCATATTGGCCCACGGTGAGACCTCCCTGATGGAGGCGTAGCAGAGATGATGCGGATGAGGTCTTCCGTCCGGGTTCGTCGAAGACCTTCCGGAAAGCCGCGAGAAAGGCAGACAAGTCGGACACCAGAGGATCTCCTCTCTCCCAAAGAGGATTTAGCCAGGCCAGGGCCTCCCCGGTGAGATGGGACATGATGAAGGCAATTTTGGCCCGGTCGGAGTTAAACTGGTGGGACAGGAGTTCAAAGTGCAGGGTGCACTGATTAATGAAGCCCCGAGCCTGAGCGGCGTCGCCTCCGAAGCGAGGAGGTGCAGAAAGCCGGGGTCCGGGACAGGGAACCACGGAATGGGTGGAGAGCGGAGCTGCCGGATTGCGGGTCATGGCACCAGCGGTGGTTGCTGGTGTAGCGGCCAGAGTGTCCAGGCGAGAATTGACATTCCGCAGGTGACCCAGGATGGACTCCTGTTGGGACCTCTGACGGGACAGTTCATGACACAAGTCCGAGAGCGAGGGAGCTTGGGTGCCACCGGGTTCCATGGCCCGAGCAAACTGTAACGGGTCCGGGGGCGGTCCTTGTAAGGGAGCGGGTGGCGACCAGGGTAGACAGGCAGGCAGTCACAGCAGGTAACCGGGGCAGTCTCTGGATGGACGGGCAGGAGGTCACGGAAAGTGACCGGGGCAGTCTCTGGATGAACGGGCAGGAGGTCACGGCAAGTGACCGGGCAGTCTCTGGATAAACGGGCAGGAGGTCACGGCAAGTGACCGGGGCAGTCTCTGGATGAACGGGCAGATACGACCTGTGATGGCTGAGCCTCCCGGTAGGCTAGCAGGCAGATAGCAGACGAGCGCTCCCAGGTGAGCGGGCGAGAGTCTCTAGAATAGCAGGTGGTCACCGAACGTGACGGCAGAGCCTCCAGGTAGGCTAGCAGGCAGGCAACAGGTGAGCGGGCGAGAGTCTCTGGAATAGCAGGTGGTCACCGAACGTGACGGCAGAGCCTCCAGGTAGGCTAGCAGGCAGGCAACAGGTGAGCGCTCCCAGGTGAGCGGGCAGGCTGGTCCATAGACAGACTGGCAGGTGATGGTGAACAGACTGTTGGACGGTGGAGCCTCCAGGTAGGCTAGCGGGTTGGTAACAGGTGAACGCTCCCAGGTGAGCGGGCAGGAATCTGGCAGGTAACAGGCAACGGAACCTGAGGGCTGAAGCAGAGTAGTGAACAGTGCAACAACATTGCTCGGGCACCTCCATTTTGGAGGAGGTGCCTTATATATGGTGAAGTCCTCCGGCCATTGGCCGGGGACTACTTAGGAGGACACGCGCGGCCCCTATAAGAGGAAGGGAGCGCGCGCGCGCGCGCCCCAAGCACAGTGGCCGGAAAGGAGCGCACGCCATCAGCAGAGCGGGAGGAGGAAGACGGACCCGGGGCAGAGGGGTGAGGGGAACATCGTCCCTGCCTAGCAGAGGGCAGGGACGCCGACGCTACACTTGATATCATTATTTCCTAGGGATTCCAAATTGCTATTAGTAAAATACCAATATATATACAGCGCTACAAAAACAATATACCAGCAATAAAACTGCCCACACAGACATACAGCCTGCACTGCCCACCACTGCAGCCTTGCCAATCCATATAATTTCATCCTCATCAGTGCACATATTGGCGCAACTCCGCTTTTTCTGCCCCATATGATCCCCCCATCCTGCCCCATCTGTCTCCATCAAATCCATCCTGCCCCATGTTCCTGCCCCATCTGTCTCCAATCCTGCCCCCAGTGTCTCAAATTCTGCCCCCAGTGTCTCCAGTCATGCCCCCAGTGTCTCCAGTCATGCCCCGTGTCTCCAGTCATGCCCCGTATCTCCATTCGGCCCCCTGTGTCTCGCATTCTGCCCCGTGTCCGGCATTCTGCCCCGTGTCCAGCATTCTGCCCCATGTCCAGCATTCTGCCCCCATGTCCAGCATTCTGCCCTCTGTGTCTCGCATTCTGACCCTTGTCCAGCATTCTGCCCCCCGTGTTCAGCATTCTGCCCCCCGTGTCCAGCATTCTGCCACTGTGTCCAGCATTCTGGCCCCCAGGGCCAGCATTCTGCCCCCAGTGTCCAGCATTCTGCCCTCCGTGTCCAGCATTCTGCCCACCCATGTCCATAATTCTGCCCCCCGTGTCCAGCATTCTGCCCCAAAGTCCAGCACTCTGCCCCAAAGTCCAGCACTCTGCCCCCCGTGTCCAGCATTCTGCCCCCCGTGTCCAGCATTCTGCCCCCATGTCCAGCATTCTGCCCCCCGTGTCCAGCATTCTGCCTCCCGTGTCCAGCATTCTGTCCCAATGTCCAGCATTCTGCCCCGTGTCCAGCATTCTGTACCCCCATGTCCAGCATTCTGTCCCAATGTCCAGCATTCTGCCCCCCGTGTCCAGCATTCTGCCCCCCCGTGTCCAGCATTCTGCCCCCATGTCCATTCTGCCCCCATGTTTCACAGTCTGCCCCGGGCCCCCAGGATCGCCGCTCTCAATAAAAAAAAAACAAAAAAAAACAAGTTCTTCTTACCTGGCCACGCTCCTGCGGTGAAACTCCCTCCATGCAGCTGAAGCGCGCACTCGCTGGCGACTGACAATGATGTCAGACGCTGGTGACGTGTGTGCCGATGTCAGCTGCTGGCCTGTGATTGGCTGGCAGCTGGTAACTATTGCTGTGTAGAAAGCCGGTGGCTTTCTGTATCGCAATATATTGCAACTGAATTTGCTTCCTCAGATGCACATTTAGATGAAAACTGCGGACCAGGAAACCGGATTGCGGCACCGCTACTTGACTGTTCGGGCAACTGCCTGCTATTTTTACAAGCAGTGTCACTGAACCGGTGAGAGCCCCCTGAATCCCACCACTGCAGCTAGTGTCCCAGCTGGGTATGTTCCCACGGTCAGTAAGCGCTGCGGGTTGAACGCTGCGTACATCCGCGACGTGCAACGCGCAGCATCCAGATGTTACAGCATAGCGGATGGGATTTCAAGAAATCCCGTCTCCACTCTGCGTGCACCGACGCCCGCGGCTTCCCTGCGTATATGCACATGTGGCGCGTCTTTCAGACCTCAGTATGTCTATTTATCTTTCAGAGAAACGAGTCTCCGCAAGATAAATATCACCAGTACAATGTATAGGACGCAGTGATTCCGCACGGTTCAATGAACACATGAGGAATCACCTGAGTTCAAAAGCCGGCAGCGCTTTGGATGGAGCGGACATCTGCTGCGCCCAAAGCGTTGCCAATACTGACCGTGGGAACATACATACCCATATATATATATATATACAGTATATATAGCTATATATCTATATATATCTACATCTATCTATATCTATCTATATCATCTTCTCACCTGTGTCTTGCCTCTCTCTTGTGTTTTCTGTCTTCTTTCATCTTTTCTCTCTCCCACTCTTGTTTTTCTTTCTTTTTTGCCTCCTTCTCCCTGCTTGTCTGTGGCTCCACCCCCGACATTTAGCCCCGCCCCTCCATGGCTCTCCACAGTCTGAGAGCTGTGAGGCTGCTGGAGGGGGAGGGATCCGATGCTCTGCTGCTGACTACAGGTGCGGGGGTAGGGGCGGTGAGTAGTGTCACAGCGTGTGTGACTGCGCTCCTGCTACACTGCAGCCGGCAACTCTCTGCACGGCCGTGCGCACAACCCGCACTCTGCTCCTCACTATGCAGAGAAGGGAAGGAGCAGAGAACAAGTGCGCGCGGCCGCGATGGTACCCGACGTTTCAGCACGCCGGCTTAGTACCAGGTGAGCAGAAGTGAGGGGCACGCTCCGGGCCCCTCTCTGTTCACCGGGCCCCATACGCCAGTAAGGGCAGTAATGCCCTGATGGCGGCCCTGCGTACGCCCATGGCAGCTTGCGGAACTACTGTGGTGGTAGGTGAAGCAGCTGCAGCAGGGACGGGCCCCTTCTAGCCCGGGCCCTGTGGCAGCTGCTTCCCCTGCTTCCACGATAGTTTCGCCCCTGGTTGCAGCAATGGAAAAGATGGAACTAAGACATCTGGATGTAAAGACAGCTTTTTTTAATGGAGATTTAACAGAAGATATTTACATGGAACAACCTCCAGGATTCAAAGATGAAAGAAATCCTAACAAAGTTTGTAAACTACAGAAAACCATATATGGTTTAAAGCAAGCAGCTAAAGCGTGGAATGACAAAATCACGGAAGTACTAACAAATGAAAAATTTCAAAGAAGCAAAGCTGATCCATGCTTGTACACAAAAAGGCTGAGTAATAGATGGATTTATGTACTCATATATGTAGACGACATTTTGATTTGTTTTCAACAAGAAAGGGATAAAGAAAACATTCTAAAAACCCTGAAACAACATTTTGAAATCAAAGACTTAGGAAATGTAAAACAGTACCGAGCAATACAGATAGAAAGAGAAGACGGAAGTTTCCTACTGAATCAAAATCACATGATTCAAGACATAACAGAAAAATTTGGACTAAAAGATGCAAAAACAGTAAAGTCTCCAATGGAAACTAATTATCTCAAAGAGATGAACAGTGAAAAGAATATGCTACCAAACAATGAAGAATACAGAACAGCAATAGGAAAACTACTGTATCTAGCGACCGTTACAAGACCAGACATCGCAGCAGCAGTAGGAGTCCTGAGTAGAAAGGTATCAAAACCAAATAAAGCTGATTGGACTGCCGTGAAGAGAGTAATACGTTATTTGAAAGGAACTAGCAATGTTAAGCTGAAATTACCCACAGGTGATAATTGCATTTTAACAGGATATGCTGATGCAGATTGGGCTGGAGATCCAACTGACAGAAGATCTACAAGTGGACATATTTTTTTCTCTCAGGTGGGCCAATAAGTTGGACAAGTTAAGAAACAGTCAATTGCAACACTATCTTCAACAGAAGCAGAATATGTTGCAGCAGCACATGCGAGTCAAGAAGTACTGTGGTTAAGACAATTGTTAACAGACCTAGGACAACCACAGTTGGAACCAACAAAACTAAAAGAGGACAATCAAGACTGTCTTGTTCTTGTTCAGATGGAAAGAGTCAATCCAAGAACCAAGCATATTGATGTGAAATATCATTTCTTGAGAGATCATCAGGACCAAGGAGTCTTGAAGTTGGAGTATTGTCCTAGTGAAGAAATGACAGCAGACATTTTCACGAAGGCGTTGAATGCTGATAAACATCAGAGACTAATAAAAAAGTTGGGTTTGATTGAATAAGTCCTTATTGTTGAGAAAGGGTGTTGGCATATGCAACAGATTAGGACTTATTATAAGTAAAAGGAGGACTTTATGCTGACCTGACAATAGATGGCGATGTTGTGTAACGTTTCCTTCTATTTAATGTATTGTATAAGAAATAGTCTCACTTGTAGTTTCACTTTCGTTTTGTTCCTGTTTCCTGATGCAATGCTGAAATGACTGTGCATTATTCTTTTACCTCATGTTGTTAGAAGTAAAAGCTTGTTATCCCATGCAGCCTGCTCTGTGAAGTTTTCTACTGCAAAGGTGTGGATTCAGAAGCTGTGCAACATCCCGCAGGGTACGTCCAGGATACCTAGCTGTTCTAGTGTGTAATGGGTGCAGGTGTTAGAGTCCTGGGTGGTGCTCCCTCCTTACCTAAGAGTGAAGTATCACACCTCTGGGTAAGGCGCAATACCTCTGTGGCGACTGAACCCTCAAGGGGCGCCACATATGCCACATACAATTCCTGCCTGCTATGGATATCTATATACCCACATACACTTCCTGCCTACCTAGCACTGCAATCTATATACCCCGTAATTTGTCCTTAGAAGGACTGTTGATTTAGCTGGATTTTTGTATTCAATTATGGCATAACCACAGTATCTTTGAAACCTCCAAATCTGACCCTATCTTGGCAGCCTCTCCCTACTCTAGCTGATTCCGGAGCTGAATGTGACGAGCTGGGTGGCGCCCGGTCTGATATAGAACTGATGACGCTCTGCGGCCAGCCAATCACTGTAATGTCACAGCCAACATGGCTGCAGCATTACAGTGCATGGCACACAATCCCTGCATGTTGATTGGCACTCTAAAGACCACCAAAAATGCAGGGCGTGGACCCGAACTCCCGCCGAACATTCCCGAAAATGCTTGCCGAGCACCGTGAGTACAGTGATGCTCGGGCGAGTACCGAGTATGTTTGCTCATCACTACTGCTTACACATCTGATTGTAAGCTTCCTGTGTACATTGTCAACAAGTCAACAAGCTGCCAATCAGTGATGGAGGTGGGTTATATTTGTTAGCTGGACTGGCCTGCGCATGAGACCTAGTCAGGCAGTGATATCTTCCTGCTGATAAAACACTGATTGTTCTGAAACTACAACACATAGCCTAGTGAATGACACATTCTTGGAATCAGGCTCTCCTGCCATACATCATGCTGCTCTCAGATTAAATAGCAAAAACCTGCTGACAGATTCCCATTTAAAGAAGCCTAGCATTAATAGTGGGGGGAGGGCATGCAGTTGAAGCTGCTCACTCAGTGTTTCAACATGAGGTGGTAAAACAGACCTAAGACAGAAAGGATGGACATCTGAAGTTTTGAGGTTTCTGATGGCAGTACATCTGAAATTCAGCTCTCTAAAGAAAGATCATGATTTTTTATTTGGTAACAGTTGACATTCTTTAATTGATCAATGGCTGTACTCACTTATTCTGTTTCTGATCCCAGGGTTCTCTATTGTTTTTCAGAAAACCTGTAATTTGTAACTGCTGCTTACGCAAGGAGTATTCATTGCAACGATCCATCTTATCCGTCCAGATCAATGTTCTTCACCTATAGATCAATGCAATTCAATTAATTGTGTGGTCATTGCAGAATTAAAAAAAAAATGGCAAAAAAGAAAACAGTCAGCTTACCCCACTCTAGAGAAATAGAAGTCAGTCCAACTCCTCGCACAGATCCAGGCAGAGCAACCAGACAATAGTGGGAAAAAAAAGGGAAAGAAATCCAGCGTTGGTTGGGAAGAATAAAAAATGTATATTTTATTAACTGGTCACTTTAAAATGGAGAAACATTTTCCAATAATGATTTGAGGCAGATACAGCTCCATGTGGATAAGGTGAAACAGATCAACGCATTTCGACGTGAGTCTTTATCAAGTCAGGCTAACTCTGGCGAGCACATGGAGGGCTGTGTGGCCCTCCAAAGAAATGCCACCCCACACCATTACTGACTCACTGCCAAACCGGTCATGCTGAAGGTTGTTGCAGGCAGCAGATCGCTCTCCACGGCGTCTCAAGACTCTGTCACATCTGTCACATGTGCTGAGTGTGAACCTGCTGCCTGCAACATCCTTCAGCATGACCGGTTTGGCAGTGGGTCAGTAATGGTGTGGGGTGGCATTTCTTTGGAGGGCCACACAGCCCTCCATGTGCTCACCAGAGGTAGCCTGACTGCCATTAGGTACAGAGATGAGATCCTCAGACCCATTGTGAGACCATATGCTGGTGTGGTTGGCCCTGGGTTCCTCATAATGCAGGACAATTCCAGAACTCAAGTAGCTGGAGTGTATCAGCAGTTCCTGCAAGATGAAGGCATTGAAACTATGAACTGGCCAGCCCGTTCCCCAGACCTGAATCCGATTGAGCACATCTGAGACAGCATGTCTCGCTCCATCCATCAACTTCACGTTGCACCACAGACTGTACAGGACATGACGGATGCTTTAGTCAAGGTCTGGGAGGAGATCCCTCAGGAGAACATCTGCAACCTCATCAGGAGCATGCCCAGGCATTGTAGGGAGGTCATACAGGCATGTGGAGGCCACACACAACACTGAGCATCATTTTGACTTGTTTCCACTTTCATTTTGGGGGTCTCTCCAAATCCAGGCCTCCATTGCTTCAAAAATTTGATTTCCATTGATGATTTTTGTGTGATTATGTTGACAGCACATTCAACTTTGTACACAACAAAGTATTCAATGAGAATATTTCATACATTTAGATCTAGGATGTGTTATTTGAGTGTTCCCTTTAATTTTTTGAGCAGTGTACATATGTGTGTGTGTGTGTCACTGACATATACAGTACAGACCAAAAGTTTGGACACACCTTCACATTCAAAGATTTTTCTGTATTTTCATGACTGAAAATTGTACATTCACACTGAAGGCATCAAAACTATGAATTAACACATGGAATTATATACTTAACAAAAAAGTGTGAAACAACTGAAAATATGTCTTATGTTCTAGGTTCTTCAAAGTAGCCACCTTTTGCTTTGATTATTGCTTTGCACACTCTTGGCATTCTCTTGATGAGCTTCAAGAGGTAGTCACCGGAAACAGCGTCGGACTGGAACACCTTGGGCCCACCAGAGAAAATCATTCTTGGGGCCCACTATGTAGCTACATAGAAATAAATACAAGACCACCAATTGTGCAGTAAAACACACTAATATCAGGGTATAATATAAGGTAGTACATGTCTTAATTATGTAGCAGGAGTTGGGGTAGCCTCCCTCATAGATTATAAAGCAGCCCCATAATAGGGGATAATGCTACCCCCCATAAGCCTAGGGTGGAAAATGAGATTATGCCCCATATGCTGCCCCATGTATTATGCCCCACAAGATGCTCCATAGATTGTGCCCCATATGCTGCCCATGTATTATGCCCCCATAGATGCTCCATAGATTGTGCCCCCATAGATGCTCCATAGATTATGCCCCCATAGATTATGCCCCCATAGATGCTCCATAGATTATGCCCCCATAGATGCTCCTTAGATTATGCCCCCATAGAAGCTCCTTAGATTGTGCCCCCATAGAAGCTCCATAGATTGTGCCCCCATAGATGCTCCTTAGATTATGCCCCCATAGAAGCTCCATAGATTGTGCCCCCATAGATGCTCCTTAGATTATGCCCCCATAGAAGCTCCATAGATTGTACCCCCATAGATTATGCCCCTATAGATGCTCCTTAGATTATGTCCCCATAAATGCTCCTTAGATTATGCCCCCATAGATTATGCCCCCATAGATGCTCCTTAGATTATGCCCCCATAGAAGCTCCATAGATTGTGCCCCCATAGATGCTCCTTAGATTATGCCCCCATAGAAGCTCCATAGATTGTGCCTCCATAAATGCTCCTTAGATTATGCCCCCATAGATTATGCCCC
Source organism: Oophaga sylvatica (assembly GCA_033576555.1). Classification (NCBI taxonomy): domain Eukaryota; kingdom Metazoa; phylum Chordata; class Amphibia; order Anura; family Dendrobatidae; genus Oophaga; species Oophaga sylvatica. The sequence continues at coordinate 117,854,641 of JARQOD010000001.1, read as the reverse complement.
TACAGAAGTTCCATAGATTGTACCCCCATAGATGCTCCATAGATTATGCCCCCATAGATTATACCCCCATAGATGCTCCACAGATTATGCCCCCATAGATTATGCCCCCATAGATGCTCCACAGACTGTGCCCCCATAGATGCTGCATTTTATAGGCCCCTTTATGCTGCCGCAGCTGCTGCAAAAAAAAAAAAAAAAAAGACATACTCACCTCTCATCGCTGAGGGCCAGGTGCTGGTGTCCTGAGCAGGCGGGGACACCGGCACGCTATGGGGGACAGGTGCCGGTGTCACCGCTGGCTCAGGGCCCCGGCACCTGAGAGATTTACCTGTCACCCGCTCCACCGCTGAGCGCCGCTTTCTTCGGGTCCTCCGGAAGTGAATGCTCAGGCAGAGGGTGCGGCGCACACTAACCACGTCATCGCGCCCTCTGCCTGAACATCGCAGCAAGAGGACCCGAGGACAGCAGCGCTCAGCGGTGGAGCGGGTGACAGGTAAGTAATGATATTCACTGCTTCCCACGCCCATGTGGGCGTGGGAAGCAGTGAATATTCATTTCTCTTTAGCAGCGGGGACAGGGGCTCCTGCCTCCTGTCACCCGCTGCTGCTCTGCTGGCACGGGGCCCCCATGGCAGCTGCGTGGTGTACCACTATTAGCGACACGCCACCGGCTGGGGGCCCCTGGAGCAGCGGGGGCCCTAGGCAACTGGCCCCTGTATGCCAGCAGGTGCCAGGGCCCCCCAGATGCCAGGGCCCACCGGAGAATCCTCCGGTTCTCCGGTGGGCCAGTCCGACCCTGACCGGAAATGGTCTTCCAACAGTCTTGAAGGAGTTCCCAGAGATGCTTAGCACTTGTTGGCCCTTTTGCCTTCACTCGGCAGACCAGCTCACCCCAAACCATCTCGAATGGGTTCAGGTCTGGTGACTGTGGAGGCCAGGTCATCTGGCATAGCACCCCATTACTCTCCTTCTTGGTCAAATAGCCCTTACACAGCCTGGAGGTGTGTTTGGGGTCATTGTCCTGTTGAAAAATAAATGATGGTCCAACTAAACGCAAACCGGATGGAATAGCATGCCACTGCAAGATGCTCTGGTAGCCATGCTGGTTCAGTATGCCTTCAATTTTGAATAAATCCCCAACAGTGTCACCAGCAAAGCACCCCCACACCATCACACCTCCTCCTCCATGCTTCACAGTGGGAACCAGGCATGTAGAGTCCATCCGTTCACCTTTTCTGCGTCGCACAAAGACACGGTGGTTGGAACCAAAGATCTCAAATTTGGACTCATCAGACCAAAGCACAGATTTCCACTGGTCTAATGTCCATTCCTTGTGTTATTTAGCCCAAACAAGTCTATTCTGCTTGTTGCCTGTCCTTAGCAGTGGTTTCCTAGCAGCTATTTTACTCCACACAGTAGATTCTGATGTGGAGCGGTTGCTAATCGCTATCCATTGGTGGCAAAGTGGTAGAAGCTGACACTTCAGTGTCTAAGCGTGGAGTAGCCTACCACTCAACGCTAAGACACTATAGTGTCAGCTTCTACCACTGTGCCACCAACGGATAGCGACAGCTCCACACCAGAATCTACTGTGTGGAACCTTCTTTTGTCAGCACCTGTGAAAAGATCCCTGTATGTATTTCTCCTTGCGGGGTCCATTATGGAACCCATTACTCTGGGTACCTCACCTTAACACAGGTCCAGTCTTTACCAGTGGGGATACACCATATTGAGTCGCACAGCCAGAGCTTTGGGGTACTCGGCACCGAGCCCGTTGACATCTATGGGGAATGTCACGGGTAGCACAGCTCGGTCCGTGCCCTGGGCGCTCACTGAAATGTGGAATATTTACAGGTGACTTGAATAATGATATGGGGATTCGTGACGCCACTTGTGGTACCTGGTCAGGATGACCAGCGCTGCTATGCAGATCCACTGGAGGGTTAATATTGTGCAGCTAGATCTTAAGCCTTCCACAAGTAAGGCTGAGTCCTCCAGGGCAGATAATTGTGTAGAGATGCAGGGCAGACGGGGACCCGGCAGTCAGGGGTAATAAGAGAGACACACACATAAGTCACTTTGGTACCTTTACTGAAGATGTTGCAGGCACTTCCCGGAGCGCTGTAGGGTGAAGGGTGCACATCCAGATTCCTCCACTGAGTAGGTGTGTGACCTCCTGTTCTCTGCCTTTTTGTAATGAAGTCTTGGCCTGCGTGTAGCTGGGCCTAGCTTAGTCTCCGTCTTGTACCTGGCTGACCTTGTGGTTGGACCTTCTCTCTGAAAGGACAGGGTCCCTGATGGCCCGGCCGAGCCGAACTCCGTCCTCCTGATCCTGTTACGTATCAGCTCGGTGGTACTCCTGGGACTTGTAGTCCTCCAGGAACTCCGGTGTTCTCCTAATGGGTCGTGGAGATCCCTATAGGCTCGGACCCTGGTGTCCGGTAATACTTGCTGAGGTGAGCTATTAAGGCTCCACTGTCATATTAACTTTCCACTCGCCTTCGGCCTACCTGGATCCTCACACTATCACACACTGGCAGTTGGTGGGCTGCCTCTTCACCGCTCTCTAAGCGTCGGCACGCTTCTCACTAAGTTGCACTCCTAGATTCAGCTCTGACTAGGCTGGAGTGATTTCTGTCCAGTCTTTACTAGACTCCACTTGTTCTGAACTGAATAGCTCTGCAGCTTCTCTAACCTCAGCTCTGCACTTCCCTTGCTGCAGACTGAGCTGACTGAGCTAACTGAGCAGACTGAGCCCACTGAGATGGCTGCACTGAACTGAGCCCAAGCTTCCTGTGTTAAGCTCTTTTTATATGTCTTACACAGCTCCCTCTGATAATCTTTGGGAATAAATGAACGTGTGTGAAGGTGCATAATGACCTCTAGTGGTATCTTCTTTCAGTGCACCCTTCTGGAAGATATGGATCCAGTCGCAGCTGGGCTCCACATTCCACCCTAGTAGAACTCAGCACTCCGGGGCTGAAATACAAAAACAAAGAACAATAAACATTGCATAAATAACTCTTCCTTTACAGGAGGTAAGGCACTCTTGAACTGTTGCATAACGGTAAATGAACAACTATGTACATTAGCACAAGGAGGGATTGAGGAATTGAGCAACCATAAAAGTCCCAGTCTCTTTTGGAAAAGGATGCTCAAAAAGGGATAGAGAAAACAAGTAAAAATAATGTCCATTCCCTTGTTTCAATATCAAAAGGAAAACAGATTAATAAATAACGGTATAATAAAGCATATTATAAGCAAAAATATATACATTTATGTACAGTGACTCTAAACAATTATTTACATTTGCCAAGGGTTGAACTAATCTCTAAACCTAGCAGGAATGTGTCCTTTTGTGCTACGTTCTGACCTGCATGGTGCAGTGACCTGTGAGGTAGCAGTTTCCCTGTTTGTTCTGCGTGAAAGTGAATTATAGAATTGCCTTAACCTCTCTACAGGACTGGCAAGCACACTGTGAGCTGGGTGAACTGGCTCGACTTCTGCAGGGGATCCTTCTTCCTGAGATTCAACTTCTTGGGATTCCGCTTCTTGGGGTTCTGCTTCTTGGGGTGCTGCTTCTTGGGGTTCTGCTGGAGCAGGTTCTTCTGGAACAGACTCTACTGCAACAACTGGTGCAACTGGATGTAGGGGTTCTCTTTGTGTTTGATAGAATTGAAGCACGGGAATGATTACGGCTTCTCCAATTCTGGGCCAATCCGCGGGGAAATCTCCTAAGTCTGTATGTATGACTGCTTCATCTCGCTCTTTCTGATTGACAACAGGTTCTTCCTCTTGAAGCTTTAACGGATTTGGACACAACTTTAGGTGATCTCTGGATACAGTGGTAGTTGTTCTTCCTCCATCCTTGCTAATTATACACGTTTTCTTGTTGTCAAACCTTGAATTCTGTACGATGTAGGGCTCTCTTTCCCATTGATCGTCGAGTTTGTGTATCCTCCTCTTTCTTTTCAGCACGACTTGACCAGGTGCGAAAGGTTCAGCTCGCGCACTTTTGTTGTAGCGATCTTCTTGTTTATCCCCTACTCGATTGAGACTATCTTCAACGCAGGCCTGTACTTTTCTGTACTGTTCCTGTCTGTTTGTGTCCCAGTCTTCAGTAGTCACATCTGCTTCTGGTTCTACAACACCAAGCTCCAGATCCATGGGCAGCTTTCCTGGTCTGGCCCGCATGAGATAAGCTGGGATGCAATTGGTGGAACTCACAGGTATGTGATTGTACAGATCTACCAGGTCAGGTAGTAAGTCTGGCCATCGATTTCTCTCCTCGAGTGGTACAGTCTTTAGCAGGTCAATGACGATGTGATTCATCTCACAGAGACCATTAGTTTGGTGGTGGTACGGTGTGGTTCTTATCTTCTTACACCCGTACAAGTGACAGAACTCTTTGAACAATTCGGCCTCGAAGGCTGGGCCTTGGTCAGTTAGCACCTGCTCAGGATATCCGTGTGGTCTGCAGAAATATGCTTGGAACGTCTTTGCTGCTGTCTATGCCGTCAGATCTTTGACAGGGGCGACCACCAGGAACCTGGAGTAGTGATCCACCAGTCAGGGCATAGGAGTATCCTGACCGGCTGGGTGACAACTTGACATGGTCCAGGGCCACGATCTCCAAGGGACGAGTCGTCTTGATGGGTTGCAAGGGTGCCTTCTGACTGCTATAGTCCTTTCTTCTGAGGCCACAGGGTCCACAGTTCTGGCACCATCTCTCAATGGAGCTGCACATTCCCACCCAGTAGAAACGACACTTCAACAGGATATCCAGCTTCTTCCAGCCAAAGTGTCCCGCTTGATCGTGGTAGGCTTCTAACACCATCTGGATGTCTGCTCTGGGGACTACTATCTGCCATACCATTTCATGGGTCCTGGGGTTGACGTACCTCCGGCACAGCTTCTCACGGTAGATGAACAACCGGCTTCTCTCATTCCACAGCTGCTTTGCTTGTAGAGGCGCATCCTTCTCCAAGGAGGAACCTTCTTGAGTTATCAGCTCCTTGATTCGGCTGACCACTGGATCGCTGTCCTGAGTCTCCTTCCAGCTGTGGTGAGGTAAAGGATTTAACATCTTACCACGCTGCCTCCTGCAGGCTTGTTGCTCGTGGATCATCCCATTCCTGTGAAAGGCAGGTAGTTCAATCTCCTCCAGATCATCCACTTCTTCTTCTGTGTCCGATTCATGAGGCATCCTGGATAGGGCATCAGCGTTGGCATTCTTGCGGCCTGCTCGGTACTTGATTGTGAATTGGTAGTTTGACAGCCGAGCCATCCAGCGTTGTTCCATGGCTCCCAGCTTAGCTGTTTCAAGATGCGTCAAGGGGTTATTGTCGGTGTAGGCAGTGAACTTGCTGGAGGCTAAGTAGTGCTTAAACCTCTCCGTGATGGCCCAGACCAGTGCCAGGAACTCCAACTTGAAGCTGCTGTAGTTCTCTGGGTTCCTCTCGGTCGGGCGGAGCTTCCTGCTTGCATAGGCGATGACTTTCTCCAGGCCATTTTGCTTCTGACTGAGGACAGCTCCCAATCCTTCATTGCTGGCATCAGTATACAGCAGGAACGGCTGGCTGTAGTCAGGGTAAGCTAGGATCTCATCACCTGTCAGGATCTCCTTCATTTCCTTGAATGCCTCAGCCTGTTCTTTACCCCAATGGAATGGAGAATTTCTGCTCTTGAGGGACTGTCCCACCAGGAGGTCTTGCAGAGGCGCTGCTTTCTTGGTGTAATCCTTCACAAACCTCCGGTAGTATTCTGTCAGTCCCAGGAGCTGTCAAACCTCTTTGAGATTTTTCGGCTCCGGCCATTTCTGGATGGCGGTGATCTTCTCAGGGTCTGGCGCTACTCCTTCTGAGCTGACAATATGTCCCAGATACTGTACCTTCTGTTTGAGCAGATGGCACTTTGAAGGCTTCAGTTTCATCCCATACTTGGACAGTGACTCGAATACCTCCGCCAGGTGCTTCAAGTGATCTTCATACGTCTTGGAGTACACAATTACATCGTCCAGGTACAGCAACACAGTTTCAAAGTTGAGGTGTCCCAGGCAGCTTTCCATCACTCTCTGGAACGTTCCAGGGGCACTGCTGAGTCCAAACGGCATCCTGTCTAACTCACAGAGTCCCATCGGGGTGGTGAAAGCCGTCTTCTCCCGATCTTCCTCAGCCACAGCTACTTGCCAGTACCCACTAGTGAGGTCAAGGGTGGAAAAGTAATTAGCAGTCTTTAGTGCAGCTAAGGATTCCTCAATGCGTGGTAAAGGGTATGCATCTTTATGTGTAATGCGATTTACTTGTCTGTAATCTACACACATTCTCATGCTTCCATCCTTTTTCATGACTAGGACTAGAGGTGATGCCCAGGGACTACAACTATCCCTTATCACCCCTGCTTCCTTCATGTCACGCAACATTTCCTTGGCTTTCTGGTAGTGTGCTGGAGGTATAGGCCTGTACCGTTCTTTAATGGGAGGATGATTGCCTGTGGGGATGTGATGTTGAACCCCTTTAATTTTCCCAAAGTCGAGTGGGTGTTTGCTGAATACCTGCGCATACTCCTGAACTACTCGGTATACTCCTTGTTTCTGGTGGGCTGGAGTGGTGTCTGTCCCAACATGGAGCTGCTGACACCAATCCTCCACCTGGGTCGTCGGACCGTTATCCTCCACTGGTTGTGGGGAGGTTAAGGGCTCCGTCGGGTGAATGGAGTTATTATCCACAGCATGTAACTTAGCAACAGTGGCATAACGTGGTAATTTGACTTCATCCTCTCCCCAGTTGAGAAGACACACTGGCACCCTCCCATTATGTACCTCCACTACCCCTCTGGCAGTTAAGAGTGTAGGTCTGTATTCTGAACAATGGGGCTCTACTACTGCTTGGTAGTTCTATCCTCTCAGACCTATTGCTGCTCTACACCAAATAAGCATTTCACTCATTGGGGGTATCACAATGGGGTTCGGGTCTGTCACCCGTACATTACCAATCTCACCACCGGTCAGTTTCACTTGCTGCTGGCACATCAGGGTCCGAATCTCCTTCCGGATCACTCCCTTTTGCCTTGGTCTGGCAACTTCGGCGAGCTGTTGGAGTAAAAACACAACCTCCTCCAAACAGTTACTAATAATGTTAGTGCCTAAAACCACATTCAACCCATTTTCCTCATTAACAGTCTTTACTACAAGAAGTCCCTGATCTTTTAGCTCCACTCCCCCCACTTTTACGTCTACGTTTTTAGCCCCCAATAAGTCAAGAGGGAGGCCATTAGAGGCGTATACGGCAAAGTCAGGGTTTGGGGGTTGGAGACCGTCACTGGACCAGTATCTATTGTAGAGAACATCAGGTATGACGGTTACCTGAGATCCAGTGTCCAGCAGGGCAGGGATTGCGATCCCGTCCAGTGTGATGGACAGGTATGGTCTTCCTCGCACAAACCTGCGGTTCCAGTCTGAGGGGCCTGAGGAGTCTATTCCTGGGTGTTGGCCCTCGGACCCAGGATTTGCTCGTTTAAAGGACACCGACGTGCTGGGTGACCTTCTCTGTGGCAGCGGTAGCAGATGATCTCTCGGCGAGGATGATGCTGGTCGCGGGTCCTTCCTGGAGGTGGCGTTGTCCTCCTCCGGTGGGGCGACGTCCTCCTTCTCCTCCGGTTCATCCAAGGGACATCCTCTGGGCAGTCAGCTAGCAGGATCTTTCCTTCTTCCTCCGTCGGCAGTTGCAGGGCACTCATTACAGTGGCCAGGTTTTTGGTCAGCTGGCGCACTTCTGAGCGCAGACAGTCCAGCTCAGTAGGGGGCGCCATCTGCGTTTTAGCTTCCACAACCAGCGGGGAAAAGGTAGATACTGCTGGCTTTAGGGTGGCTTCACTCGGGTGACACTGGGTTGCCATCTCGAGTGTTTCCAGGGGTCGCAGTCCTTTTATAGCCATATCCTTAAGGGCATCAAAGGTAGCATCAGGATGATCCAAGGACCACCAGTGCACAGTCCTGCTTTCAGCTTGGGACCTCAGTCCCCGTACAAATTGTTCTTTTAATATTTTATTCTCTTTGGTGACACTTATGGGGTTAACCTGTTTAAGTGCTCGCAGGGCCCCCTGTAGTCGGCAGGCGTGGTCCCTAATGCTGTCATCTGGTTTCTGGGAGCATTGGTAAAACCTCATTCGGAGATCTGTTTCAGTGCGGTCCTCAAAGATAGTCTGTAGTTTTAAGAAAATTGCAAGCACTGATTCCTGGTCTGCAGCTGTCCAAGTCTCTACTTCCCTCTCTGCAGCACCAGTCAATTGTCCCACTACCGCTGCAGCTCTCTGCTTTTCTGACATAGGGTAAATGTCCATTATACTGCATATTTTGCGCTTGAACCCTGACAGAGTGTCTGGCTTGCCGCTGTACTGAGGGAGCCACTTTGCTCCAGGCATGTATGGCAGCGTTAGCGGTACTATCGGGGCCACAGGACCAGGTGAGGGGCCAGCATTTCCAGCCTGTGCGGCAGCGCCGGTGGGTAAGTCATTGGGGCGGTCGCCCTCGGCCGCGCTGTCAGCTTGCGGCTGCAACATGTCTGCGCCCCCCTAGTTAAGCGTGGCCTACCTTCTCTGAAGGCTGCAGCTCTGCAGGGCACAGCGATGTAGAAGGACCTGCGTCGCCGGCGCTCTGACGTCAGAGCGTTCACTGGCAACGTTCACTGGCAACGGGCACAAGTTACTCCGTTGCTACAGGGCACGAAATCCTGTTCGTGACACCAGAGAGATGAGTCGCACAGCCAGAGCTTTTGGGTACTCGGCACCGAGCCCGTTGATATCTATGGGGAATGTCATGGGTAGCACAGCTCGGTCCGTGCCCTGGGCGCTCACTGAAATGCAGATCCACTGGAGGGTTAATATTGTGCAGCTAGATCTTAAGCCTTCCACAAGTAAGGCTGAGTCCTCCAGGGCAGATAATTGTGTAGAGATGAAGGGCAGACGGGGACCCGGCAGTCAGGGGTAATAAGGGAGACACACACATAAGTCACTTTGGTACCTTTACTGAAGATGTTGCAGGCACTTCCAGGAGCGCTGTAGGGTGAAGGGTGCACATCCAGATTCCTCCACTGAGTAGGTGTGTGGCCTCCTGTTCTCTGCCTTTTTGTAATGAAGTCTTGGCCTGTGTGTAGCTGGGCCTAGCTTAGTCTCCGTCTTGTACCTGGCTGACCTTGTGGTTGGACCTTCTCTCTGAAAGGACAGGGTCCCTAATGGCCCGGCCGAGCCGAACTCCGTCCTCCTGATCCTGTTACGTATCAGCTCAGTGGTACTCCTGGGACTTGTAGTCCTCCAGGAACTCCGGTGTTCTCCTAATGGGTCGTGGAGATCCCTATAGGCTCGGACCTCGGTGTCTGGTAATACTTGCTGAGGTGAGCTATTAAGGCTCCACTGTCTCATTAACTTTACACTCGCCTTCGGCCTACCTGGATCCTCACACTATCACACACTGGCAGTTGGTGGGCTGCCTCTTTACCGCTCTCTAAGCGTCGGCACGCTTCTCACTAAGTTGCACTCCTAGATTCAGCTCTGACTAGGCTGGAGTGATTTCTGTCCACTCTTTACTAGACTCCACTTGCTCTGAACTGAATAGCTCTGCAGCTTCTCTAACCTCAGCTCTGCACTTCCCTTGCTGCAGACTGAGCTGACTGAGCTAACTGAGCAGACTGAGCCCACTGAGATGGCTGCACTGAACTGAGCCCAAGCTTCTGTGTTAAGCTCTTTTTATATGTCTTACACAGCTCCCTCTGATAATCTTTGGGAATAAATGAACGTGTGTGAAGGTGCATAATGACCTCTAGTGGTATCTTCTTTCAGTGCACCCTTCTGGAAGATATGGATCCAGTCGCAGCTGGGCTCCACAATATCATATTGTATGAAATACTACACCACAGGGATAATAACTATCTTTGACCTAAGATGCTTCATTAAATGGGCGACTATGTGATCAAGGCTATTAACTAGCCGAAACGTCATTTTGCCTGTAACTTCAGCACTCACTATTAATAAATCCTCACCTGAAGCATAATTTCCAACTCGTACATGTGCAGTGATTTTTTTGAACTACAAGTATTACACACACGGACACTAATACCACTGGCACTTTTTTTTCCGATACCGGAAATATCAGGAAGTGTGAAACCGACCTTAGAGCCGGCTGTCAGTCACTGCCGGGTTATGGTTACAGCCTCCGCTCACTATGTACTGAGCAGTGACTGATGCCACACCTCTGACTGAAAACCCGACCCTGCCGGGAGGAGTATAGTTCATTTCCTCCCGGCAGTGGGGCTCTCAGTGCATGCGATGGGCAGCTTCAGAATGCTATAACCTGCAGCTTAACCCCATATCAGATTAATAGCGTTTTTTTTTCATTTCAGATTCCCTTTAAATATATCTATTTATACAGGACATTTTATGTATTGCACAACCCCCTTTAAGCCTAGTTTCATAGCTCATCAGTCACAGTAATGCGCTCTCCCAAAAATATGTGTCCCAGACTGTTCATCAACTATTCACAATCTGTAACAATACAATAGCTTTTTGTGGCCAGCATACCATTGACGTCTTTAAAAAGTGATGCTATCCAGAAGTGCTAGAAACTTTGATACAAAGTCAACAAACAGGTGACAAACCCATAAATCAACATCGGGCCTCACACCGAGGGATCACAGATGACTTTATATTTTCCCTTGCTAAGCACAATTAGTAAGAAAAATGGTCTGGCATAAAACAATTTAAGTGAGTGTTTTGGGAAGGTAATAGCTCGGGGACAGAGGTTTTATAACACTGCTCCAGTTACACTGTAGTATAAATTGATTCATTTCAGTCTCAGATTTATTAATTCGGAAGGACCACCATTATATTTCTTGTTATTTTTTGTGTATTTGTTACAAAGTGAAATGTACAGAATGAAATATGTATGACAAAATGTTCTTATGATGACGAAAAATCAACAGGTGCGATAGTGAGAATCAAACTTCTCTTGATCTCCAAGTAGACTAGTGGTCTTTACTGCATTTCTTTGATGAGGACTGAAAATTGGCATTGGGTGGTGAAACTAGTGACAAACTGACACATAACAGAATCAGAAAAGTTTTACAGTCAGGTACTTGGAGAACATTTCTGCCTAAATTTATGCAACTTTTGTGATCATAAATGTTTATAAATTTACCAGACTTTGCCTAAATATCCCCCCCTACCACAAAGCTCCACCAATATTTCAAAAACTTGGCTAAAAAACCCTATTTTGCATAGTGGAGTTTTGCAAAATGTAGTGACATTCAGTTTTATGCAATATTTCTGGTGTAAACTAATTAATCATCCCCAAAAGGTGAGTCCTCTTTTAAATGCATCACAGGGATGCCAACTGAGGCCATCATTGTCCGTATGCTACAGTGTCCCACTATATGGACCATAATAAATTGAGTTTAAAGATCATACTATAAATAACCTTACAGTCCTTTTAGAAGTACGTTTAAGGACAACTTCTACAAAAATATACAAATGAATTAATTCAGTAAAGAAATATAAAAAAAACTTTGATTATTATGTTTTCTTCGTCAGAAAAGTAGTGTTACAAGTAAAATGATAGGGAGGCATGAAATAATTAAAAACTACATAAGCAACTTAAATGAATACATGAAGTAAGATAATTTTGCAAAGCACTACTGTTTACAGAGAACGGAGTTCATGCATTGTCTCCAGCCAGGTAATGATACAGCTTATGTCGTAGCTTGGAGAAATTACAGATGAGGACTATGCAATCACTAGAGCAAGTTAAATATGTGTGTTTATAGTCCAGGAAAATTATATCTGTAGTTTTCCACTGTAAAAAACTCAATTTTTATGTGACGCAAAAAACAAACAGAAGTTATTCATAAAGGAGCATGACTGTTACAAGGCTATAGTTGAGTTACAATAATTACCATATTTTTGCAGTAGAGATGCCAATGACAAACAGCAGCAAAACTGATGTAGTGTGAAAAGAGTATAAGCTCATATTCAAGACAAAATAATAGCTACCAAACTAAGGACTAAAATGTGGACCAGTCGCTGGAAGACTCATAAACAAGGGGAAGGTGGTCTGTAAAGGACCACAAATACGACCAAAGTCCATACGTATAAAAATATAAATCTTTATTAAATATTCATTAAATATAACCATTTACAGGAAAAATGATGAATGAGAGTACAACCACTAGGCACCATAGTGCCGTGAAGATAACAGAGACTACTGACCCCAGGGTAATAGAAATATATCTATAACTATGATGGGTGGTAAAAAAAATATATATAACAAAATTGTATCAGATTGCCATAAACTTGGCAGATCACCTTAACCATCATATATACCTAGCACTATGAGATGCATACTGAACGCCACACAATACTGAAGTATTACCTAAGATGTAGGTCACAAAAGAGAGGGGATCCCAGGGTCAGCAAGTCTGCCCCGACGTGCGTTTCGGATGCTCGTCCTTCGTCCTTTGTCTATAAATAATATATATATATATATGTGTTGTATTCTTATAATAGGGAAAGTGTAGTATTTAGTATGGCCACTAGATGGGGGCATGTTAGTCTCCACAGTCCTTAGACATTATGTAGCTTAATTATAGGGTTAAGAGTAGGAGGGCTGCTGTGTAGTAAGCCAGAGACATTTCCTGACTAGAGTTAGCTAGGGTTGGGCGCCCGGCAGTCCACAAGGGCTATAGGCCCAGACAGCACAGCACGACACCACAGCAGCGGGCAGAAGCAGTTGGGGAGCCAAAAGAGGTTCCAGTATGTAGCAACTCATCGCATGGGCAGATACTCTGAGGTCTGGGGCGAAACGGCCTGGGGAACCCACAGATGCAGTGAGTACAGCGTGTGAAGAAGTGGTCCCAGTGCAGGGGACAGTACAGAAGGGCAGGATTCTCTCCCAGGGCTTATGACTGCAGGAACTAATGATCTTGTGTCTGGGGCAAAACAGACCGAGGGATGTGTAGTAGTCGAGCTGAACACTGAGAACACTGAGGAGCCGTCAGGGACGGTCCGACCCGGATCCGTGCTGTGTAACCGTGAGCGAAGTGCAGGGAAAGGAGAGGAATATTATTATGTAAAGCTTGCTGTAACGAATGTTAAGACTTTGGATGTGCTGTGTAACGAACCTAGTAAAGAAGTTCTTGTTGAAGTTGAAACGGACTGTGTCTCAGTTTATGCTGCTCAGCTTGGTGAGGGTCTCCCACAGCCTAGGGGAGAACCAGAAGAATCTGGACCTGAAGGTACAGGTGTGCTGACTAATAATGGATATGTTCCTGTGAGGGAAGGCCAGGACACAGAAGTCCAGGTATCCTTGGCCATGACTATGGTCCTGGCCGACCCTTACAGCTGTATGCTTGATTGTTTGTGGGATGACAGGCGTATCATGAAGCAAAAGGTTGACAATTGAATAGCCATACTATAAAAATAAAATAGGGAAATTTTGGCAGCTTCAGAAATGGAGTTGACATTTCCACACTACCTGTTCCATGCTAGGTAAAGCTTTCACTGAGCAGACCTATGTCAATCACATGTCAGATCAAGAGACCAATCTCATCTCCCTGCACAGCCAAGAACAAGTAGGTGAGGTAGCAGCAGCCAATACAGTATATTTGACGTGATGGACCACTTCAGCAAACAGAGACTCACTGGCTAAACAGCCAGCTTCAGTCGTACCTGGACAGTGCCCTTTCTCAGGCAGAAGTCCTGGGACTCGACTCCATAGACTTCTGGGACAGCATATTGAACTAGTAGCAAGAACTGGCCCAGTTTATTATGGTTGACTGTCATGTTCAGCCTCCAGTGTATTGTTATAAAGGCTAAACTGCATGTTAGGTGGCTTTGTCATGCCCAAGCAAACCACATTTTTCTCTGCAATCATGAAAAACATTACAATAGTCAAAATGAATCAGGCATGGACCAGTGCTGTGTCGTTCCTTCATCTATGACTGTTGCCAATCGGCACTAGCATTTTCCTGCTTTCCTGCCCATTGTGTCCTATACTGTTCTGTTGCCATTAGTGTTAATGCATTTCCTGTCTCTGACACACTGAGCAGCGCCGCTGGTTGACATCATCATTCAGCGGTCGGCTGTGTCAGAGCAAGGAAGCACGGGCGTCGGTGATGCTGCGGCTGCAGACACTTGAGAGGTGCTGTGTGTGTGTGTGTGTGGTGTGTGTGTGTGGTATGTGTGTGTGTGGTGAGGTGTGTGTGTTTCTGATGGCAGTGGGGGAGGCAATGATGAAAGTGATGGGCAATGATGAAGGTGAAGGGCAATGATGGTGGGGGGAGGCAATGATGGAAGTGATGGGCAATGATCGCAGTGGGGGGAGGCAATGATGAAGGTGATGGGCAATGATGGTGGGGGGCGGCAATGATGGAGGTGATGGGCAATGATCGAAGAGGGGGAGACAATGATGAAGGTGATGGGCAATGATGGTGGGGAGAGGCAATGATGGAGGTAATGGGCAATGATCGCAGTGGGGGGAGGCAATGATGAAGGTGATGGGCAATGATGGTGGGGAGGCAATGATGAAGGTGATGGGCAATGATCGCAGAGGGGAGAGGCAATGATGAAGGTGATGTGCAATGATGGTGGGGGAGGCAATGATGGAGGTGATGGGCAATGATCGCAGTGGGGGGAGACAATGATGAAGGTGATGGGCAATGATGGCGGTGGGGGGAGGCAATGATGAAGGTGATGTGCAATGATGGTGGGGAGGCAATGATAGAAGTGATGGGCAATGATCGCAGTGGGGGGAGGCAATGATGAAGGTGATGGGCAATGATGATGGGGAGGCAATGATGGAGTGATGGGCAATGATCGCAGTGGGGGGAGGCAATTATGAAGGTGATGGGCAATGATGGTGGTGGGAGGAGGCAATGATGAAGGTGATGGGCAATGATGATGGGGAGGCAATGATGAAGGTGATGGGCAATGATGGAGGGGAGGCAATGATGAAGGTGATGGGCAATGATGGTCGGGGGAGGCAATGATGGAGGTGATGGGCAATGATCGCAGAGGGGGAGACAATGATGAAGGTGATGGGCAATGATGGTGGGGGAGGCAATGATGGAGGTGATGGGCAATGATCGCAGTGGGGGGAGGCAATGATGAAGGTGATGTGCAATGATGGTGGGGAGAGGCAATGATGGAGGTGATGGGCAATTATGGTGGGGGAGAGGCAATTATGAAGGTAATGTGCAATGATGGTGGGGAGAGGCAATGATGGAGGTGATGGTCAATGAAGGTGGGGGGAGGCAATGATGAAGGTCATGTGCAATGATGGTGGGGAGGCAATGATGGAGGTGATGGGCAATGATCACAGTGGGGGAGGCAATGATGAAGGTGATGGGCAATGATGGAGATGATGGGCAATGATCGCAGTGGGGGGAGGCAATGATGAAGGTGATGGGGAGAAGGCAATGATGGGGTGATGAGGAGAAGGCAATGATGGGATGATGGAGAAGGCAATGATGGAGTGGTAGGGGAATGCAATGATGGTGGTGGTGGAAAGGACAATAATGGGGGTGGTGGGGAGGAGAAAAAGATGGAGGTGGTGGAATGGGCAATGATGGGGTGGCAGGGGAGAAAGCAAAGATGGTGGGGTAGAAGGCAATGATGGAGGTGGTGAAGAGGGCAATGATGGGGTGGGGGAGAGGACAATAATGGGATGTGGGGGAGGAGGACAATGAGGAGTGTGGGGGGATTGGGATAGAAAAAAGGGGGACTTATGGCCTTAGGAACAGGGGAGGTGGAGGAAGACATTATCACTTATGTCTAACACAGTCCATTAGTATATAGTGTACTCACTAATTCTGTATAACACCATCCTTAGTTACATAGTTTTCTCTTTTATTATGTATAACATCGTCCCTTATTGCGCACCATCCTCTCTAGTTATACAGTATATGGTGCCGTCCCTTATTATATAGCTTCCTATGCTGTTATGTACAGTATATATATATGAGCTGCCCTGAACTCTGTTGGGGAACTCGGATCTGAGCCTATTAACTTCTATGGAGAATGTCACGGCAACACAGCTCAGTCCGTGGCTCTGGGCGCACACCCAAAAAGGGGAAATATTTACAGGGGAATGAATGTTCGTGTAATTGGTCGTGACGCCACCTGTAGTGTCTGGTCAGGGGGACCAGCGCTGCTGTGCAGATCCTCTGGAAGGGATGGGGTTGCGCAGCTAGATGTTAGGCCCCCAACAGGTGAGGCTGGGTCCTTCCAGAGCAGATAGATGTGTAGGAATGCAGGACGAAGGGAAACCCGGCAGGGTAGGGACAAGAAGGTGGACACACACACACAAGTCACTTCGGTACCTTTACTGAAGATGTTGCAGGTACATCCCGGAGCACGATAGGGTGAAGGGTGCACATCCAGATTCTCCCACTGAGTAGGTATATGGCCTCCTATTCCTTGCCCTTCTGTAATGAAGTTCTGGCCGGCATGTAGCTGGGCCTAACTTAATCTCTGTCCTACACCTGGCTGACCTTGTGGTTGGACCTCCTCTTGAAGTACACAGTCCCTGCTTGCAGGACCCTGCTTGCCTGAACTCCGTCCTCCTGGCCCTGTAACGTATTAGCTCTGTGGTGCTCCTGGGACTTGTAGTCCTCCAGTAACTCCGGTGGTCTCCTGCTGGGTCGTGGAGATCCCTGTAGGCTCGGACCCGGCGTCCGGTATGTACTTGCTAGGGTGAGCTGGTTGGGCTCGTCTATCCCTTGCTACTCCCTCTTGCCTTCGGCCTACTCAGGCCCACACACGATTATACACACTGGCAGTTGGTGGGCTGCCTCTTCTGCTGCTCTCATAGCGTCGGCACGCTCCTAGCTCTCTAACTTGAGCTATTGAGTCTCTCACTGAAAACTCCACTCTGCTCTGCAGACAGACTCAGAACTCACTTGTCTGCTCTGAACTGAACTGAACTGCTCTGCAGACTGCAGACTATCTGCCTAACTTCCTGCCTTCACCCTCTTTTATATTCCTATCAGGCTCCCTCTGGTGGACTGAGGAGAGGGGTGAAGGTGTGTGTATGCATAGTGAGACCTCTAGTGGTTCAATCCTTCATGCACCCTTCTAGGATTTGTGGAACTGAGCGAAGCTGGGCTCCACATATATACATATGTAGCTTTGTCGCCATAAAAGAAAGGGGGCCCAGACACATTTCTTGCACAGGGGCCCCAAGCTGTCAGTGTCCGCCCCTGTCGACGAGCATTAGCCAGTGCTCGATTTCAGACTCAGATTCCCGTCCTGCATGTTTGGCGCCTGTTACACAGTCAATTAGCACGTGGAGATTGCCTGCCTATCACTGTAATGACATAGTCACCTTGGTAGTGGCATTACAGTGATTGGCTGGCCGTGTGACATTATGAAGGGTTATAAAAGGACAGGTGCCGCCAGGCTCGGCACACTGATGCCATTATACAGCTCTGTGACCTATTGTTATTGGAGGGAGAGAGTGCTAGTCCAGGCTTGAGGGTGCACAGTTTAATGAATCAGAGTTCTGTATTGCTGATAGTGGTGATGAAGCTGAGACATCATACTAACAGCCCTTCTAAGGGCTAATCTTGTGCTTTGCTGTTTGTATCATATACAATCTGCATTTAGCCTAGCGAGGGAGAAAGAGTTGCAAGAGCAGGGAGAGTGCCTGAATACAGTCTCTAGGCAGGGATTAGAGCTTTGCAGTCCATTGCTAAATACAGTATATAGCTGTGACAGTTCACTGCATTTTTTATCTTTTGGGTGAAAAACTTGACTGTATTGTCATCCATAGAGTATTAGGTGCTTTGTGGAACATTTCTCTGTTATATAACACTCAAAAAAAGCCTTTAAACAATTTTCTGTATTCAATTACTCATCAATGTACTATTAGGTGGTTTATGGTACATTTCAGTGTTACATAACAGTCTAAAAAAGAGTTGAAACATTTTTCTGTATTCAATTAGTTATCCATACAGTATTAAGTGCTTTCTGTGACATTATTGGTGGTATATAAGACTACAAAAAAAGTAGACAAATTTGTCTGGATTGTATTAGTCATCCATATAGTATTTGGTGATTTCTGTGACATTTCGTTGGTGTATAAGGCCCCAAAACATTTTTCAGTATTCAATTACTCATCTATAGAGTATTACGTGGTCTAGGTACATTTGGTGGTATGCAACCCTCTAAAAGAAGAGTTGAAAATGTTTTCTGTATTTACTTACTCCTCTATAGAGTATTATGTCCTCTGGGGTACATTTCTGTGGTAAATAAACCCCCAAAAAAGCATTCAGAAATGTTTATGTATTCACTTACTCATCTATAGAGTGTTACGACCTCTGGGTACATTTCTGTGGTAAGCCTCCAAAAATGAGTTCAAAAATGTTTCAGTAATCAATTACTCATGTATAGAGTATTACAATCTCTGGGTAGATTTTTGTGGTCTACAACCCTCCAAAAAAAGTGTTAAAAAATGTGGGTATTATATTGCTCATCCATAGAGTATTACATCCTCTGGTGTACATTTTGGTGGTATATAACCCTCCAAAAAAGCTTTCAGAAATATTTCAGTATTCACTTAGAAAAATATTTAGACTTGAGAGTGGTTGATACCTTTTAATGGCTAACTGAAAAGATGGTAACAAATTGAAAGCTTTCGAGACTACTCAGGTCTCTTCATCAGGCTAAACTAATACAAAATCTGAAGAATCACATATTTATGCACAACACAGCACAGAAAAAATGCAATAGGTAAGACAAGTGACGTAAAGCAGAACTGTCATCATGGGAGATAGAGATGAACATAAATATTGGAACAGTTCATAGATAAGGAGTGTGAAAGTTTTATTGCCCTCTGATTGGGGTCTGGTAATGTTTTGTGATGTTCTCACAGGGTCTTTGGAGTAAATTCCTTAATTGATGTAAAATGTCATAAATCCGTGTGACAGGTTCATTCCAGCATTAAGAGTGTCAAAGGTCACCATCAATTTGTATTCGCAAACTCTTCTGTGTCTCTGAGATGTGAAACTACCTTTCAGTACAAGTAATTTCATATCCATCATGCTATGACCAGGGGAGCAAAAATGTTTTGCCACAGGTAGATCCATTCTTTTTTCTCTTATTGTGTGGCAATGAGAATTCATCCTTGTTCTCAGTTTTTGCCCGGTCTCTCCCACATACAGACCCCCACTTACAATAGCAAGGTGGCTTTAACCCATTATTAAACCATTCGCCACCACTACAGGGCAATGGGAATAGACCGGCAAAGTGCCAGAAAGGGCGAATCTAATTATAGATTTGCCTTTTCTTGGGTGGCTGGGGGCAGATGGTAGTAGCCAGGGGGGGCACAAAATAAATGCACCCTCCCTCGGCTATTATTATCTGCCCCCACTCGCTGGCTTTTTCTGTCTGGTTGTTACACTCGGTCCCAGCGCTGGCTCTGCACTCCGTTCTGCTCACTCACCTGTTCCTCTAGCTGTCCCTCTGCAGCAGTCTGCGCGCGGGCTGGGGTCTCCTGTCCCATCTGCTCTTCGGCGTCCTGTGTCCTCCTCCACTTCCTGGCACGCTGCTGGCAGGCCTCCAGATAGACTGCATAGGACGCGAGGCCGCGCCCACCGTATCTCTTAAAGGGGCAGCGTGCATTTTTTGAAATAGCTAATTAACCAATGGCTGCGCACTCAGTACTATATCTGGTCACTCCACCATTAGGGGAGTGCCGGAGCAACGTGTTCTATCATTGCTACATCCGGTTCTGTTCCTGATCTGTCTGCGCTGCGTCTGCAGTCTCTGTGCTTCGCTTACACTGTTTGTCTCCTCAGAGCATTGCTAACCTGTATCTGGCTAACCTGGATCTCGGCTATTACTGGCGCAAGTGTCATCCCGTTCCGCCATCAGCCATCCGTACCCGTGGACCGTGACAAGGTCACTGAAGCCATCCTACTACCATCCGTTCTGGACCAGGACCTTACCCTTCTCCGTCAAGAACCCTCCACGGACTCTGTAAATACCTGTTACCCTTTTGGTCCCTCTGGGACAGCTGCCACGTGTCCGGGGTCTAACTGGAGGTAGCACCTGTGTCCTCCGGGTATTCCATTCTGGTCCTATTTGAGGGGCCTTACTACGGGTACCCGGGGCTCACTAGTTACGCCCCCTTCGGAGCCCCCCGGATCGAGGTTCCACATTAAAAAATAAAAACGAATGTGAACTTCACCACCTCTGCCTCCGCTTCCATTCGTTACACTGGTTAAGAAAATAGCGCGGGAGCCCACGCATTTTTTTTCAACGAATTTACACCTTTAATTAACCCCTAGCTGTATGAAATTTTGCACACATACACTCATGTCATTGTTAGTGAAAACCATATATCAAACTACATGAAATGACATGGTTAACTGTATGTAAACCATGTTTCATTTCATGTCGGGTCTGTAACTTCACAAAAGCCGGCAATTGAATTAGCGGCTATTATACTATGTAGAAGTGTATGAACTATAAATATATATATATATATATATGTGTCACAATGATATGTATACACATATATGTATTCTATGTGTATATATCTAGTGTTTTGTGAGCTGTCAGTGTGATTTTACAGTAGCCGGGGATGAATTGCCTGCTTTTCAAAGGACACTGGTGTGTATAAATAGGACAGCACTCGCATGGTGCTGTCCGATTATTTCTCGCACCCATTGACTTGCATTAGCGATTATCATGCCAAAATCGCTGCAAATCGCAGCTTGCTGCGATTTTTTTCTCAGACCGATTTCAGCTGAGAAAAAAATCACAAATGAGAAGTGACCTATTGAATAACATTGGTCCGATTGCAATCCGATTTTTTATCGGCTTGCAATCGTCCGTGTTTGACTCCAGTGAGTTTGTACCCTAATAGTTACATTATGGTGGTATATAAAACTACAGAAAAATGTTCCAAAATTTTTTGGGATTTAATTAGTCATTCATACAACATGCTTTGTGTAAAATTATGATTGGTTAAAATTTCTAAAAAAAAAAAAGCTTGGCCTAGTACATTTCATAAAATATTTTTGTTCCAAAAATTCTCTATTGTCATATATACTGTAGAAAATGCTTTGTGTGAAATTTTGTTGGTTTGAAACAAAAAGCAAAAATTGTCCTGCTACAGGTGTACAAATTTAGTTGTTCAAAAATTGACTTTTGTCATATATACTGTAGTAAAAATTTTACTATTGTCACATACTCTAGAATTTGGTTTGTGCAAAATTTCATAGGTTTGAAATAACAAAACAAAATTGGCCTGGTACAGTCATATATACTGTACAACCTGCTTCATGTGAAATTTGGCTGGTTTGAACTAAAAACCAAAATTATCCTGCTACAGGTGTATAAATGTTGCCTCACAGTGTTGCCTCACAGGCTAACGTTCAAAAAAGGCTTTTGCCTTAACTCGCCACCAGGGAGAGCTCCTCTCCTTATTAGATATGTCACTTAACTCATATACAGGGCCTTACAGTACTTAGGTATCCATGGCTACGCCCACGCAGTTAGATGCTAGTAGTAGTAGTAACTACAGTATGGATACCTAAGTTACTGTTCAGCCTTGGATGACTCATTGTGCACAGACACACAGTTGAGCTGTGGATGTCTCAGTGTGCACAGACACACGGACATGCCCAAATTAGGGATATTGATACCAATCATACAAATATACCTACATAAACAACAGAGGTAAACACCGGGGAGTGGAGGATGGGTTTAAAGGGAATCTGTCACCAAATTTGACCTATCTAAACTATTAATATGGTTATATGTGTCGACCCGCCACCACAATTGTGGGTTACCAGGGCAATGGGGTACTCAGAGCCGAGCCCATGGAAGTCTATGGGATTTGTCACAGGTAGCTGTGGCTCGGTCTGTGGCCCTGGCGGTCTGGCGTATGTTAGGGATATATTTACAGGGGATAGATTTATATACAGTTCGTGACGCCACCTGTAGTCTTCTGGTAATTTGTACCAGCGCTGCTGTAGATCTCTGAGGGGATGGTGAGGCAGCTAGATGTCGGGTCCCCTACAGGTGGGACTCTTCCCTCAGGTCGGTAGTTAGGTAGGGATTGTGCAGGCATGCAATAATAACTCAGTCTCACACGGTCAGCGTCTTTCCATACCTTTACTTGCAAGATGGTAAGGCAGTTCCCAGGGAGGCTGATGGGGTTGATGGAGGATGAGCTTTGAGGCAACGGTTAAGCAAGTTAGGGGCCTCCTTTACTTTCAACACGATGAGTACAACCAGCCTGCAGCGTAGTTCCCTCTACGATTCCAGCTATTCCAAAGCTGTGCTGCCCAGTCAGATTTGTGGTCGGAGCCTTCCTGTGAGAGAGTTGAATTCCTATCTTGCTGATCAGGCTCAAAGTCTTCACTCCCCCTGACCCCAGTTACGTACTGACTATTTTGGGCTGTTTGCCGCGACCTAAGGTCCGGTAAATCTCTGGTTTTCTTACCACTATGCTTGTAGCTAATAGTGATCCTTCGGTCCCCAGTGACCGGTAGCAATGTGCAGGACTTCTCCAAGCCAAAAGCACTTTTTAAATATTCCTTCCACTTTGCCCTTCGATTTGCTCGACTCTTAATAGATATCTCCGTCTGTCTTCCAGTGGGGCACAGCTCTGACTAGGCTGAGGTGAACTAGACCACCTGTACTAGCCTCCACTTTCTGAACTGCTAACAGGCTCAGACTAGACACGTCTACTCTGTCCAAGGACAGGAAACTGACCGACTAAATCACTCCCTTCCACACCCCTGCTGGGTGTGTCAGAAGTGTACGTGATGTTATGAAGAGCCCTTAACTGTTACCTCTCCACTCATCCTCCTGGTATTGTGTACCAGGGCTACACATTCCCCCATGGTAAACGACAGCACTCCCGGGCTGTAAAATATAAAGAGACATTTTTGTTTATGCATTTAACATTAAACATTAATTCGTCCCATCCGGGAGGTAAGGATGTCTTAAACGTTGCGAACAATAACATTATAGAGAAATACAAATATTAAATAAACATGTTCATAAAAATAGACAATATACTTGTGAAGGACCCGCACCAAACCTTCAACGTGGGTCCTGGGTGGGCTGCAGGACATCCGAATGCAGACCTCACTCAGTGCCTCACCACACGGGTTTTATGTTCAGAGGTAAGTCAAGGCTTCATGTGAAACCATTAAAAGGCACCTTAGTGCAACTATTTACAAGATACAGTTTTTGGGCTGGCTCAGTCCTCAGCCTCTGAGTCCATTATGAGACATAATAGGGAAAACACATATAGATATATAGACTTTTTACAGTATTCACATCAATTCGTTATAATCACTGCTGATATCTAATGGGTAACTTCCCTTTGGTGGTTCGCTCTGATCTACGTGGTGTAGCTTCAGGTATATCAAGTTGCGATCTGTCTGCACTGCGTAACGGCAAACTATAGAACTGCCTCAATCTTTCTATGGATCTGGCAAGCGTACTGATGGCTGGGCGGTGTGAGTCAGCTTCACCAGGGGATCCCATAGTATGGGGCGCTGCTTCAGATGATCCTTCTTGAGATTCCACAGGTTGAGGTGTTGCTGGAATGGGTAACTCCTGAACGGGCTCGACTGGCACCACGGGCACAACTGGAGGTAAAACTTCCTCTTGTGGCTGATAAAACTGCAACACCGGAACTATTACAGCATCTCCCAGTCTAGGCCAATCCGCAGGAAAATCTCCCAGATCGGTGTGTATGACCTCTTCCTTTCTTTCTCCTTGATTGATGACAGGGTTCTTTTCACAACGCTTTAAGGGTTCTGGACACAATTTCAAATGGTCTCTGGACACAGTGGTTGTTGTTCTTCC
This sequence comes from Oophaga sylvatica, assembly GCA_033576555.1. Taxonomy (NCBI): domain Eukaryota; kingdom Metazoa; phylum Chordata; class Amphibia; order Anura; family Dendrobatidae; genus Oophaga; species Oophaga sylvatica. Next base: position 117,830,765 of record JARQOD010000001.1, on the reverse strand, counting down.
TCCGTCCTTACTGACGACACAAACTTTTCTGTTGTCATATTTAGAATCTTGTATGACGTAGGGTTCTTGCTCCCACTGATTATCCAATTTGTGCATCTTCCTTTTTCTTTTTAATACTACCTCTCCAGGCATCAAAGGCTTGGCAGGAGCATTTCGGTTGTAAACATCTTCCTGTTTCTCCCGTGCCTTGTTGAGACTTTCCTCTACGCAGACTTGCACTCTTCTGTACTGCTCTTGCCGATTGATGTCCCAGTTTTCAATAGCGTCGTCTGCCTCCGGTTCTACCACTCCAAGTTCTAGATCCATTGGTAGTCTTCCGGGCCTTGCTCTCATAAGATAGGCTGGAGTGCAGTTAGTGGAACTGACAGGTATATGGTTATACAAACCAACCAAATCAGGTAGTAAGTCCGGCCATCGATTCCTGTCTTCCAACGGTATGGATCTCAACAAATCAAGGACAATATGGTTCATTTTTTCGCAAAGACCGTTGGTTTGAGGGTGGTATGGCGTTGTTCTAATTTTCTTGCACCCGTACATGTGACAGAATTCCTTGAATAAATCAGCTTCGAAAGCAGGTCCTTGATCGGTTAATACTTGCTCCGGATACCCATGCGGTCTGCAGAAGCTTGCTTGAAAGGTTTTCGCGGCCGTCACTGTGGTCTGGTCCTTAACTGGAACAACCACCAGAAATCTGGAGTAATGGTCCACCATGGTCAAGGCGTATGAGTATCCAGATCTACTTGGCGACAATTTGACATGGTCCAGGGCCACAATCTCCAAGGGACGAGTCGTCCGGATAGGTTGCAGGGGTGCCTTCTGACTACCGTAGTCCTTTCTTCTGAGACCACAGGGTCCACAGTTCCGACACCACCTCTCGATGGAGCTGCGCATCCCTACCCAGTAGAACCGGCATCTCAACAGGGTCTCCAGCTTTCTCCAGCCAAAGTGTCCTGCTTGATCGTGGTATGCTTCCAATACCATTGGGACGTCTGCCTTGGGGACCACTATTTGCCAGACCATCTCATGGGTTCTGGGGTTGACGTATCTCCTGCACAACTTCTCACGGTATAGGAACAACCTGCTTTTCTCGTTCCACAGGAGCTTGGCTGACATAGGTGCTTCCTTTTCCAAAGAGGAACCTTCCTGTCTTAACAACTCCTTGATACGGCTGACCACTGGATCACTGTCCTGAGTCTCTTTCCAGCTGTGATGGGGTAAAGGATTTAATGTTGCACCATACTGCTTTCTGTGGACTCGATGCTCGTGGACTACCCCATTTCGATGGAACGCAGGTAGCTCAATTTCTTCCAGGTCATCCGATTCTTCTTCCGTATCAAAGTCATGCGGCATTCGGGACAACGCATCAGCATTAGCATTCTTTCGACCTGCCCGGTACTTGATAGTAAACTGGTAATTGGACAACCGAGCCATCCAACGCTGCTCCATGGCGCCCAGCTTGGCGGTTTCCAGGTGCGTTAACGGGTTGTTGTCTGTGTACGCCGTGAACTTATTGGAGGCCAGATAGTGCTTAAATCTTTCAGTAATGGCCCAGACCAGCCCAGAAACTCCAGCTTGAAGCTGCTATAATTTTCCGGATTCCTTTCAGTTGGCCTGAGTTTCCTGCTGGCATATGCGATGACTTTTTCTTGACCATTCTGCTTCTGACTGAGAACTGCTCCCAACCCTTCATTACTGGCGTCGGTGTACAACAGGAACGGTTGGCTGTAATCAGGATAGGTTAAGATCTCATCACCTGTAAGGATCTCTTTCATCTTTTGGAATGCTTCAGCCTGTTCTTTACCCCAATTAAAGGGAGGGTTTCTGCTCTTTAGGGATTGTCCTACTAGGAGGTCCTGTAAAGGAGCTGCCTTCTTTGTGTAATCTTTCACGAACCTTCTGTAGTAACCCGTTAGTCCCAGGAACTGTCGCACTTCCTTAAGGTTTTTCGGCTCCGGCCACTTCTGGATGGCAGTGACTTTCTCTGGGTCCGGCGCTACTCCTTCCGAACTGACGATGTGCCCCAAGTATTGTACCTTCTGTTTGAGTAGATGGCATTTTGAGGGTTTCAACTTCATCCCGTACCTGGACAGGGATTCAAATACTTCTGCCAGGTGCTTCAGATGGTCCTCATATGTCTTGGAATACACGATGACGTCGTCTAGGTATAGCAGCACGGTTTCAAAATTGAGATGTCCCAGACAGTTTTCCATCACTCTCTGAAATGTTCCTGGGGCACTGCTGAGCCCAAACGGCATTCTGTCGAACTCACAGAGCCCCATTGGGGTGGTGAAAGCCGTTTTCTCACGATCCTCCTCAGCCACAGCCACTTGCCAGTAACCACTAGTCAGATCAAGGGTAGAAAAGTAGTTAGCCGTTTTCAGAGCAGCTAATGATTCCTCTATGCGCGGTAACGGGTATGCATCCTTGTGTGTTATGCGGTTCACCTGCCTGTAATCCACACACATTCTCATACTACCATCTTTCTTTTTAACCAGAACTAGAGGGGCTGCCCAGGGCTACAACTATCCCTTATCACCCCGGCTTTCTTCATATCATTCAACATTTCTTTAGCCTTCTGATAATGAGCTGGAGGTATGGGCCTATACCGCTCTTTGATGGGAGGATGACTGCCTGTAGGGATATGATGTTGTACTCCCTTAATTATCCCAAAATCAAGTGGATTTTTGCTAAACACTTGGGCGTACTCTTGCACCACCCGTAATACCCCTTGCTTCTGGTGAGCGGGAGTGGTGTCCGTCCCAACATGGAGTTGCTGACACCATTCCGCCACCTGAGTTGCTGGGTCATTGTCCTCCGCTATTTGACAGGAGTCTAAGGACTCAGCCGGGAGAATAGAATTATTATCAACAGCATGAAGTTTAGCAATGGTTGCATAACGGGGTAAATTTACCTCATCATCTCCCCAATTGAGAAGCCGTACCGGTACTCTTCCATTCACCACTTCTACTACTCCTCTAGCAGTCATAAGTGTAGGTCTATGTTCTGAATGGTGGGGTTCTACTACAGCTTGGTAATTCTGTCCTCTCAGACCTACGGCTGCCCTGCACCAGATGATCATTTCACTCATTGGGGGTATTACAATAGGATCCGAGTCAGTGACCCTTACATTACCAATTTCGCCGTCGGTAAGCTTCGCTTGCTGTTGACACACCAGGGCCCGGATCTCTCTTTGGATTACTCCTCTCTGCCTTGGTCGGGCAATCTCAGCGAGCTGTTGGAGCAAGAACACAACTTCTCCCAAACAATTACCGATAATGTTAGTACCCAAAATTATATTTAAACCGTTCTCCTCATTTACAGTCTTTACTACCAGAAGCCCCTGGTCTTTCAATTCCTCTCTGCCCACTTTTACATCTACACATTTTGTCCCGAGTACTTCTACAGGAAGACCATTAGAAGCATACACGGTAAAGTCAAGGCTCGGAGGTTTAAGACTGTCCATTGACCAGTACTTGGTATATAGGGCATCAGGTATTAGGGTCACCTGGGACCCAGTGTCTAACAATGCTGGAACAGCAATACCATCTAGAATAATAGACAGGTAGGGTCGCCCGCCCACATACCTGCGGTTCCAGTCTAGGGGGCCTGATCGGGTATTCTCCTGGGTGTTGGCCCTTGGACCCAGGTTCTGCCCGTTTAAAGGACACTGTGGAGACAGATGACCTTTCCGGTTGCAGCGATAACAGATGATCTCTCGACGAGGAGGGTGTTGATCAGAGGTCGCTCCTGGGGGTGGCGTTGTCCTCCTCCGGGGGGGCGACGTCTTCTTTCTTCTCCGGTGCATCCACGGGACGTCTTCTGGGCAGTCAGCTAACAAGATCTTTCCTTCCTCCTCTTTCCGCAGCTGTAGGGCACTCATCACAGCGGCCAGATTTTTAGTCAGCTGGCGCACCTCTGAGCGCAGACAGTCCAATTCACTAGGAGGTGTCATCTGCGCTTTGGCTTCGGCCACTAACGGGGAACAGGGGGTTACTGCCGGTTCCAGAGTGACTTCACCCTGATGATGTTGGGTGGCCACCTCAGGTTTGCCCAGGGGCCGCAGCCCTTTTATTGCCATGTCCTTTAGGGCATCAAAGGTAGCATCCGGATGATCTAAGGACCACCAATTTACAGTTCTGCGTTCCTCTTGGGATCTCAATCCCTGTATAAATTGTTCTTTCAGCATTCTATTCTCGTCGATAGCATTTAAATTGTTAATTTGCTTGAGGGCTCTCAGGGCTCCTTGTAGTCGGCAAGCGTAGTCCCGGATGCTGTCACCTGGCTGTTGTGAACAGTGATAGAAGGCCATCCGGAGATCCGTTTCTGTGCGGTCTTCAAATATGGCATGTAGCTTAAGGAAGATCGCAGGTACCGACTCCTGATCAACGGTATCCCAAGTCTCCACTTCCCTCTCAGCAGCGCCAGTTAGCTGCCCTATTAGCACAGCAGCTTTTTGTCTCTCAGGCATGGAGTACATTTCTAGGATGCTGCATAACTTCCGCTTGAAGCCTGCTAATGTGCCTGGCTCACCGCTGTACTGGGGAAGCCATTTCGCCCCAGGCATATATGGGAGCGTTAGTGGCATGATCGGGACTATCGGACTGGGTGCAGGGCCTGCGCCCCCATCTGGCGCTACAATACCAGACGGTGCGGGATTGGGGCCTCCGGCTGGGGCCGCACTGTCAGCCGGTTGTTGTGACATCTTAGCGCCCCTTGGTTAAACGGAGCCTACCGGTTTCAGACGCTGCTATTTCACAGGCACCGCAGTGGGAACAGGACCTTCGTCGCAGGCGCTCTGATGTCAGAGCGTTCACTTCCTGTTGCAGGACCTGCCGCTGAGTCAGAGCCGGGGGCGTGTCCAAGACTTTGCGCGCTCTTTCAGGTACGCCCACCTTCTTCTCCAGCGCCTTAGGGCGCGAATCTGGCGGCAAATATGGCGGTATTTGGCGCCAAACAACAGCAACAGTCTTTTTCGCCAAAACACTCCACAGGCACACAGGGCTCGCAATGCTGCAAGTTTCGTATCCTGTTCGTGACGCCAAAGTTTTTGTGTCGACCCGCCACCACAATTGTGGGTTACCAGGGCAATGGGGTACTCAGAGCCGAGCCCATGGAAGTCTATGGGATTTGTCACAGGTAGCTGTGGCTCGGTCTGTGGCCCTGGCGGTCTGGCGTATGTTAGGGATATATTTACAGGGGATAGATTTATATACAGTTCGTGACGCCACCTGTAGTCTTCTGGTAATTTGTACCAGCGCTGCTGTAGATCTCTGAGGGGATGGTGAGGCAGCTAGATGTCGGGTCCCCTACAGGTGGGACTCTTCCCTCAGGTCGGTAGTTAGGTAGGGATTGTGCAGGCATGCAATAATAACTCAGTCTCACACGGTCAGCGTCTTTCCATACCTTTACTTGCAAGATGGTAAGGCAGTTCCCAGGGAAGCTGATGGGGTTGATGGAGGATGAGCTTTGAGGCAACGGTTAAGCAAGTTAGGGGCCTCCTTTACTTTCAACACGATGAGTACAACCAGCCTGCAGCGTAGTTCCCTCTACGATTCCAGCTATTCCAAAGCTGTGCTGCCCAGTCAGATTTGTGGTCGGAGCCTTCCTGTGAGAGAGTTGAATTCCTATCTTGCTGATCAGGCTCAAAGTCTTCACTCCCCCTGACCCCAGTTACGTACTGACTATTTTGGGCTGTTTGCCGCGACCTAAGGTCCGGTAAATCTCTGGTTTTCTTACCACTATGCTTGTAGCTAATAGTGATCCTTCGGTCCCCAGTGACCGGTAGCAATGTGCAGGACTTCTCCAAGCCAAAAGCACTTTTTAAATATTCCTTCCACTTTGCCCTTCGATTTGCTCGACTCTTAATAGATATCTCCGTCTGTCTTCCAGTGGGGCACAGCTCTGACTAGGCTGAGGTGAACTAGACCACCTGTACTAGCCTCCACTTTCTGAACTGCTAACAGGCTCAGACTAGACACGTCTACTCTGTCCAAGGACAGGAAACTGACCGACTAAATCACTCCCTTCCACACCCCTGCTGGGTGTGTCAGAAGTGTACGTGATGTTATGAAGAGCCCTTAACTGTTACCTCTCCACTCATCCTCCTGGTATTGTGTACCAGGGCTACACATATACAGACTATAGAATGCTGAAAACAGTCCTACCTGCATGCCTCATATCAGCTGTATTGTTGCTGAGAAAAAATATTTTATCACTTTATATAAGTGACCTCTTCCAGGCTCTGGGATGGTGTTTGGAAGATAACTCTGCCCTCAGAGCTTATTTTAAATATAAGGGGGATTTACCAGTGTGATGTGACATGGTTACCAGTGTCAGTGTAAGGTTCTATGTATATATTCCTGAAACTCAGTTTGTTCGTCAGCCATTTTACTTTCTGTCTTGCTGCAGCTATCTTGCCCTCAGTCAAAATGGAGTTTCCAGCTTGCATGTTCCCGCCCTGATTCTCTCCTTTGCTTCTTAAGCAGCCACAGCTGAGCAATCAGTGCTTCAGAATCTAGCCTGCAGTGAACCTGTGACTTGACTCCTGTAAGCCTTGGACCTTGTACTCCAGCTATTCCTACTGAGGAACTCTGAAGCACTTGTGGACTCTGAACCCTGCTCTTTGAAAGACCCACGTTTGCATGGACTTACGGTAACAGAGAAGAAGATCCTGAATCTGTATTGGAGAGTGATTGCTGAGCTTGGATTACTCTGGCCTGCTGTGTCTCCTGTTTCTGTGTCTGCAAACTGTGTGACTATTTCTGCCAACTTGTATGAAGTAATACAGGACTTTTCTATATCAAACCTGTGACTCCTGTGTTTTCATCGCACCCAAGCACAAGACGCTATATGAACTGTACTACATACATTACAAGATTCTGAAGCCAAAACGTTAGTGTCTGCTGGGTCTGGAAGGCTGTGTCTGCTGTACTGTGGATATCAGACGTCCGGTTGTACTTTCTGTGATGACAGTGGTTGTGACTTCTCACAACCATTCCAGGTGAGCAATTCCCTTAAGTTTTTTCTTTTTGCAGTGTTACCACAGGTAAACACTATTGTTTTTTTTTTTCCTTTCTTTTCTCTTTTTTGTCTGCTGTAACTCTGGATATCAGATGTCTGGTTGAAACTTTCTGTGATGATAGTGGTTGTGACTTCTCACAACCATTCCAGGTGAGCAGTTCCCTTAATTTTTTTTTCTCTCTGCAGTGTTGCCACAGGTGAACACTATTGTTTTTTTTCTCTCCTCTTCTTCCAGTAATCCTGTCTTAAAAGATCTGGAAAATGGAAGCCCGCATAAAGGAACTTTGCGGAGTGACTGATAATATCCTTGCAGATTTGCAGAATATAAAGACCCGTTTTACAAATCTACAGGACCTCAATAATCACAATTTGCAAGTGGTTGGACAGACTACCCAGGATTTGCGAGCCAGGATTGAGGTTCTAGAGGGGCGAGTCCAGGCTCCTGCCGTAGCCCCGAGTGCTGGGATTCCCAAGTTGCCCCCTTTTCGTTTTGGCGGTGAACGTGAGAAATTCAGGGGATTTATTAATCAATGCAATCTTTTTTTTTCTGCACATGCTTCACAATTTCCCACTGAACGATCTAAGGTGCTTACTATAATTATGTTGCTTACCAACAAGGCTTTAATGTGGGCAAACCCTCTGATTGAGACTGAGGATGATTGTTTGAATCACCTTGATGATTTTATTTCAGCCATGGGGCAGGTGTTTGATGACCCCAATCGAGGTGCAACAGCTGAAGCAGCCATGTTAGCTTTGCGCCAAGGTAAGCACTCGGTAGCTGAATATGCCTTGGATTTCAGGAGATGGGCCCTTGATACCACCTGGGACAGTTCCGCCAAAAAATCTATTTTTCGAAAGGGGTTATCTCCACTGATTAAGGATGAACTTGCTCGTGCCGACCCTCCCACTGCGTTAGGTGACTTTATTAACTACTGCATCCGTATTGATACTCGTCTGACTGAACGCAGGCAAGAGAGATGGTTCGAAAGCAATCGTACTAACCTTTTCCTACCTTCCTCTCCAGCTAAGGAACCTTTGAGTAGGATTACACGGGAACCTGAACCCATGCAGGTAGACTCTTTACAACGACGGGTTAGTGATGCACGCAAGGAACATCGTTTTAAGGAGAATCTATGTTTCTATTGTGGTAAGTCAGGGCACTTCATTATAAACTGCCCCAGCCGTTCTCGTAAGACTACTGCAGCACTCATTCATTGTGAGTGTTGCGAGAGGGGATCTGTCAGGTCCGAGCCTCAGGCTCCAGAGAGATCTGCAGCAACAGATCTTGATTTCTCGGACTTAAACTCCGTTACCTCTGAGGACGTTGACTGTGTAAACGCTGCCATTTTTCAAGTTTCCTCAGCGGTGTCCCAGCTGAGTTGTAAGAAAAACAATTCTCATTGCTTTCTTTCCATCAAACTCTGGGTTGACTCAGCTTGGGTGTCTAGCTCTGCTATGATCGACTCAGGGGCAAGTGGAAATTTTATGGATGTCTCCTTTGCTCTGAAACAGGGAATACGTTCAGTGAAGAAGGCTACTCCAGTACAGATGGAAACTGTGGATGGCTCCCTGCTGACCTCTGGACCAGTGGATCAGGAAACAGAGCCTTTGAGGGTTCTTATGGGTAAAGATCATCAAGAGAGACTGTCCTTTATGCTTATCTCTTCTCCCCACTTTCCCATTATTCTAGGGCTACCATGGCTGCAGGCTCAGAATCCTACCATTAACTGGGAGACCAAGGAATTACACTTTCCAGAGAAACAGATGAGTCCAAAAGTTTCAGCTTGCTCTGTTCCTAAAGGAATCATGTCAGTCCCCGAACTACCAGCTGTATACCAGGACTATGTGGATTTATGTGACAAGAAGAACGCTGACCAGCTTCCTCCTCACCGTCCATATGATTGTCCAATTGAATTATTGCCTGGAGCAGAGATACCTTTTGGTAAGATCTACCCCCTGGCGGGGCCCGAGCTAAAGGCTTTAAAGGATTACATAGATGAAAATCTAGCCAAGGGCTTCATACGCCCCTCTTCATCTCCTGCAGGTGCACCCATCTTCTTTGTAAAGAAGAAAGATGGATCTCTGAGACCATGCGTAGACTATAGGGAACTCAATAAGGTTACTATTAGAAACCGTTATCCATTGCCTTTAATCCCTGAGTTATTGGAGAGAGTGCGACATGCCAAATTTTTTCTAAACTAGATCTTCGTGGGGCCTATAACTTAGTCCGTATTAGACCTGGGGATGAATGGAAGACTGCATTCAGGTCACGCTATGGACACTTTGAATATCTAGTTATGCCTTTTGGTCTGAGTACCGCCCCAGCCACTTTCCAACACTTGGTGAATGACATCTTCAGGGATCTCCTAGATACATTCGTGGTAATTTATTTGGATGATATTCTAATTTTTTCTAACTCCACAGAGGAACATCATGGACATGTGAGAATGGTCTTGGAACGTCTAAGACAAAATCATCTTTACATCAAACTTGAAAAGTGTGAATTCCATAGGACCGAAATTCAATTTCTGGGGTATGTACTGTCTACACAAGGAATTAGTATGGATGGAAGCAAAACCCAAGCCATCAAGGATTGGCCAAGTCCTAGAAATGTGAAGGAGGTACAGCGCTTCATCGGGTTTGCCAACTTCTATAGACGTTTCATTAGAAATTTCTCTGAGGTAGTGTCACCTATCACTCAACTTACCCGGAAAGAGTCTAGGTTTTCCTGGACTCCCCAAGCCCAGGAAGCATTTTCCCGTCTAAAAGATAAATTTACCACTGCACCTATCCTAGTACATCCCAACCCGAGCTTGCCTTCATAATAGAGGTGGATGCTTCAGACTGTGCCGTTGGAGCTATACTCTCTCAGAGAACAGGTGAGAAGAATGTCTTGCATCCCTGTGCCTTCTTTTCCCAGCAGTTGTCTTCGGCTGAGAGGAACTACGATGTGGGCAATAGAGAGTTGTTGGCCATTATTGCCGCCTTCAAAGAATGGAGACACCTTCTTCAGGGAGCTGCACAGCAAATAGTCGTCCTGACAGACCATCGTAACCTTGAGTTTATCAGGTCGGCTAAGTGCCTGACTCCTCGCCAGGCTCGCTGGAATCTTTTCTTAAACCAATTTAATTTTATCATCTCTTATAGACCAGGATCGCGCAATGGAAAGGCTGATGCACTCTCTAGGATTTACTCAGCAGAGACACGTCCAATTACTCCTCCTAAGACTATTCTTCCTGACTCTAGATTCCTAGGAGTAATTCATAATCAAGACCTACTTAAGGACATCAAGGAAGCATACCATGCGGATTCCTTTTTGGCACAACCCCCAAGGGACGTAAGTCTTGTCTTTAAGAATGGTGTGTGGATTCAGGGACAACGTCTGTATATTCCTGAAACAGTCAGATTAAGAGTATTGCAACTCATTCACGATTCCAAGATAGCTGGGCATAAAGGAATTCTAAAGACACAGGAATTTCTTTCTCATTTCTTTTGGTGGCCCACTTGCAGGAAGGATGTTTTGAATTATGTCACTTCATGTGAGGTCTGTGCAAGATGCAAAACACCTCGCTCCTCACCAACTGGTCTGTTACAGCCTCTTCTCACCCCGTCCCGCCCGTGGGGATCCATTTCTATGGACTTCATTGTGGAGTTACCAACCTCTCAGGGGAAGAACACCATTCTAGTGGTGGTTGACCGTCTAACAAAGGCAGCTCATTTTATCCCTTGTGTCGGCTTACCCACTGCAAAACAGACATCAGATTTGATGATTAAAGATGTGTTTCGCTTACATGGAGTACCGGATGAGGTTATTTCGGATCGAGGGGTGCAATTCACTTCTAGGTTTTGGCAAAATTTCTGTGCAGCATTGGACATTAAAGTAAACCTTTCTTCTGCTTTTCATCCCCAGACTAATGGACAGACCGAACGAACCAATCAAACCCTGGAGCAGTATCTCCGCTGCTTTATCTGCCACCTACAGGATGATTGGGTGGATCTACTTCCATTAGCTGAGTTCTCGTATAACAACTCTCAGAGTGCCTCCACTAAACAGTCTCCTTTTTACTCTAATCTAGGTTATCATCCTAACATTCTACCACGATTTCCCATAGAAACGCCTTTACCAGCAGTGGCTGAAAGAATCACGTCTTTACAGAAGAATATGGATCTTCTAAAGGAAAATCTGGAATCGGCTCAAGAAAGGTACAAGAAAGCAGCAGATAAATTTCGTAAACCTGCACCAGCTTTCAAGGTAGGAGACTTGGTCTGGCTGTCAACCAGAAATCTTAAGTTAAGGATTCCATCGTCTAAGTTGGGACATAAGTACATTGGACCCTATAAAATCAGTAAAATTATAAGTGCCGTTGCTTGTCGTCTTCAACTGCCCAGAACTATGAGAATCCACCCTGTCTTTCATGTATCCCTACTAAAGGCTGCGACACCCAATACGTTTCCTGGACGTTCCTCTCCTTGCCCTGACCCAGTGCTAGTCGATGGTCAGGAAGAATTTGTGGTGGAAAGGATTTTAGATTCCAGGTTGTATAGAAATCAGTTACAATATCTGATTAAATGGCAGGGCTACCCAGTGGAGGACAACTCATGGGAACCGGTCAATAACGTTAATGCTCCTCGCTTGCTCCGTCAGTTTCATCAGAGGTACCCACACAAGCCTGGTCTGAGGTCATCCGGAGGTTGTCCTTAAGGGGGGAGTAATGTAAGGTTCTATGTATATATTCCTGAAACTCAGTTTGTTCGTCAGCCATTTTACTTTCTGTCTTGCTGCAGCTATCTTGCCCTCAGTCAAAATGGAGTTTCCAGCTTGCATGTTCCCGCCCTGATTCTCTCCTTTGCTTCTTAAGCAGCCACAGCTGAGCAATCAGTGCTTCAGAATCTAGCCTGCAGTGAACCTGTGACTTGACTCCTGTAAGCCTTGGACCTTGTACTCCAGCTATTCCTACTGAGGAACTCTGAAGCACTTGTGGACTCTGAACCCTGCTCTTTGAAAGACCCACGTTTGCATGGACTTACGGTAACAGAGAAGAAGATCCTGAATCTGTATTGGAGAGTGATTGCTGAGCTTGGATTACTCTGGCCTGCTGTGTCTCCTGTTTCTGTGTCTGCAAACTGTGTGACTATTTCTGCCAACTTGTATGAAGTAATACAGGACTTTTCTATATCAAACCTGTGACTCCTGTGTTTTCATCGCACCCAAGCACAAGACGCTATATGAACTGTACTACATACATTACAGTCAGTGTGATGTGTAATGGCCGCTCTCTGCTCTCCTGATAACTGACATCTTGCAGGTTCCTCTCCACTTAAGGCCTCTTTCACACATCCGGTGTGCGCCTGACGGCGCCCCCGGCATTTAGCCGCAGCGCCGCATCAGAAAACCTGATGCGCCGCTTGCGGTTTTTTTTGCATTGACTTGCATTAGCGCCGGATGGCGCCGCATGTCAATGCGTCGTATGCGATTTTGTCCGGATGCGGCGGAAATGTACATTCCGGCGGCCGGACAAAATGCAGCATGTAACGTTTTTTTTTTTTGCCGGATTCCCCTGATGTCTCCGGGCATCAGAAACCATCCGGCAAAAAAACGCATGCGGCGCAAGCGGCGCATCAGGTTTTCTGGTGCGGCGCTGCGGCTAAATGCCGGGGGCGCCGTCAGGCGCACACCGGATGTGTGAAAGAGGCCTACGTTTCCAGCTCACAGGCAGACAGAGCAGCAATATTGTTGCAATACAGTAGAGCTCAGAGAGAAGCAAAAAATGTGTTTGCAAAAAGACAAATTTCATTTCTACTGTTCTGTGTTAGTTACTTGTCTCCCACTGGAAACTCCACTTCATGTAAAATAAGTTCTGGTGGCAGAGTTATCCTCCAGGTACCATCCGCCCCGGAGCCTGGAAGAGATCACTTACATGAAGTGATAAAAGATGATTTCTCAGCAAGAGCACAGCTGATATGAGATTGAAAGGGAGGACTGTTTTCAGCAGTCTATAGCCTTTATGGCCATATTAATAATTTATATAGGTCAAATGTTGTGACAGATTCCCTTTAATATGAAGGAGAAGTGCTTTTAATCAGTGCAGGAGTAGTAGAAATCAGTAGAAATCCTTTCTGTTGCTGTAAACCCGTGACATCGGTACTCCGTCCTCAGTAGCCACAATTATCCCCGTTGTGGCATCCCCCTGTACCCACACTTGTCCAGAAATATCACCCATGCCCTTACCAACACGGTTGCAGGGATTATACACTTAAAAGCTGATACATGGACAAGTGCTTGTGGCAATGGATTCTACATTTCCCTAATGGCACATTGGGTGCACTGTTGTGAATGTGCTAGAGATGGTTTCTGAGCAGAGGCTCCCTCTGGTGGTTACAGACAGTACTGAACCTTCCAGCGAGGAATGGCAATCTGGGATCACTGACTGGACTGATATAAGGGAGGTTCACTCCCATGATAGTTGCCGGTGATCAATTGTTCTTGTCTCAATTGTGGTTCCTGGTTCATTTGGAAGTTTGCTGGAGTCTTGCCTGCGTCTGCTGCTTTCAGATAAGATATTTTTGCTTTTCTTTTTATGCTTGCTTTTTGCATAGTTTTCTGCCCTTTTGGAGTTCAGCCGGGTCCCCTCCTGGGGCCTGTGCTCCTCTCAGTTTATCTGTAGCCACTGTTATTTGTTCATTTGCTTTTTCCTGTTTTTTCAGTGGCTGAGGCTTGGTTTTGTTACACCAGAGATCTGATTTAGGTGGATGAGATCGTGTGATCTCAGGTTTTTGGCAATCAGAAGTGTTGGTATTTTTTAGGGGTTTTTTTGGATTGCAGTCAGAATTCTTTCCTGTACTTTTCTGTCTAGACAGATTGGGCCCCAGCGTTTGCTCATTCTATTTTCTGTCTGTGTCCGTGCTTTCTTCTTGTCTAACCGCCATTACATGTTTGGGGGCTTCCTATTTTCTTTGGGGATCTGCTCCAGGGCAGATAGCTTTCATCTTTCTGCCTTCAGGTGTAGTTATCTCTCAGGCTGTGACGAGGCGTCTATGATCAACGTAGGAACACTCCACGCTACCTCTAGTTGTGTGGTTAGTTCAGGTTACTGCAATCCAATAGGTTCCAGCTTCTCAGGTGTATTACTGTTTTTGCTATTTCTCCTCAGCTACCTAAACATAACAGTGCACATTGTGGAGGCCAGGGCCGAGTCCAACCCTGGCATGGCACGTGTGCTACCGATGCCAAGGATTGCTGGCCATACCTCTATCAGGGTTTCCTCCAGCTCCTGCACCCCCTCCTGCTCCTCCTCATCCTCCATCTTCGATGTACTATCTCAGAGCACGTCGGCCACATCAGCCGGAAGCTGGAAGCTCTGCAGTACTGCCCCAGAGAAGCGGAAACAAACTCTGCTGGAGTTAATTTGTCTAGGAGACAAACAGCACACCGCAGTAGTTATTGAAAGGAATAACAGACTAGACAGATCTGTGGCTCACGCCGCTGAACCTCCAACCAGTCATGATCGTTTGTAATAATGGGCATAACCTGGTGTCGGTTGTGAAGATTGGCAAGCTCTCACACGTACCATGCTTGGCTCACGTGCTCAACTTGGTAGTTCAGCGGTGACATATATACAAGTCATTATACAGAAAAAAATGTTTCTTAAACTCCCATATGTTTCCCAAATGTTTCTTAAACTTGCCCATATAAACTCCAATTTCTCTGCGATTTTGAATATTTTATTGTCAGTCCTTAAAGTGGAGTAAAAGTGTGGACCATTGTTCTCAGCAGCGATCTGTGAGTCAGAGATGCTTCCCCATTCTGTTATCATTCCATACAGCACTTTCCATACAGCACATTGGAAATTGCTCACTTCGAGTAATGAGCATCCGAGCATTTTAGTGCTCGCTCATCTCTACTCATTGTCAAACTAAATACAGCATTCTCAGATCTAAGAATTCTTTGTAAAACTGTATGCAGTTTGTATTGGGAAATCCACAGATATGCTTTAAAAAAAACTGACACCTCAAGAAATGCTATTTGCCTGCAAATATAGGGGTGATCTGCCGCTCGCTTCCAGTCATAGCAGCCATGCAGTGAGCGTGCTGTAATGATTTACTTGTTGTTTGATTGACAGCCTGCTCTGCACACATATGCAGCACACACAGGCAGCAGAGATGACTGTTAATCAACGTACTTTATTAAGCAGTGACTGCACTACCCCAATGACTGAAAGTTAATTTTTTCCTTATAACCTGCTACTCCAGTACACCAGCCAGACATGATTTAAATGCTATTTACCTGTGCATTTTACCAAAATAATTGCAGGTAAATAGCTTTTCTAGAGTGACAGGTTCTCAATTTTTGTTTCACTATAACCAAAGGGAAAGCACACTTCCTTTTACAAAATCCATTATTAATCCTTTTTTGACAGCAAATGTGACACTTATGTAGCTGTTAACACCTCTATTATAAAGTTGAAAGCACATACAGTAACTCATTATCTACCATTATAGGTAATGGTCACAGCTTACCAACTTCTTTCACTCTGGAAAGCCACAACTTCAGTACTACCCCATAGAAGTCAATGAATATTTCCAGACCAGAAATCTCAATATCTCCATGGCTGCTGTATTTCATGCTAGTTATCTGAATAGTGCTGTCCCCTATAATAGCTGCACTGTGAAATCTGAAGCTATGTGTCAGTAAGACCATATCATGGTACTTGTCATGGATTCAGCAGCTTCCACCCATGTGTCGATTCACCTCCATTCAACATAGCATGTAAGAAAGCCAAGCATCTATACCAATTCAGAATCAACAAGACTACTAAGCCCTGTGATTGGCTGAAGTGGTCTGTAAGAGTGGTGGACTGTACTTTTATGTTCCTACCCCTGAAGACACCAATCACGCTGGACTGCATATAATGTGAATAGTGTCATGCAGTTTTAGTATTTTGACATGTGAAGTGTGAACTGCGTATTACAGTTTTAGGCGTTTATAATGAGATAAGGTAATATATAATGTAGAGAGTCCAATAATCATTGGTAGTATAGTAAGTATAGTGTGCAGCACGGCTATAGGGAATGTAAAGTGTAAGATAAGTGATACAATACATACATTAGGTTGTAAGACATAATGTAGTGACCATAGGATAAAATAGACTTGGGTGAGCAGTATAAATGTAATATGTTTTGTGAGACAGTGAAGGAATATGTGTCGAATGGGGTGTACATTTCACCTAGGTACTGTGCTGTATGGTATAAGGGAAATGTGTGGCTTTGTAAACCTAGTGGTAGAGAAAGGTCACTACACCTTACATTCAGTACACACTTGCAGCTCAGGCCTGAAACCACTCAGCTGTTAATTAGGAGACCAGAAGTAGGTGTCTGCGAACACAGACAGGGAGCTCGCTTAGTCTGGACAAGGAGTCCAGGCACAAGAAGGAGTCTCCAGGAGTATGAGCTGTCTCAGTCTGGGCGCTCGATGTACCCCGGACACAGGAGTAGTCTCTGTGAGAATCCATGCGGATAGCTGCTGAATAGGAGGGGAGCTCTCTCAAGTCTGGACGTTGAAGGTGCCTTCAGACACAAGGAGGAGACTCTGTGAAACTCCATGCTGGTAAATGCTGAACATATGTGTTGTTTTGGCCCAGGCTGTTAGAGTCTGGTCCCAGGTAGATAGGGAAATCTATCTAAGTGTAGTAAGTGGCTGGACAAGCCCAGGTCTTATGTTTATGATTTGGTTTTGATTATGTTCTGTTTGCTGTAGACTTTAATAAAACTGGTTGCGGCCAGTTTTTACCAGAACTGCTGTCTGTGAATGAACTGTTTCCGTGCCACTCCGTCTACCCGGACGGCGATCCCAGAGCTATATCCCCTGAAAAGCTTACAGTTTATTAAGTGAAAATGCAATGCATAATGTTTGTAAAAGTATCTCTGACAGCTACTGGCCTAGGGACAGATATAGATAACATTCGTGACTAGCCCATAGTGGGAGAGGAAAGCCCCAGTAAAAGGGCCTGCTTTCTGAGCTCCTCACAGCAGTTTAGATAGGGAAATGCAGTAACCAAGGTCAAGTCGCAGTGAGCAAGTGTCTGTCGTTATGGGGCAGTGGGAAGGCTTACTGGAATCCGTTGCGGACATTCCTGCAACATCTCGAGATCAAGGGTCAGTACAGGTACTACGAAGAGCCTTGTCCTCTGGCATACAGGGGACGATGGATATGGAACCGCAAGAAGTGAAAGTAGCAGATCCCGAGTCCACTACCGGACTGGACAGAGGTGTATCTAGGCTTTCTGGCACCCGGGGCAAGAATTCGGTTTGGCGCCCCCCCCAAGCATACATGCGATTTGCACACTTAGTCATGTACCGACGAGCTGCTCTCCCTAATGCTCTCAATGTTCAGTGAAAAACTGAGAGAAGCAGGAAGAGAAGATTGTTGTCACATGACCATAAGTATGAAAATCGCATATGAGTGAAGTGTCCATGTGATGACTACTGGAACTTGCAGAGCTGAATCCTGACATTGCAGCTTCTGAATTTTCACAACTAATGCACTGCACACATTTAGGATTCTCCCTTACCGGTGGCAAGAGTACACGGTCATGTCAACACAAGCATGTGATTTATATACTTCTGGCCACATTCCGACTAGACGTGCCCGGCCTCACTCTGTTCATTTTCACTGAGTGAGGCCAACATGTCTAGTCAGCATGTGACCGCATGTATGTAAATTACCGGCATAAGAGAATCCTAACAGCGTGCAGTGCGCACTGTGAGAATTCTGAAATTGACTAATTCTCATGTTTTTATTTATGTTAGGACTTGGAGCATTAAAGGGGTTGTCCAGGTTTGTGCTGAGTCTGCAGTCATCCTATGTGACTGCAGACTCAGCACAAACCTGGACAACTCCTTTAATGCTCCTAACATAAATAAAAACATGAGAATTAGTCAATTTCACAAATAATAATAATAATCTTTATTTATATAGCACCAACATATTCCGCAGCGCTTTACAGTTTAACAGCTTCAAAACACAAGTCATAAGTAACAACGTTAACAATACAATAATTAAAGCAAAATAAGCCGCCCCTGCTTGTGAGAGCTTACAATCTACAATGAGGTGGGGGAGATACAAAGTACAGGTGTGTATATACAATAGTGTATTTACAATGATGGTCCAGCCATCTTGAGGGAGTGAGGGATGGATGGAGATAGTGAATGGGTTACACACACACTTACACATAGAATTACTTTGATTAGTGAAAGTGATAGGCTGCTCTGAACAAATGTGTTTTGAGGGAGCGCCTGAAACCATGCAAATTGTGGATAGTCCTAATTTCTTGGGGTGGAGCATTCCAGAGGATTGGTGCAGCACGGAAGAAGTCTTGGAGTCGGGAGTGGGAGGTACGGATTAGTGCAGAGTTTAGTCGAAAGTCGTTTGCAGAGCGCAGCAGTCGGTTAGGCCGATAGATAGAAATGAGGGAGGAGATGTAGGGGGGTGCTGCACTGTGGAGAGCTTTGTGGGTGAGAACTAGTACTTTGAATTGGATCCTGTAATGAATGGGCAGCCAATGTAAGGACTGGCGAAGAGCAGATGCGTCCGAGTACCGATTACCCTGGCTGCTGCATTCAGTATGGACTGGAGAGGGGATAGTCGAGTAACGGGGAGGCCAATTAATAGAGCATTGCAGTAGTCCAGGCGGGAGTGGATCAATGCTACAGTGAGGGTTTTTGTTGTTTCCATGGTGAGAAAAGGGCAGATTCTAGAGATGTTCTTTAGGTGTAGGCGGCAAGAGCGGGCAAGAGATTGTATATGGGAGGTGAAGGAGAGATTGGTGTCAAATATAACACGCACCCATAACATCCAGGTACCTTATAGATGATGTAATCTCTGGAGTCGTTCTCCTTTTCTTCTTCTTGTCCAGACTTCATGATGAGTATTCTCATCCACAGCCATCTCTGCAGACCTCCATCTTCTCCAGTCTTCTGCACCAACTCTCCAGACGACGCCCTAAAAGACAGAAGTGTCATTATAACGCTTCTAAATAAAAAAATCTGCAATATACTGTCGTCTCACACTATTCCCCTCCCTCCTCACACTGTCTCCTCTCACATTCCCCCTGTTCACCATACAGTCATGGCCAAAAGTTTTGAGAATGACACAAATATTAATTTTTACAAAGTCTACTGCTTCACTTTTTCTAATGTCAATTTGCATATACTCCAGAATGTTATAAAGAGTGATCAGCTTAACACCAATTACTTGCAAAGTCAATATTTGGCTAGAAAATGAACTTTATCCCCCAAAACACATTTCAACATCATTGCAGCCCTGCCTTAAAAGGACCAGCTAACCTCTTTTCAGTGATTGCTCCATTAACACAGGTGTGGGTGTTGATGAGGACATGGCTGGAGATCAATCTGTCATGATTAAGTAAGAATGACACCACTGGACACTTTAAAAGGAGGCTGGTGCTTGGCATCATTGTTTCTCTTCTGTTAACCATGGTTATCTCTAAAGAAACATGTGCAGTCATCATTGCAATGCACAAAAATGGCCTAACAGGGAAGAGTGTCAGAGCTAGAAAGATTGCACCTCAGTCAACAATCTATCGCATCATCAAGAACTTCAAGGAGAGAGGTTCCATTGTTGCCAAAAAGGCTTCAGGGCGCCCAAAAAAGACCAGCAAGCGCCAGGACCGTCTCTTAAAAGTGTTTCAGCTGCGGGATCGGTCTACCAGCAGTGCAGAGCTTGCTCAGGAATGGCAGCAGGCAGGTGTGAGTGCATCTGCACGCACTGTGAGGCGGAGACTCTTGGAGCAAGGCCTGGTCTCAAGGAGGGCAGCAAAGAAGCCACTTCTCTCCAGAAAAAACATCATGGACAGACTGATATTCTGCAAAAGGTACAGGCAGTGGACTGCTGAGGACTGGGGTAAAGTTATTTTCTCTGATGAATCCCTTTTCGATTGTTTGGGACATCAGGAAAACGCCTCATTCGGAGAAGACAAGGTGAGCGCTACCACCAGTCTTGTCTCATGCCAACTGTTAAGCATCCTGAAACCATTCATGTGTGGGGTTGCTTCTCAGCCAAGGTAATCGGCTCTCTCACAGTCTTGCCTAAAAACACAGCCATGAATAAAGAATGGTACCAGAATGTCCTCCAAGAGCAACTTCTCCCAACCCTCCAAGCGCCGTTTGGCGATCAACAATGCCTTTTCCAGCATGATGAAGCACCGTGCCATAAAGCAAAGGTGATAACTAAATGGTTCAGGGAACAAAACATAGAGATTTTGGGTCCATGGCCTGGAAACTCCCCAGATCTTAATCCCATGGAGAACTTGTGGTCAATCATCAAGAGACGGGTGGACAAACAAAAACCTAAAAATTCTGACAAAATGAAAGCATTGATTGTGCAAGAATGGACTGCTATCAGTCAGGATTTGGTCCAGAAGTTGATTGAGAGCATGCCAGGGAGAATTGCAGAGGTCCTGAAGAAGAAGGGTCAACACTGCAAATATTGACTTGCTGCATTAACTCATTCTAACTGTCAATATAAGCTTTTGTTACTCATATGTTTGCAATTATTATATTTCTGTTTGTGATAAAAACATCTGTCAAACACACATAAAAACCAGAGGGCAGCAGATCATGTGAAAATATAATATTTGTGTCATTCTCAAAACTTTTGGCCATGACTGTACTGTCTCCTCATATATTTACCCCTCATGTCTGTATAGACGCCAGTACAATTGGTCCCTGGGAGCCGGCACGCGGCAGCTTCTCTGCGCTGGCTGTCAGCTTGACAGCTGGCACAGGGAAATGTCAACTCCCAGGCCGGGGGGCGGTAGAATGTAGCCGCGGGGGAGACACTGCGGACCGCCGTATTAGGCGGCCCGACAGCGCCCCACCTGCCAGCTGCGTCCGGGGCACATGCCCCGGCTGTCCCCCCTGGATACGCCTCTGGGACTGGACAAGAGATCCCTGGGGCTGACAGGAACTGTAAATGTAGGGATAGTCCAGGAGGAATGGATAGTTATGCTGAAGATGTATTGTACTAAAGGAAATAAGAATTAAGAAGTGTTGTGCTCCATACTGTGTGTTACAATTTGATGAACTGCAACCGTCCAGTAAACTTTTCTTGTTGAAACAAACTGTGTGTCACAACTTTCCTGTAAAGTGTCAGGGCGCTAAGGAGCCGCAGTTCATTGAGGCTACTGCCCTCGGTCACTCTACAGGTCATTGATACATGGATGAAGCCAAGTCTCCTTGGCTTGCACAGTAATATAGGGTGTACTTGCTTTGGTTTCATCAGTGCACTGACTATGCTCCATTTTCTATGGGACTGCCAGGAAATTACTGAGGACAGTTGTCAGTACCATAAAGAATAAATGGAGCGGAGATGTCCACTCTATTCAGATGGGTCAAGCCCTAATCTCAGAATTGATGGTACCCCAGTGTTCAATATGTTATCCTCAATCCTATTGAATTCATATACTTGACATTACCACTTTAATTTCATTGGTATGTCAGTGAAAAGGGGGGTCTGGTACATGCGCCCTGGTCCACCTGCCCCCTGACGAGGATGCATGTTCCAGACCCCCCCTTTTCACCGACATACCATCTTTTGTGTAAGTACTTACTTTATGCATTTTTTCACTAAACTATTTAGTACCAGTCATGACACTTGTTAGTTGACTTGAATTATTACGTAGATGAGGTTCTTTGTCCTATTTGGAATCTGTCGTGTTACTTTACATCTCTTACTTTGTACATGTTACTGGTGCCACTTCTAGGAACATTCTGTTTTGTTATATGTACCCCCAAAAAAAGGCTCAATAGAAAATACTCATCCATATAATTTAAACAGATACCCAAGAAAGTATGGACCAAGGAGCAATGTTAAAAATGTATACATTTTATTTTTACAGAAAATTAAAAAAAAATCAATTTATAATGTATAATACATAATACATAACACAAGGAGGAGAAAGGCAACACCTAGATATCACATCAAGCAAGGGAGTATCACAGATTTAATAAGGAATTTATAAATGCATATCCAAATTGTCAAAATCAATTCCAAATCATAAAGGGATATATATAATATACAGCCGTTGTCTTTAGGGATAGATTATCCCATGGACATATTATCCCTCAAAAGAATATAAGTAAGGTGCATAATGCAATGTATCGTAAACAGCAATGGAAGAGGTAAGATATCACCAAAGATATAGTTTATATAGCCATCAATAATAATTAACCCCACATAAGAGAGATATACCTTAAAAAATAAAGTGCATAGTGCAATCTAGTCCAAATTAGGCATATAGGTAATATATTATATATGGATAAATATAAATGACTATGTAGGGTCAGAATTGATATAGAATCGGTGGCTTACAAACCCACAATGGTGAATAGCAGCAGCACATATAATCAGATATGCAAATAAATAAGGCAAAATTCATGAAAATCCGATACCAAGACTTACTAAGATGTGAGCAGGAGGACCCCAACGCACGTTTTGCTAAGTGCTTCTTCGGGGGGGCGAAAGAAAGACCTTTTTGAATCAGGGCTACCATCCAAGAACAATTGAAAACCAAATTACAAGAGCCACCAGAATATCAAGGAATCACCTGCTACATTACAAAGCTAAAGAAGAAAATAACCGGGTGCCTCTAGTGGTCACCTACAATCCAAATCTGGAAGTGCTAAGAGGAGCTGCACGGAAACTACAACCTTTACTACAAAAAGATGCCCGATTACAATCCATATTTCCAGAGCCCCCACTACTGTGTTTTAGGCAGCCCCCAAACCTAAGAAGCATCATTGTCAGAAGCTCCCTGTCCTCCCCAACAGCAGCAGGAACCTTTCCTTGCAACAGAAAAAATGTAAAACCTGTCCATCTATAATGACCACGGACAAGTTAAAGATCCCCAACTCCCATCAGGACTACAAGATCCCAGGTACTTTCAGCTGCATCACATCTAATGTGGTGTACCTAATTATTTGTACGAAATGTCCAACTGGGGGTCTGTATGTGGGGAGACAGGGCAAAAACTGAGAACTAGGATGAATTCTCATTGCCACACAGTAAGAGAAAAAAGAATGGATCTACCTGTGGCCAAACACTTTTGTATTCCCGGTCATAGTATGCTGGACATGAAATTACTTGTATTAAAAGCTAACTTTAAATCTGAGAGAGACAGAAAAGTTTGGGAATATAAACTCATGACGACCTTTGATACACTCAGTGCTGGAATAAATGTGTCACATGGATTTATGTCTTTTTACATCAATTAAGGAATTTGCACTTCAGAACTTCTGGGGCAAAACAACACAATACCAGACCCCAATCAGAGGGCAATAAAACTTTCACACTCCTTATCTATGAACTGTTCCAATATTTATGTTCATCTCTATCTCCCATAATGACAGTTCTGCTTCACGTCACTTGTCTTATCTACTGCATTGTTTCTGTGCTGTGTTGTGTATAAATATGTGATTCTTCAGATTTTGTTTTAGTCTTTGCCTGATGAAGAGACCTGAGTAGTCTCGAAAGCTTGCAATTTGTTATCCTCTTTTCAGTTAGCCATTAAAAAGGTATCAACCACTGAGGACTCTCAATTCTAAATATTTTTCCAAAATTAATGAAAAGTTAAACCTACTTTAGTGATGCAACTTAGGCTACTTTCACACATCAGGCTTTTTGAATCAGGCGCGATCCGGCGTGTTTCTAAAAAAACGGATCCGGTACCGGATGTGTTTTTTTAGCATTGACTTACATTAGCGCCGGATCGCGCCTGATGTCCCTGCGTTGCATCCGTTTTTGGCCGGATCCGTCGGAATTGTACATTCCGGCGGCCGGACAAGACGGTTTCTGTAACGTTTTTTTTTTTCCGGAGACGCCTGACAGTGCCTGAATCAGCACTTCAGGCGGCCGGAAACAATGAAAGTCTATGGGGTCGGACCAGTTTCTTGACAAATCCGTGAGAAAACTAATCCGGAGTGTCCAAGGTGTCTCTCTCTCTCTCTCTCTCTCCCACTCTCTCTCTCTCTCTGTCTGGACATTGATGTCTGTATTTTCAACATGGAAAATGTTATATTTCCGGGTTGAAAAGGTCAGGACGGATCAGGCAAAAAACCTGATCAGTTGCATCAGTTTTTTTTAAATCAGCGCCGGAACCGTCCTTTCAGGCATAGGACGGATGGCGCCTGATTCAAAAAGCCTGATGTGTGAAAGTAGCCTTACACCAGAAACATACATCAGTCCCAGACTGCTGGAGACACATGCAAGTTAAGAGATGCACTTAATTCATTGTATTGTACTGCAGTGAGCCCGGTCATTAAGACTGGCATCTGCAACACCAGTCATAACTAGTGATGGGTGAGCACTAAATTGCTTGGGTGCTCATTGCTCGGGTCGAGCAAATTGGAATACTCGGGTACTCAGACAGAACAACGAGCCCAATGTAAGTCTATGGGAGACCCGAACATTTTTGCCGCGATCCCATTCCGGGGTTCCTTTTAAGGTCTAAATACGTCTGAAAATGATGGAAACACTGCTCAAATGACACGGGGACATCATGGGGATCGCCACTGGAAGCATTCCTGACTCCTAGTTCACAGCTTTAAACAATTTTGTCAGAGTTTCATGCCATTTTTACCGGTGCACCAAAAAACATACCAAAACCAAAATGGATTTTCCTGGGAAATATGTAAAGGTACATCCTTTCCAGGTTAATGACTTGTATATAAGGAAAAATAATTAACCCCAGACCTAAATGTTTCTCCACCACTTGGGCTATGTTCAGACGCAGCATTTTTGAAGCGTTTTTCAACTTTAATATTGTTTTCAACCAAAACAAATGCATTCACTGGGAAATGTCATTGTAACATTTAACAACCCTAGCTGGCCATGTGGTGTGAGACATAAGCAGAAAAATCTTGTTTCAATTATGAAGGAGGGACTCAAAGTCACAGAGCCTATTTTTACAGGGGCATCAGGCAGCATTAATCTGCTTAAAGGGCCATTATTAAACAGTGGGTCTCCTAAATTTTTATAGCCTATGCTGTGAGTGGATGGGCTGCCAAGAATTATGAAGCACCCCAATACCCCTTTCACGAGATGTCCAGGAGGGCTTCCATAAAAAATGGAGCGGGTCTCCTAGACTTGGAATCCCATACATTAAATGTGTTGGCTGGCAAACATTTTCCCTGTGAGGTACACCTCAACTTTTTCCATAACAAGTATTTAACACCCAGCAAAAACACCCACCCTTGTTAGGATTTTGAAACTGGATGTAGCCGCATGGAACACATTAACCCTGGTGATCTAGTGGCAGTGGATGATGAGACGTGGAGGAAGGCCTGATTAAAAACTAGGCCCAATTTAAAGGAACGGGTCTTCTAGACTTGAAATGCACATACACTAAGTGTATAGGCTGGCAAACATTTTCCCCTGTGGGGTACACCTCAACCTTTTCCATAACAAGTATTTAACACCCAGCAAAGACACCTACCCTTGTTAGGATTTTGAAACTGGCTTTAGCAGCATGGAACACGTTAACCCTGGTGATCTAGTGGCGGTGGATGATGAGACGTGGAGGAAGGCCTGATTAAAAACTAGGCCCAATTTAAAGGAACGGATCTCCTACACTTGGAATGCCCATACACTAAGTGTATGGGCTGCAGTGGCATACCGTCAATTGTAGCAGACCACGCAGATGCTATGGGGCCCGGACAGGTGAGGGGGCCCGCGACGGCCGCTGCGGTTTGACAGCTGTGCTGACACAGTACTACCAGGGGGTCGGCGGGGAGGGGGAGCGTAGCTGTGCTACATACTCACCTCCTCCTGGCGCGGTCTCTGCAGCCCCCACTGCTCTTCTCCCACGGTCTCCGGCGCCTGTGTTCAGCGGTCAGGTGGTACCGCTCATTAAAGTCATGAATATGCACATATGACCGCTGAACACTGGCGCCGGAGGACCGCGGGAGAAGAGCAGGGGCTGCAGAGACCGCGCCAGGAGGAGGTGAGTATAAGGGATATTTACCTGTCCCGTTCCACCACTGCGCTGCTGTGTCCTCGCGTCCTCTCTAGCTGTGATTGTTCAGGCAGAGGGTGCGATGACGTAGTTTGTGTGTGCCGCACCCTCTGTCTGAGCATTCACTGCGGAGGACCCAGAAGACAGCGGCGGTCGGGTGACAGGTAAATATCACAGGTGCCAGGAGGTGAGTATGTCTTTTTTATTTTTTGGTTTCAGCAGCTGCGGCAGTATAAGGGACCTATACTATGGGGCACAATCTATGGAGCATCTATGGGGGCATTATCTATGGAGCATCTATGGGGGCCTAATCTATGGAGCATCTATGGGGGCATAATATATGGAGCATCTATGGGGCCATTATCTATGGAGCATCTATGGGGGTATTATCTATGGAGCATCTATGGGGGCACAATCTATGGAGCATCTATGGGGGCATAATCTATTGAGCATCTATGGGGCAGCATCTATGGGGCACAATCTATGGAGCATCTATGGGGGCACAATCTATGGAGCATCTATGGGGCAGAATCTATGGGGGCACAAAATATGGAGCATCTATGGGGGCACAATCTATGGAGCATCTATGGGGGCATAATCTATGGAGCATCTATGGGGTATAATATATGGAGCATCTATGGGGCATTATCTATGGAGTATCTATGGGGGCATTATCTATGGAGCATCTATGGGGCACAATCTATGGAGCATCTATGGGGCATAATCTATGGAGCATCTATGGGGCAGCATCTATGAGGGCACAATCTATGGAGCATCTATGAGGGCACAATCTATGGCGCATCTATGGGGGCATAATATATGGAGCATCTATGGGGGCATTATCTATGGAGCATCTATGGGGGCACAATCTATGGAGCATTTATGGGGGCATAATCTATGGAGCATCTATGGGGCAGCATCTATGGGGGCGCAATCTATGGAGCATCTATGGGGGCATAATACATTTTTTTTGTTAAATGTGTCCCCTCACTGTGCTGGCACTTTACATTTACAATGGCTCTGGCTTTTTTTTTGGGGGGGGGCCCCATTCAGACTTTTGCTATGGGGCCCCATGATTTCTATGTACGCCCCTGATGGGCTGGCAAACATTTTCCCCTGTGGAGTACACCTCAACCTTTTCCATAACAAGTATTTAACACCCAGCAAAAACACCCACCCTTGTTAGGATTTTGACACTGGCTGTAGCAGCACGGAACACGTTAACCCTGGTGATCTAGAGGCAGTGGATAATGAGACGTGGAGGAAGGCCTGATTAAAAACTAGGCCCAATTTTAAGGAGCGGGTCTCCTAGATTTGGAATGCCCATACACTAAGTTTTTACCTATTTGGACTTTAGGTAAAAATGTTTTTGCCATTATCAGATTTAATAATAACGTTAACAGACTGCAAACAAAATACAATGTTTTGGCCTAAACTGGCCAAACTTTGAGCACGCACAGATATGAGCTTCCACGGAGATACCACTACGACAAATGTGTGCCCTGTTTTTTTTTATTTTTGGGCTAACTAGTGCTGTATATCAGGACTGTAACACCCAGGAAAAAAATGGAAAACCGGCCTACACTGCCCAAACTTTGAGCACACACAGATATGAGCTGCCACGGAGATACCACTACGACAAATGTGGGCCCTTGTTTTTTTTATTTTTGGGCTAACTAGTGCTGTATATCAGGACTGTGACACCAAGGACAAAAAAAGGAAAACCGGCCTACACTGCTCAAACTTTGAGCACACACAGATATGAGCTGCCACGGGGATACCACTACGACAAATGTGTGGCCTGTATTTTTTTATTTTTTTGCGAAATACTGCTGTATATGAGCTGCCACGGAGCTACCACTACTGTTATGATTTGGTAACTGAGGAGGACAGGAGCAAATCAGCAAGGCTGCCGAACACCTGAGAGGTTGGAAACTAATGGGTTGCAGATCCCTAAACTAATCGCACAACTAGAAGCAGCCGTGGAGCGTACCTACGGTGGTCCTAGACGCCTCGGCTCAGCCGGAGAGCTAGCTACACCTAAAGATAGAAACAGGAAAGTTAACTGCCCCTGAGTAGAGGCCCAAAGGAATAGGCAGCCCCCAAACATATAATGGCGGTTAGACAAGACGAAACACAAACGCAGGCAGAAAATAGAGTGAGCAAACGCTGGGGCCAAACACTGCCTAAATAGGACAGGACAGGACAGGACAGAATACTATCTGCAACCCAGCAAAACCCTAGCAAAACTTCCAACACTTCTGATTTCAAAAATGCTGAGATCACACGATCTCCCACCCACTAAATCAGATTTCAGTGTGAACAAGGCTAATCTGCAGCCACTCAAAAAGCAGGAAAAGAGCAATTGAACAAATAACAATGGCTACTGAAAAACAGAGAGCAGCACAGGCCCCATGAGGGGACCCGGCTAACCTCCACAAAGGTGCAGACAAAAATGAAAATAGCAAACACAATAGAAACAATCAGAAAATATCTTATCTGAAGGTAGCAGACGAAGCCAAGACACCAGCAGACTTCCAAATGAACCAGGAAACAACAATTGATCACCGGCGAGGATCATGGGAAGGCAGCTCCCTTATATCAGCCCAGGCAGTGACTTCTGATTGCCAGTCATCACTGGCAGGTGAGGAGGACCTGTCATTAGATACAGCTTCAGTACCGTCAGCAACCACCAGAAGGAGCCTCAGCTCAGAAATTGTTTCCAACACGTTCACAACACACTACGACAAATGTGTGGCCTGTATTTTTTTAATTTTTTTGCGAAATACTGCTGTATATAAGTACAGTGACACCCAGGACAAAAAAAAAGAAAACTGACGTAAACTGGCCAAACTTTGAGCACACACAGATATGAGCTGCCATGGAGATACCACTATGACAAATGTGTGCCCTGTTTTTTTTTTATTTTTGGGCTAACTAGAGCTGTAAATCAGGATTGTGACACCCAGGACAAACAAAGGAAAACCGGCCTACACTGCCCAAACTTTGAGCACACACAGATATGAGCTGACACGGAGATACCAGTACGACAAATGTGTGGCCTGTATTTTTTTCATTTTTGGACTAACTAGTGCTGTATATCAGTACAGTGAAACCAAGGACAAAAAAAATAAAACTGATGTAAACTGGGCAAACTTTGAGCACGCACAGATATGAGCTGCCACGGAGATACCAGTACGACAAATATGTGGCCTGTATTTTTTTATTTTTGGGCTAAACTAGTGCCGTATATCAGTACAGTGACACCAAGGACAAAAAAAATAAAACTGACGTAAACTGGGCAAACTTTGAGCGCGCACAGATATGAGTTGGCATGGAGATACCACACCGAAAAATGTGTGGCCTGTATTCCAATTACACCTGGGGCTAACTATATATAGCCAATATATCATACAGGTAGCAGCAGCAGCACCAGAACACAGGAAGGAAATGGACCCTCTTGATGTATACAATGATCTATAAATGTAGGAGAGAGAGCCCCCGCTGTGTAACCGGGCTGGAACTAAGGGGGCTGTCACTTATGTTCCTAGGGAGTATGTTCCCGGGGGAAGTAGCTACAGGACGACACAGAGACTCTTCTGGAAAGTACAGGGGCGGGGCGACTATAAAATTAGCACAGGAGAACAGCAGAGGGCACTTGACACGGATGAAGACATGAGGCAGGAAGGAGGAGCCTGGGTGGCACTGGAGAGCAGGGGAGAGCCAGCACCTTCGAGAGAGAAAGGACGGGGGCTCACTTAACCCAGGGAGAGGACGGTTTCGAGCGGAGCGAGGAAGAGACACAATGCTGACACCCACAGCCGCCACTTCCCCGCCCCACGCCGCGGCCTGTATGCGGTTACCGGTGGCCATCACTGCCCCGCTCCACACCGCAGCTGCGACCTGTGCGCTGCCACCCGCGGCCGCCACTGCCCCGCTCCATACCGCGGCCTGTGCGCTGCCACCCGTGGCCGCCACTGCTCCGTTCCATCCCGCGGCTGCGGCCTGTACATCAAGGTCTGCGTCTGCCACCACCTCGCCTCCGAGAGGGGCGGTCCCGACGTTCAGGAACTCTTCCATGGCCTGTTGCGCCCCTTCCGCACCTGGGCGTAGGAACGCCCGAAGCCTCCGACAGTTCCTCGTCGGCTGGGCCCAGCGGCTGAGACGCCGAATGGACATCTGTTCATTATAGTTCTAGGACTTGTAATCGGCCATATCGCGGCCATATAGTTGTCAGCACCTGCGTATACCAAGTTATTTGTGTATTATTGTCTACATTCCCTGCGAGGAGAACTATTGTCAGTTTATCAGCTATCCGTATAACCCCTATATAAAGGTTGAATTTAAGCGTGCTCTGTCTCTGGCTCGTCACTGCATCCCACGTACCTGCGAGTACCACATATACACACATACAGTGCCTGGAGGTCTTGCACTGATGTGTATAGAACGAAGTACACTCCCCTGCCTACCTAACACTGTAACCTATGTACTCCGGAATTAGTCCTTAGAAGGACTGTTGGTTTATTAGGATTTGAGTAGTTTAGGATGGTAGACACAACACTGACTAAGAAATCCCCAAATCTGACCCTATCTCGGCAGCAGCTCTCCCTACACTATCCTAATCCAGAGCTGAATGCAGCGAGCAGGACGGGGTCCAGTCTCTTATACCCCTGATGATGCTGTGTGGCCAGCCAATCACTGCACGACCACAACAAAGATGGCTGCGGCGTTTCATTGCCTGGCAGACAATCCCTGCATCATGATTGGGTCTGTAAAGTCCGCCAAAAAAGCTGGGTGGAGACCCTAGTTCCCGCCGAGTAATTCCGGAAATGCTCGGTGTTCTCCGAGTACACCAAGTACCGTGATACTTGGGCGAATAACGAGTAGTGGCGAGCGCATTCGCTCATCACTAGTCATAACAAATCAGCCTTTAAATGTCAGCCCATGTGAAAAACCCAATTTATTTTCATGAATAAAAAAAGCAAACAATATTCTGTATCTATATTTGTTGATAATATCTCTTTATCTCTTTTAATATCTCTGTGTTGCATGGTAAGTCACATAGACATACAGTTTGTCCATTTAAATTATCCATTTTGTACCTGCTAAAAGTCCACAAAAAGTCACTTTATTGGTTCAAACTACTGTCACTGTATAGTAATAAGTAAACTCAACTACATCTTGTACTGATGGAAGACAATTGTTTACTTTCTGCCTGATTTAATAGTTACCTAAAAAGAGGATGTTACCGGATCCACCACAGTTACAACAGCCTATAATCAAGTGTCCTCTAATAAACGGGAAAGTGAACCTATTATACAGTTCACAGTAGAGATGTATGGGACAAGAGAATACTTTATATGTTAAGTTGTCATAGACTAAAATAGACATATTTGTGAATCTTTATATACAGAACATGGTTTAACTAGTTAACTATTTGTACACGGAATACATTTGTACGGTAATACCGCAAGTAGTGACCCCAACAGCAGAAGTCAAACTAAACAACCAAACTGGCTGATTTGAGCTAAAATAGATTGGTGGAAAGAATTAAAATGTTTAAAAAAATGCATTTGCCACTCAGTGTAGTTCTTATAAATAGTGGAAGAACATCACTTAGACTCCTATCTTGCCAAGGTGAAACCTAATAAAGACAAGAGGAGAATGTCATGCAGCTCTGTCCTACTTACATTATAGCCTAAGGGTGCTTTCACACTTGTGTTTGAGCGACCTGCGCCTGTCTGCGCACGGCCGCCGCTAAGCTCCGCCCCGGCCACGCCTCCTCCCATCGGCTCCGCCTATGGGCGCATGACGCCGCATGCGACCTGCGTACCCTATCTTTATCATTGGGTACGCAGGCTTGTGCGCAGGTATGCATTTGGCGGCGCATTCGTCCTTTTGACGGTTGCCCTGGGCGCTCACTAAAGGGGGATATTTACAGGGGATAATAGAAATGTTCGTGACGCCACCTGTGGTTTCTGATCAGGGTGACCAGCGCTGCAGGGTGAATCCTCTGAGGGGTTGTTACTGGGCAGCAAGGTGTTAAGTCTTCCACAGGTAAGACTGATCCCTCGAGGTATATGGCGGTGTAGGGGTGAAGGAGCAATAATGCAGACACACACAAGACAGTCTCTTTCTGTACCTTTACTGGTGATGAAGTTGCAGGCACGTCCCAGGAGGCCGTCAGGGTGGAGGATGCACGTCCAGCAATCCACTGAGTAGGTGTAAGGCCTCCTTACGTCCTTATGTGTGTGAGTTTCTAACTTGCATAAAACAGAGTTTAACTCCTTCTCTTTGCTACGCCCGGCTGATCTTGTGATGAGGTCTTCTTGTGGACAGAACAGTGTCTCTATAGCGGTACCTGCCAGACCCCCATCTTCCTAACCTCGGTTACGTATCAGCACTGCTGGGCCCCTTCGACTTGAAGTCCAGGGTCTCCGGTTTTTCCCACTAGCTGTGAAGATACTAGCAAGCTTGGACCCGGTGTCCGGTGGTGCAGAGTGGAGGTTAGCTATCAATGCTGGTTGACCTCTGTCACTCTCTCTTTTCCTTTTTCCACTTGCCTGTCGTCCTACTCGCACACTTAACATAAGCACAGGCAGCAGTAGATATCAGCTTCTCGCTCAAACTTCCTCAGCCCTCAGGCTAATCTGACAGGAGTCTCTCTCCGGTGTTCTGAGGAGATCTTATCTCTCCCTCACAGCTCGTCTGAGGTAACTGCCGTTCTCAGATGTTCTGCTGTTCTGAGGTAACACCAACGACTAGCTAACTCGCAGCTAGACTGCCTTCATCTCACTGCTGTCTCAAGGGCTCCCTCTGGTGGAACCAGGGAAAATGTGAAATGTGTGCTTATCAGGTGATTGTGAATTACCTTTCATGCATCCTCCTGGGTACATGTGGCACCAAGCGCAGCTGGGCTACACATCTGTACAGAGATTTAAATTTTTCCCTACACCGTATACAGCTGTATGCTCCTCATACAGTACCGTATATCTGCTGTTTGTATTACGGTCAAATACATACTGAGTGAGCGTCTGTGTGTGACTTCGGAAATATATATGGAGATTCAAATTTTTCCCTACACCGTATACAGCTGTAAGCTTCTGATACAGTACCGTATTTCTGCTGTTTGTTTTACGGTCAAATCCATACTGAGAGAGCCTCTGTGTGTGACTCCGGAAATATATACGGAGATTTAAATTTTCCCCTACACCGTATACAGCTGTACGCTTCTGCTACAATACCGTATTTCTGCTGTTTGTATTACGGTCAAATCCATACTGAGAGAGCGTCTGTGTGACTCCGGAAATATATATGGAGATTTACATTTTCCCCTACACAGCATACAGCTGTACGCTTCTGATACAGTACCATGTTTCTGCTGTTTGTATTACGGTCAAATCCATACTGAGAGAGCGTCTGTGTGTGACTCCGGAAATAAATACGGAGATTTAAATTCTCCCCTACACCGTATACAGCTGTACGCTCCTCATACAGTACCATATATCTGCTGGTATTTTTGGTACATTTTGGACCTGGGTGGGGGGGGCCAGCTGGTAATGATGGTGGTGGTGGTATATCTGCTGGTAGTGCCAAAAGCACAATAGCACCTAAGGCAGGAGGTGTTGAGCCTGCGTCATTGTCTGGCTCCAGAAGGCCTGAAAGGCTCCCTTTTCTGGGAGCAGGTAAACCGCTTTTAAAGCCGGAGCATAAGGAACAGGTTTTGGCTTACATTGCCGAAACAGCCTCAAGCTCTATCGTCTCCTCTTCTGAAGTTTCAAAAAATGCAAGCACTGAGTCGTCAGTGCAGGCTCCTGGTCAGGAACAACACCTTTCCTTGTGTCCTTCAACCCCAACAAAAGTGAAGAATGCGGCAGGCCACGCTTCAGATTACTCCATGGAGCTTTTTCACATACCATGCCTAACTTATCAAGTGAAATCCTGAATTCCCCAGTCCAAGATGAATATGACATGGAGTGCACTGATGCAAAGCCACTGATATATGATTCTGCTGGTACATTCACCCAGAGCACTGCATTGCCCTCGCAGTCTACTAAGCCAGATTCTGACCCTGATGAAACTCAGGTGCCCCTTCCCGCATGCTATACCACCTTACACGGTGACACAGAGGAAGGTGCAGATGAAATTGAAGAGGAGGTGATGGATGACCCAGTTGTTGATCTGGATTGGCATCCGTTGGCGGAAGAAGGTGCTGCTGACAATAGCTCAGAAGAGGAGGAGGATCTGCAGCAGGCATCGACATCGCAGCTGCGGTTATCTGGCAGGCCCATAGCAGTCCAAAAAGGTGTTAAAAAACAAAAAGAGTTGCAGGACAGCTTGGCCAGATGGTCAAATTAGCGTACAAGCCCTGAAAAGTTTTCCAAGAGTAGGAAGAGTGCAGTGTGGCACTTTTTTGACCAAAATCCTATTGATGAGGCAAAGGTTATCTGTAAGAAGTGCGGAAGGACCTTTAGCCGAGGGAAAAATCTCCGAAATTTGAATACCAGTTGCATGCTTAGACATTTAGTGAACATGCACATGCAAGCGTGGACGGAGTACAAAAACTCGGATAGCACATGTGCAACAGCTCCGACTCAAGTTAGCCATCAACGCTCCATTGCTTCCCCCACTGTAAGCCCGCCGGTTGGCACACCACCAGCAAGAAGTGTAGAGGTGTCGTCGCAAGGCCAAACCAGTCAGGGAATGACAATGTTTATGCCACGAAAAACTGCATCTAGGCCATCACCACCACCACCATCACCTTCACAAACCCCCTCTCAGTCCGCCATGTCCACCGCTAGTTCCCCCCATATGCAGCTCTCAAGTCCAGCTCACCCTTGCAAACACTCTGAGTAGGACAAGAAAGTACTCATCCTCTCATCCGCGTACACTGGCTTTGAACGTCTACATTGCCAAACTGATCTCATTAGAGATGATGCCCTTCCGTTTGGTTGAAAGCGAAACCATCCGAGAGCTCATGGCCTACGCTGTACCACGCTATGACTTACCCAGTCGCCCCTTTTTTCTAGAAAAGTCTTCCCTGCCCTCCACCAGCATGTGAAAGACCGCATTGTCCATGCACTGCAACAATCAGTCAGAGGAAAGGTGCACCTCACAACAGATGCATGGGCCAGTAGGCATGGCCAGGGCCGTTACGTGTCCATAACTGCACACTGGGTTAATGTGGTGGATGCAGGGTCCACAGGGGACAGTGGTGGTAGGACAGTGCTGCCTAGGCTACTTTATAGGCAACAGTTGGCTGAAGGCGTTCGCCCCTCCTCCTCCAGAGGCGATAGCTCGTTAGCAGAGCGCAGACGCACGAGCACTCCATCCGCTACTGGCAGTATCGAACATCTAGTAGTAAGCTTCAGCAGGCTGTTTTACAAATGATGTGTTTGGGCGACAAGAGACACACCGCTGATGTACTGTCCCAATACTTGCATCGACAAACAGAGACATGGCTGGGCAGTATACATCTTGAGGCAGGCAAGATATTCAGTGATAACGGCCGTAATGATGACCCGTAATGATGATCACTATTAATTCACGACCCTCCCCTTCGGTCTGCCCTCTACCCCCAGGGTCTTCACGAAGCAAATGCCGACTGTCATGGCCATTGTTCGCTCCAGGGGGATTATCATAATCCCTTACCTGCATGACCTGGTAATCAAAGGCTCATCCCGCCGAGACTGTGCTCAGAGTCTTCAAGTCACTCTGGACATCTTCACGCGTCTCGGATGGATCATCAACAGAGAGAAGTAGTCTCTAACCCCTTCTCAGCATCTGACATTCCTGGGCTTGGAATTCCACACATATTTGGCACGGCCGGTGTTCCTCCAGAGGGACAATTTCTCATTTCTCTGCCAGGGAGTCCGATCCATTTTGGTCTTCATGTCCCAGAAAGGTCCCCAAATGGAGGATAATTTCATGGGGGAACAAGGACACCCACCTTTAGGGCAGGAGATACCTGGTATGGGAGAAGTGGGCATTGTAGACCTGATAAATCTTGTTTATCCGTGCTATAACCTGCCTAAAATTGATGACCAAAACTACAATAAATGTTGTCAGTGTATGCCTACAAGGAACCAGCCAAACCCCATAACAGCAGTGTGTCGACCCGCCACCACAATTGTGGATTACCAGGGCAATGGGGTACTCAGAGCCGAGCCCATGGAAGTCTATGGGGATTTTGTCACAGGTAGCTGTGGCTCGGTCTGTGGCCCGGGCGGTCTGGCGTATGTTGGGGATATATTTACAGGGGATAGGTTTATATACAGTTCGTGACGCCACCTGTAGTATTCTGGTAATTAGTACCAGCGCTGCTGTAGATCTCTGAGGGGATGGTGATGCAGCTAGATGTCGGGTCCCCTACAGGTGGGACTGGTCCCTCAAAGTCTATGGGATTTGTGAAGTCGAGTGCAGATAAAGAACACAGTCTCACACGGTCAGCGTCTTTCCATACCTTTACTTGTAAGATGTTCAAGCAGGTCCCAGGGAGGCTGATCCAAGGAGAGTGTATCTTGAGACAGCAGCTGGACAAGTTAGGGGCCTCCTTTACTTCCAATACAACGAGTTCAACCAGCCTGAAGCGTAGTTCCCTCAAAATCTCCAGCTAATCTATAGCTGTACCTGCCCAGTCAGCTTTGTGTTAGGGGCCTTCCTGTGAAGGAGCTGAATTCTTATTTTGTCCTGCAGAAACTCCAAAGTCTTCACTCCCCCTGACCCCAGTTACGTACTGACTATAAGGGGGCTGTCTGCCGCGACCTAGGGTCCGGTAGATTCCTGGTTTTCTTATCACTGTGCTTGAAACAACAGTGACCCTTCGGTCCCCAGTGACCGGGTGCAATGTGCTGGACTTCTTCAATCCGTAAGCACTAATCCAATAAATCCACTTTGCCTTTCGCCTTGTCCACGCTGGTAACATAAGCACTCAAACTAGCCAAGGGTCGAGCAGTCACTTCTTTCTTTTCCTTCCTTCAAAGTTAGCTACAGATGCTCAGTTATCAACAGGCAGGAGCACGTCTCTGAACCTGATACCGTCCTTTAGACAGGGATGCTGAAGACTTTCTGTACTAAAACTTCTCCTTTCCTTCAGTGTATGCTGAGGAGGTGATACAGCTCTGACTAGACTAAGGTGAATTCAAACACCTATACCAGACTCCACGATATGAACTGATGATAAAGCAGGCTAGACTCCTTCCTCCCTCCAGACGTCTTCTCTCTCTGAAGTCTAGACACTCACTCCACACGTCCTCACTGTCCGAAGACAGGAACTAGACTCAATAAATCACTCTAACACATACCTTGACCACTCCCTCAAGAGTAAACTCCACTACCCTAAGGGTGTGTCTAGTATATGTCGAGTGAATGAATATTTAGCATTAAACTGCTGTCTCGCCACACACTCTCCAGGGTACTGCGTGTGCCTAACACCAGGGCTACACAGCAGCAGCAGGCCGTGTTTGGCCATCATGTCCAATGGCACCCATTTTTCAGGCTCGTGTTATTTTTGGCAATTGTCCAGCTGCCATGTTTGATCCTTCGACCTACTTTGGTCCATCGGGCAGTAACCCTTATACTTTTTAAAACGCAACGTGGCAATAGGTTTGTAACACAATTCTTAATGTTTTAGACTAGGTATATAGAAAACTTTGTTCATGTTTTAAAGAACATTTATGGCTAGAGTTTCAAAATTAAAAATCAAATTCTTACCACAGCCCTATGAAACCTTTTGAAAGATAGTGTTCATTTTTTTGTTTGGTAAATCTTTGTATTGTTCACAAAGCATATTTCAACCTAAATGTCATATAGTTTTGCCTCATAAAAGGCATATTTAGTATAGTTTAAATATTGTAAATATCCTTATATAATTCATGAGGCAGACAATCTCGCTGAAAGGCTCAGTATGGATTACACAAGAATCTCACAATATGATGGAGGAGAGGGGGGGAGGAGGCCAGATAGGGAGGTTGCAAGAATGCCATATGTTGAGGTGTATAATGTATGTAAAGCATCATCAAATAGTTTAAGTCGAGAAGTCATAGCAAAAGCCGGACCAAAAAAGGGCTACTGTATGAGGTATATATTGTCTTTTGAAAATAGTCAAAATCTCACTAGATATTTCAGGAGGCAGATACAGACGCTCACAGGCTCGGTATGGATTCCACAAGAATATAAAACGATACGCAACAAAGAATGACACATATAGGCCAATGTTCCCGGTGTCAATGATGCACTGATGTAGTCACACTCCCCACCTTTTTGAGAAATTAACAAAGAAGATCACAACTAAAGACGTCATCTCGCAGGAATCAGTCTGTGAATATGTGGATCTCATCTGGCCTGCATGTACCAAGGATATGTGCCACCTGCTTTTCTGCCCCCAGACCAGCAGTGATACGGTGTTCTACAGCCGCCTCTATTCCTACCTGAACCGCCAAAAAAGATATGCAGTTGTAAATGCCAAAAAACATGTAGGCCTTTATAATTCCACTTCCAGCATTACAGCCAATACCTGGCAAACTTCACCCCTTAGGGGACCAGGCCTTGAGGATGAACATCCTCATCTTTTACTGCCTGTACTTTTTCCAAGCCATCCATTCTGGTCTTCATGTGCCAGAAAGGTCCCCAAAATTCACAGAGCAGGATCATGATATTCCAGTTGACATATTCATATCTATATTTCAAGATGTCGAAAGGGAGGAGAATTAGATGGTGGAACAAGGACACCCACCTTTAGGGCAGGAGATACCTGGTATGGGAGAACTGAGTGGGCATTGCAGAGCTGAAAAATCAGATATATCTGTGAAATAACCAGCGCAAAATTGCTGAGCCAAACAATAATTTTCAGTCTAGGCCTGCAAGTAACCAGCCAAACCCCATAACAGCTTCAGCAGCAGGCCGTGTTTGGCCATCATGTCCAATGGCACCCACTTTTCAGGCTCCTGTTCCTTTTTTGCAATGACCAGCTGCCATGTTTGATCCTTTGACCTAGTATGGTCCATCGGCCGGTAACCCTTACGCTTTCTAAACGCAACGTGCCAACAGGTTTCTAACACAATTCTTTAGGTATATAGAAAAGTTTGGTCAGGGTTTCAAGAACATTTATGGCTACAGTTTAAAACATCGACATTTTATTCTTAACACAATACACTCGGTCCCCGTGCTGGCTCTGCACTCCGTCCTGGTCACTCACCTTCTGCTCTTCAAGTTGTCCCTTTGCAGCAGCCTGTGCACGGGCTGGGGTCTCCTGCTGTTAGCAGCGCATTAACCAGCGTAACATCCGGAGTCAGCAACAGAGAATGTAGATTTATTCACATCCAGTATAGACAGCTTACAACACAGCATTAAATGTGATCAGCCTGATATCTGCTATGGCTGCAGCATGAAAAACATTACAACAACACAGGAAGAGAAGGAGGAGGCATCCTGTCTGAGTGAGGGTTTTTTTCTTTTTTTTTTACAAAACTTTGTTAACAACCTCACAATATGCACAACATATCAAACAGTACAGTAATAGTTGTTGCAATACATACAAATCAATATGCATTATTCCAACACCCCCACTCAACAACTACTTATCCTCTTATTTCCATTGTGGTTCTCAATTCTTGGAACCTGGCTCGTGGCAATGGCTTTGTCATAATGTCAGCTAGCATCTTATCAGTTTTACAATAGACAAACTGAATTATGCCACGATCTATCAAATCACGTAGATGATGGTGTCTGACATCAATGTGCTTGGTTCTAGCACTGATCTTTTCACTGCATGCAAGTTTAATGCATCCTTGGTTGTCCTCATAAATCACCGTCGGCTGAGTTGACGGTTTGCCAAGATCGTCCATCAATTGTCTTAGCCAAACGACCTCCTGGCTTGCATAGGCTGCGGACACATACTCCGCTTCTGTGGATGACAAGGCAACAGACACTTGTTTCCTACTAGACCAGGAGATTGAACTTTCTCCAACTTTAAACAAGTATCCGCTTGTGGATTTACGATCACGCAAATCACCAGCCCAATCCACATCTACATAGCCGGTAAGTTCTAGATCTCCCGCTGCAGACATCTCTGCTTATTGTGACCTTGTTTGTTTCTGGGTGTAGAATCCTATAACCTTTCTGGGTTTCACTGTAGCCTACCAGGATACCTTCTTTAGCGTGAGATTCCCACTTAGTTCACTTTTCTTTGGGAATATGTACAAATGCTTTACTTCCGAATATTCTTATGTGGTGCAGTTTTGGCTTTCTGCTGTTCCATTGCTCAAATGGAGTTTTCTCTGTAGCTTTACCTGGTAGTCTGTTCTGAAGATAGCAAGCTGTCATGATTGCCTCACCCCAATATGTTGTAGGCAGATTTGCATCAAATAACATACTTCTTGCACTTTCACAGAGTGTTCGGTTCCTTCTTTCCGCAACACCATTTTGCTCAGGGTTGTACGGTACAGTGGTCTGAAATAGGATTCCATTTTTCTTTAGAATGCTCTGTGTCTCAT
The DNA here is from genome assembly GCA_033576555.1 of Oophaga sylvatica. Classification (NCBI taxonomy): domain Eukaryota; kingdom Metazoa; phylum Chordata; class Amphibia; order Anura; family Dendrobatidae; genus Oophaga; species Oophaga sylvatica. The sequence continues at coordinate 117,790,225 of JARQOD010000001.1, read as the reverse complement.
TGCTTGTATATTCAGTCCCATTATCTGCACGTAGAATCTTTGGCATTCTTCTTCCAAATTTATTATATACCTCAGATAGATATATTTCAAGTTTCTCTGGAACTTCTATCTTGCTGTGAAGCAGATGGACAACTGTATATCTAGAATGATCATCAATAAATGTGAGAAAATATCTCTTCTTCCCAGTAGTCTGAGTGCTCATTGGACCACAGACATCTGTGTGTATTAAATCTAGTGGCTGTTCTGTTCTTGTAGTACTTCTCTTAGGAAAAGCTTTTCTAGACATTTTCCCTTTGATGCAGCTAGTACACTTCATTGTCTGGTTACATAGATCAATTGTGATATCATCAGCTAGTTGCTTCTGAACTAACTTTTTTATTGCTTCTGGGTCTCTGTGTGCCAGATGCCTATGCCATACATGAATACAGTTATTGTGCTCTTCTTGTTGAGCAGTATACATGATATGGAAATTTAATTAGGATAAAAATATCCTGTGTTTGCTGCTTGCCATGTCCAAATCTCTATATAATGTCTTCTTGAGCGCTCAGAACGAAATGAGGACTGTCCACATGAAAGTGTCAGTATAACAGTTCGTCAAAGACATACATTTATTATTCATTCAAGGTTTTATACGTTTACAAAAAGGGGCTGGTTAGTCAATTAACATACAATTAAAAGCTGCTAGATTATTGGCTGTTCTAGTGTAAATATGATAATTATGATAATCATGATTAAAAGAGCTGAAGTTGCAGAATTATTGTTTATATTCTTGTGACTTAGTTGTCTTGCATAACTATAATGTAAACAACAGATATCTAATAGGACTTTTTGTACTTCATGCATTTGTTCCTTTATGAAGGCCAGATTTCTTTAAAACGACTGATTATAGCTGGCCTAGAAATATGTGAGCACAAGGTTTTTTAGCAAGTGAGATCTATCTAACTGTGAACTGTGAATACATATATGTGAATATACTTTGAATATATGGAATACATATATATTTCCATGACATTCCCCCCTTAGATACCACTTGCCCTAAAAAAAACCTGCTCCTGGCCCAAGCGCTGCAACTCTTTTGTTCTGCCTGCGAGTTGAGACACCCCTAGCGCATGTCTCCCCCACCGAATATAGACTTTTCGCAAATGGGCGGTCAGGAGGACTGTCCCTGTCGGGGGTTTATGTGTTTGCAATCATAGTCTCTTTATTTGATAGGATGTTTCATCAAGGATGTGTATTCTCAGTCTGGAGGTAGTTCGGAGATCTGGTCAAGCCAGGCAGTTCTATCCGGACTGGTGCGAGGTCCAAGATGGTGAGTGGCATCAAATTGGTTGTCTCCTGAACAGTTTTTTTTTTTTCCATTATCCTGCGGATACAAGGAATTACACAGCAACCAGTAATTAATGCAAAAATGAGAACCCCCATAATGGCTGTCCCAACCTGTGCCAACATTTTCTGCCACCCACTCATCCACCCAAAGTATCGATCCCATGGGTCAGTGACACCTGAGTTCTGTTTCAGTTCCTCTGATAACTCATTAAGTTTCTGTATTGCCATTGTGACTTTACCATTTGGGCCAGTGTTGTCTGGATGTAGGTGCAACAGGTGTCTTTGATCATTTTGTAAACACCTCCTTTCTCAGCTAGAATCATATCCAAAGCCATTCTATTCTGGAATGCCATAATGGAAGTGGGGCCTAACTGTGCTGCCAAACCTTTTACAGCATCTATGGTGAAGTTAACAAATCTCTGCTGGTTATAATAGATGTAATTTATCCAATCAACATTTTTGTTTATAGTGACTCAAATCCTGCTTTAACTTGGTCTCTGGCCTTGAACTCATCAGGTAGGTCATCTGGTCATCTGTCTGGTCAGTCAGAGCATCCACGACATCCTTCATGGCTTAGGTGTCTCTCCTGGTACGGGAGCTTCCTTGCAATGCGATACGTGGATTCAAACAGGCTTTCCCTCTAGTTACACAGAGGTTGATGTCATCTGGGGCTCTTGGACAGGATCATCAAATCTGGCAGTGAGGAGAAAAACTCGAGAATGGACATTAGTTTTTGACCAATTCAATTACATAAGTGTTATGATTTGGTAGCTGAGGAGAGCAGGCAAAAAAAGGCAATACACCAGAGAGGTTGGAATCTATGGGATTGCAGTACCCTGACTAACCACCACAACTAAAGGCAGCCGTGGAGCGTTCCTACGTTGGTCCTAGACGCCTCGTCACAGCCTGAGAAGCTAACTACACCTAAAGATAGAAAAAGGAAAGCTATCTGCCCCGGAGCAGATCCCCAAAAAACATAGGAAGCCCCCAAACATGTAATGGCGGTTAGACAAGAGGAAATACAGACACAGACAGAAAATAGAATGAGCAAACGCTGGGGCCCAATCTGTCTAGATAGAAGAGGATAGGAAAGGCACTTACTGCAACCCCAAAAAACCCTGAAAAGTACCAACTCTACTAATTACAAAAACACCTGAGATCACACGACCTCTACCACCTAAATTAGTTCTCTGGTGTAACAAAAACTAAACAGCAACCACTGAAAAAAACTGGAAAAGGCAAATGAACAAACAGTGGCTGAACTAAACTGAGAGGAGCACAAGCCCCCCGAAGGGGACCCGGCAGACCCCCACAGAAGTGCAGGACAAAATGCAGGCACCAAAAAACTAAAAGAAGAAAATGTCTTATCTGTTAGCAGAAGATGCAGGCACGAAACAGCTTTTCTGGGTCTCTGGGAGTGTGCCTTATGCTAAACAGTGCAATTGGGAGTGTGTCATGCCATGGTTTGCGTGTCTCTTGGGCAATTTTTCAGCATTCTATTCTTAAGTGTTTCGTTCAGTTTTTCTACCTTCCTGCTGCTCTGGGGGTGGTAAGGAGTGTGTAGGCCTAAATCTGACCCTACTGCTAATCGGATCTTGTGTGTCAGATTTGCTGTGAATGCGGGTCCCTGATCACTTTCTATCATTTCTGGAACCCAGTATCTGCACACTATTTTCCGAAAGTAGCTTCGTTGCAGTAGTCTTTGCTGACTTGGAAGGCTTCTGTTCATCTTGAAAATACTTCTTTTGACCACAATGGCGTATTTGAGCTGATAAAGTTCATCTGTGATTTTTCCCTCTGCTAGTGTGTGACCCTCTTTTGAGATGATGCAGCTATCATGCTTAGATGTAACTTCATTTCCTTGTTTTGTGAGTTTCTTCACAGATAGTAAATTACTCTCAAGACTAGGCACATAGAGCATATCTTTTACTGGGATCTTCCTGCTTTGTGTTGGTGAGATTTGACAATCAATATAACCATCTCCTATGCCTTCTGAACTCCTGTACTGACCCTTAGCCATAATCACTTTCTCTGACTTATTTTGATTAAGCTTAGAAAAGAAGTCTCTGTTATTAGTCATGTGACTAGTTGCTCCAGAGTCTATACACCATGCATGCTTTGATGTATTTGCACTGACAGTAAATGCAATTTCAGTATTCACAGAATCATTTTCTTGAGACACAGCACTCTTAACCCTTTGCTGACTGTTTTGCTTTTTCAGCTGATTCATTCTAGCTTTCCAAACTCTGCAGTCGGCTTTCAAATGTCCTGATTTCTTGCAAACAAAACATTCACGTGTTTCTTTTAGGTGCTTTCTGTTATCATATAGACTCTGTGTTTGTAAAGCAGACTCTGTCTTGGTGCTTATACATTCTGCCTTCCGTTTATATTCATCTATAAGCTTCCCTCTTCCATACTCCAGAGTAAGCTCATCATCTGGGCGCGCATCTAGTGCGCGCCCAGATGCGCACTAGATGCGGTCACAAGCGTGTCATAGCTCTCTGGAAGACCACTAAGCAGTAATGCGGCTACATGAAAGTCCTTCAGATCTTCCCCAATGCCTCTCAAGCGTTCTACAAGCTCTAGAATACTCCTGATATACTCCTGCATATCCTGGCCTTTCTGTAGCTTAGACTGGTACAGTTTTCTCATAAGATACAGTTTATTGCTTAAATTAATCCTCTCATGTACCTTTTGCAGCTGCTCCCACATTTCTCTTGCAGTATCACATTTACACACATGAACAATCTGATCATCATCTATTCTGAGTGATATGGTACTCTGTGCTTTCTGATCCATCTCTATCCACTCCTGTGGTACTGGGTCAGGTTTAGGCTCTAGTGTGTATTTCCACGTACCTTCCCTTATCAGCAGCATCTTCACTTTGAATATCCAGGATTGATAGTTCTGGTTAGTGAGACTTGGTACTGTAAACTTCATGGAGTTGCTGCTGCTGGTGGCCATCTTTGCGGTCTTTCTTTCTTTTCTCTGTGTTCTGGGATCTCTGGGACTCTAGGACTCTGGGCACTCTGGGAACTCTGGGCCCATAACCTGTTAGCAGCGGATTAACCAGCGTAACATCCGGAGTCAGCAACAGAGAATGTCGATTTATTCACATCCAGTATAGACAGCTTACAACACAGCATGAAATGTGATCAGCCTGATATCTGCTTTGGCTGCAGCATGAAAAACATTACAACAACACAGGAAGAGAAGGAGGAGGCATCCTGTCTGTGAGTGAGGGTTTTTTTTTTTTACAAAACTTTGTTAACAACCTTAACAATATGCACAACATATCAAACAGTACCGTAGTAGTTGTTGCAATACATGCAAATCAATATGCATTATTCCAACACCTGCTCCCTCTGCTTCCCAGCGTCCTGCTTCCACCTCCAGTTCCTAGCATGCTGCCAGCAGGCCTCCAGGAAGAATGCTTAGGACATGAGGCTGCCCTCACCGTTTCTCTTAAAGGGACAGCGTGCATTTTTTGAAAATGTCAATCAACCAATGGCAGCGCACTGATTACTATATCTGGCCACTCCACCATAGTGGGAGTGCCGGAGCAACGTGTTTCTACCATTGCTACATCCAGTTCTGAGTCTGATCTGTCTGCGCTGCTTTAGCAGTCTCTGTGCTTCGCTCATTCTATTTGTCTCCACAGATCAGTGGTATCCTGTATCCAGCTATCCCTGACAAACTCTGCTATCACTCGTGCAAGTGTCATCCCATTCCGCCATCAGCCATCTGTATCCGTGGACTGTGACAAGGATACTGGAGCCAGCCTGCTACCATCTACCCGGAACCAGAACTTTCCTCACCTGCGTCTACTACTCCACGGTTTTTTATATCATATCTGTTACCCCCCTTTTGGTCCCTCTGGGATAGCTGCCTCGTGTCCGGGGTCTAACTGGAGGTAGCACCTGTGTCCTCCGGGTATTCCATTCTGGTCCTGTTCGAGGGGCCTTACTACTGGTACCCGGGCTCACTAGTTACGCCCCCTTCGGAGCCTCCCAGACCGTGGTCTCGAGGTTCCACTTCTAAAATAAAAGACGAATGTGAACTTCACTATCTCTGCCTCCGCTTCCATTTGTTACACAGACCTATTAAACCTGTATAAAGATATTTTTCATCTTTTTCGGTTAGTTAATGTTTGTATTGTTCACAAACCATATAAAAATCTAAATCTCAGACTGTTTTGCCACACACAAGGTATATAGTATACTTAAAATATTATAAATCTCTTATTTCATTCATGAGGCACACAATGTGGCTGAAAGGCTGAGTATGGATTACACAAGAATCTCACAATTTTGTTGATGGAGGAGGGGGGGTGGATCAGCCCAGATAGCGAGGTTGCTATAATGCCATATGTTGAGGTTTCTCATGTACGTTAAGCAGCTGCAAATGGTTTAAGTCGAGAAGTCTTATAAAAAGGAAGCCCAAAAAAGGGCTACTGTATCACAAGCTAAAAGGTATATGTAATCTATTGAAAAATTTCTAAATCTCTGTAGATATTTCAAGAGGCAGACACAGACGCTCACAGGCTCACTCGGGATTAGACAAGAATATGAAAAGATACGCAAGAAAGAATCATACATGTGGGCCAAGGTTCACGGTTTCAATGATGCTAAAAAATTGGTGGGTTGGAGGACCACTTTGTGCCAAAAAGGGTACTGTTTCAAAAGCGTCCAGCTGTATACAGTCTAAGGGTCATTGTAAATCTCCGTATCTATTTACGTACGCTCACAGCCTCTGTATAGATTACACCAGAATCCATAAAGTTGACAAACTGTACTGTGTCATAAGCGTACAGCTGTATACAGTGTTGGGCTCATTTTCAATCTTCGGATATATTTCAGTCTCAGTAAGCCTGTCCATAATCTCACCCAAAAAGTAAAGAAGATGGATATAAGTATACACTGAAAGTAGAGTGATTGCCAAACTATTGGTAATTATTTATTAATAATAATTAGGCTAAAACCTCCAGGTAGAATTATGACAGACGATGCTGACACTCAATTACTTTATGTGTGGAGACAGTGCAAACTGTTCTTTGTGAATAATGTGTCGCTGTATCGCAGTTACATCTATCCCATCGACGTTATTTGTCTGCATCAAATTGTGATGCCAAGGAGATGGCATGGTCCTCACTGCCTATCATGATCAGCCTGGTCACTTTGGAGTGCAAAAGACAGAAGCCACAGGCCGTAGGCGATTATATTGGATTGGCAGGAGAGGAGACATTTAAAAATGGTGTCACGAATATCAGACGTCTGGTCTGTGACTAGGAAAAGTGTGAATGATGATCACCAGAAAACGCCACAGCATCCAATTGTGAGTCGACGTCCATTCGAAATGGTAGCCAATGCCATTGGCAGGGCAAGGGCAAGCGAGCTCCTGTAAAGCATATTGTGCCAATTCAGGCCAGGTGTCCAGTTTACAGGCCCAGTAGTCAAAGGAGAATGACGGGTGAGTGAGAACATCGATAGGGAGGAGAAGTAATTTGTAACCATAGTTGACAACTGCTGTCTCCTGTCTGTTGCTATAGATTGCTGATTACCAGGCGTGTGAGGTGTCCGTGAGAAATCAGTCCACATCATGGTCATGATGAAACCCCTGTCTCCAACGCCACTTCGGCTGTGTGGACCACAAACACCTCTTCCATTTGGCTCAGGACGGCTCGTGGTAGAACCTGCAACGCTGCTATTAGATGGGAATGCCTCTAACAAATGGTTTACCAGAGTTGCTTGTTTGTTGGCCAATATTAGGCCGATGTTCTCCTGTGGCATGATGTTCTGTAATTTGCCTTTATAGCGTGGATCGAGGACGCTGGCCAACCAACCAGTAATCGTCATCCTTCATCATTTTGACAATGCGGGGGTCCCTTTTTAGGATCCGCAAGGCATAATCAGACATGTGGGCCAATGTTCAAGGTGTCAGTGACGCACTGCCAGCGGTGGGTGTAGGAGCACTTTCTGCCAAATCATAATCCCTCCAGTCACGCACAAACCCTGGACCTGAACTTGGCAAGCCAACATTTTGTCTTGGCCCCTCAGAAGCATCCTCCTCCCCTACATAATCATCCCCCCCTCCTCCTCCTATTCCTCTTCTGCCTCCACCTCGTCCAGGACAGTTCCCTGAGCAGACAATGGCTGAATGTCATCAAGACTTCCCTGTTTCTCGTCGTCATCCTCCACTGCACACACCTGATCCTTAATGTGCGTCAAAGTTTGCATGAGCAGACACATAAGTAGGATGCTCATGCTTATGATGGCGTCATCTGGGCTTACCAGCCGTGTGCATTCCTCAAAACACAGACGGTGTCATGTATAGTGTACAGTTCCTATAGCGTCTTGTGCTTGGGTGCGAGGAAAACACAGGAGACATAGGTTGATATGAAATGACTTGTATTACTTCATACAAGCATGCTGAAAAGTTCACACAGTTTGCAGGAACAGCGACAGGAGACACAGCAGGCCAGAGTAACTTCAAGCACTACAATAAATCTCCAAAGCAGGTTCAGGATCTCTTCTCTGTACCGTAATTCCTCTGCAAACATGGATTCACCAAACAGCAGGTTTCCAGAGTCCAAAAGTGTTCCAAGGTTCCTCAGTAGGGAATAGCTGGAGTACAAGTCCAAGGCTTCCAGGAGTCAGGTCACAGACTGACTGAGGCTTGATTCAGGAGCACTGATTGTTCAGCTCAGGCTGCTTAAGAAGCAAGAGGGAAGAATCAGGGCGGGAACATGAAAACTGGAAACTCCATATTAACTGAGGGCAAGAGCTGCAGAAAGACAGAAAGCAAAATGGCCGACGAAAAACTGAGTTTCAAGGAACATGTCAACAGAGACAAAGAACCTTACATTACTCCCCCCTTAGGGACAACCTCCGGATGACCTCAGACCAGGCTTGTCAGGGTACCTCTGATGAAACTGGCGGAGCAGGCGAGGAGCATTTACATTATTGACTGGTTCCCATGAGTTGTCCTCCACTGGTAGCCCTGCCATTTAATCAAATATTGCAACTGATTTCTGTACAACCTGGAATCTAGAATCCTTTCCACCATAAATTCTTCCTGACCATCGACCAGCACTGGGTCAGGGCAAGGAGAAGAACGTCCAGGAAACGTATTGGGTGTTGCAGCCTTTAGTAGGGATACATGAAAGACAGGGTGGATTCTCATAGTTCTGGGCAGTTGAAGACGACAAGCAATAGCACTTATAATCTTATTGATCTTATAAGGTCCAATGTACTTATGTCCCAATTTAGACGATGGAATCTTTAATTTAAGATTTCTGGTTGACAGCCAGACCAAATCTCCTACCTTGAAAGCTGGTGCAGGTTTACGAAATTTATCTGCTGCTTTCTTGTACCTTTCCTGAGCCAATTCTAGATTTTCCTTTAGAAGATCCATATTCTTTTGTAAAGAAGTGATTCTTTCAGCCACTGCCGGCAAGGGCGTATCTATGGGAAATCGAGGAAGAATGTTAGGATGATAACCTAGATTGGAGTAAAAAGGAGACTGTTTAGTGGAGGCGCTCTGAGAGTTGTTATAAGAGAACTCAGCCAGTGGAAGTAGATCCACCCAATCATCCTGTAGGTGGCAGATAAAACAGCGGAGATACTGCTCCAGGGTCTGATTGGTTCGTTCTGTCTGTCCATTAGTCTGGGGATGAAAAGCAGAAGAAAGGTTTACTTTAATGTCCAATGCTGCACAGAAATTTTGCCAAAACCTTGAAGTGAATTGCACCCCTCGATCCGAAATGACCTCATCCGGTACTCCATGTAAGCGAAACACATTCTTAATCATCAAGTCTGATGTCTGTTTTGCAGTGGGTAAGCCGACACAAGGGATAAAATGAGCTGCCTTTGTTAGACGGTCAACCACCACTAGAATGGTGTTCTTCCCTTGAGAGGTTGGTAACTCCACAATGAAGTCCATAGAAATGGATCCCCACGGGCGGGACGGGGTGGGAAGAGGTTGCAACAGACCAGTTGGTGAGGAGCGAGGTGTTTTGCATCTTGCACAGACTTCACATGAAGTGACATAGTTTAAGACATCTTTCCTGTAAGTGGGCCACCAAAAGAAACGAGAAAGAAATTCTTGTGTCTTTAGAATTCCCCTATGCCCGGCTATCTTGGAATCGTGGATGAGTTGCAATACTCTCAATCTGACTGTTTCAGGTATATACAGACGTTGTCCCTGAATCCACACACCATTCTTAAAGACAAGACTTACGTCCCTTGGGGTTGAGCCAACAAAGAATCCGCATGGTATGCTTCCTTGATGTCCTTAAGTAAGTCTTGATTATGAATCACTCCCAGGAATCTAGAGTCAGGAAGAATAGTCTTAGGAGGAGTAAGTGGACGTGTCTCTGCTGAATGAATCCTAGAGAGTGCATCAGCCTTTCCATTGCGTGATCCTGGTCTATAAGAAATGACAAAATTAAATTGGTTTAGGAAAAGATTCCAGCGAGCCTGGCGAGGAGTCAGGCACTTAGCCGACCTGATAAATTCAAGGTTACGATGGTCTGTCAGGACGACTATTTGCTGTGCAGCTCCCTGAAGAAGGTGTCTCCATTCCTTGAAGGCGGCAATAATGGCCAACAATTCTCTATTGCCCACATCGTAGTTCCTCTCAGCCGAAGACAACTGCTGGGAAAAGAAGGCACAGGGATGCAAGACATTCTTCTCAGCTGTTCTCTGAGAGAGTATAGCTCCAACGGCACAGTCTGAAGCATCCACCTCTATTATGAAGGCAAGCTCGGGGTTGGGATGTACTAAGATAGGTGCGGTGGTAAATTTATCCTTTAAACAGGAAAATGCTTCCTGAGCTTGCGGGGTCCAGGAGAACCTAGACTGTTTCCGGGTAAGTTGGGTGATAGGTGACACTACCTCAGAAAAATTCTTAATGAAACGTCTATAGAAGTTGGCAAACCCGATGAAACGCTGCACCTCCTTCACATTTCTAGGAATTGGCCAATCCTTGATGGCTTGGGTCTTGCTTCCATCCATACTAATCCCTTGTGTAGATAGTACATACCCCAGAAATTGAATTTCGGTCCTATGGAATTCACATTTTTTAAGTTTGATGTAGAGATGGTTTTGTCTTAGGCGTTCTAAGACCATTCTCACATGTCCATGATGTTCCTCTGTGGAGTTAGAAAAAATTAGAATATCATCCAGATAAATCACCACAAATGTATCTAGGAGATCCCTGAAGATATCATTCACAAAGTGTTGGAAAGTGGCTGGGGCGGTACTCAGACCAAAAGGCATAACTAGATATTCAAAGTATCTATAGCGTGACCTGAAAGCAGTCTTCCATTCATCCCCAGGTCTAATACGGACCAAGTTATAGGCCCCACGGAGATCCAATTTAGAGAAAATTTTGGCATGCCGCACTCTCTCCAACAACTCAGGATTAAAGGCAATGGATAACGGTTTCTAATAGTAACCTTATTGAGTTCCCTATAGTCTATGCAGGGTCTCAGAGATCCATCTTTCTTCTTCACAAAGAAGATGGGTGCACCTGCGGGAGATGAAGAGTGGCGTATGAAGCCCTTGGCTAAATTTTCGTCTATATAATCCTTCAAAGCTTTTAGCTCGGGCCCCGCTAGGGGTAGATCTTACCAAAAGGTATCTCGGCTCCAGGCAATAATTCAATTGGACAATCATATGGACGGTGAGGAGGAAGCTGATCAGCGTTCTTCTTGTCACATAAATCCACATAGTCCTGGTATACAGCTGGTAGTTCAGGGACTGACATGGTTCCTTTAGGAACAGAGCAAGCTGAAACTCCTTGACTCATCTGTTTCTCCGGAAAGTGTAATTCCTTGGTCTCCCAGTTAATCGTAGGATTCTGCGCCTGCAGCCATGGTAGCCCTAGAATAATGGGAAAGTGGGGAGAAGAGATAAGCAAAAAAGACATTTTCTCCTGATGATCTTTGCCCATAAGGACCCTCAAAGGCTCTGTTTCTTGATCCACTGGTCCAGAAGTCAGTAGAGAGCCATCCACAGTCTCCATCTGTACTGGAGTAGCCTTCTTCACTGAACGTATCCCCTGTTTCAGAGCAAAGGAGATATCCATGAAATTTCCACTTGCTCCTGAGTCGATCATAGCAGAGCTAGACACCCAGACTGAGTCAACCCAGAGTTTGATGGAAAGGAAGCAATGAGAATTGTTTCTTTTACAACTCAGCTGGGACACCGCTGAGGAAACTTGAAAAATTGCAGCGTTTATACCGTCCTCGTCCCCAGAACTAACAGAGTAAATCAAGATCTCTTGCAGCAGATCTCTCTGGAGCCTGAAGGCTCGGACATGACAGAGCTCCTCTCGCAACACTCACAGTGAATGACTGCTGCAGTAGTCTTACGAGAACGGCTGGGGCAGTTTATAATGAAGTGCCCTGACTTACCACAGTAGAAACATAGATTTTCCTTTATACGATGTTCTTTGCGTGCATCACTAACCCGTCTTTGTAAAGAGTCCACCTGCATGGGTTCAGGTTCTGGTTCCCTTGTGATCCTACTCAAAGGTTCCTTAGCTGAGGAGGGAGGTAGTAAAAGGTTAGTGCGATTATTTTCGAACCATCTCTCTTGTCTGCGTTTAGTCAGACGAGCATCAATACGGATACAATAGTTAATAAAGTCACCTAACGCAGTGGGAGGGTCGGCACGAGCAAGTTCATCCTTAATCAGTGGAGACAACCCTTTCCGAAAAATAGATTTTTTTAGCGGAAGTGTCCCAAGTGGTATCAAGAGCCCATCTCCTGAAATCCAGGGCATATTCGGCTACTGAACGCTTACCTTGGCGCAAAGTTAACATGGCTGCTTCAGCTGTTGCACCTCGATTGGGGTCATCAAACACCTGCCCCGTGGCTGAAATAAAAGCATCAAGGTGATTCAAACAATCATCCTCAGTCTCAATCAGAGGGTTTGCCCACATCAAAGCCTTATTGGTAAGCAACATGATTATAGTAAGCACTTTGGATCGTTCAGTGGGAAATTGTGAAGCATGTGCAGAGAAAAATAAATTGCATTGATTAATAAATCCCCTGAATTTCTCACGTTCACCGCCAAAACGAAAAGGAGGTAATTTGGGGATCCCAGAACTCGGGTTATGGCAGGAGCCTGGGCTCGTTCCTCTAGAGCCTCAATCCTGGCTCGCAATTCCTGGGTAGTCTGTCCAAACACTTGCAAATTATGATTAGTGAGGTCCTGTAGGCTTGCAAAACGGGTTTTTAAAGTCTGTACATCTGAAAGGATTGTATCAGTCACTCCGCAAAGTTCCTTTATGCGGGCCTCCATCTTCCAGATCTTTTAAGGCAGAAGTGCTGGAAGAGGAAAGGAAAAAAAAAAAAAAACAATAGTATTTATCTGTGGTAACACTCCAGAGTAAAATTTTAAGGGAATGCACTCACCTGGAATGGTTGTGAGAAGTCACAACCACTGTCATCACATAAGGTATTAAACGGACATCTGATATCCACAGTCACAGCAGACACGGCTTTCCCAGATCCAGCAGACACTAAACATAGGCTCCTGAATCTTGTCATGTATAGTGTACAGTTCCTATAGCGTCTTGTGCTTGGGTGCGAGGAAAACACAGGAGACATAGGTTGATATGAAATGACTTGTATTACTTCATACAAGCATGCTGAAAAGTTCACACAGTTTGCAGGAACAGCGACAGGAGACACAGCAGGCCAGAGTAACTTCAAGCACTACAATAAATCTCCAAAGCAGGTTCAGGATCTCGTCTCTGTACCGTAATTCCTCTGCAAACATGGATTCACCAAACAGCAGGTTTCCAGAGTCCAAAAGTGTTCCAAGGTTCCTCAGTAGGGAATAGCTGGAGTACAAGTCCAAGGCTTCCAGGAGTCAGGTCACAGACTGACTGAGGCTTGATTCAGGAGCACTGATTGTTCAGCTCAGGCTGCTTAAGAAGCAAGAGGGAAGAATCAGGGCGGGAACATGAAAACTGGAAACTCCATATTAACTGAGGGCAAGAGCTGCAGAAAGACAGAAAGCAAAATGGCCGACGAAAAACTGAGTTTCAAGGAACATGTCAACAGAGACAAAGAACCTTACAGAAGGACTTTACAGAGGTCTTTCAGCTTTGACCACTGCACACCTGACAACTCCATGTCTGCCCTCAAACTACCTGCCCGTGTATCCTCCCATAAATGCATTACAGCCTGCCTCTGTTCGCACAGCCTCTCAACCATGTGCATGGTGGAATTCCACCTTGTGGCAACATCTATGATTAGGCGGTGCTTGGGGAGGTTGAGCACTTGCTGCAGTTTCTGCATGCGACTGGAGTCTACAGGTGAGCGACAGATGTGCGAGCACAGTCTTCGCACTTTATGGAGCAGGGCTGTTAACTCCTGATAATTATTTAAAAAGCACTGCACCACCAGGTTCAAGGTGTGAGCCAGGCAAGGTATGTGTCGGAGTTTTGCCAGGGAGCATCATAACGGAGCATCATGAATTGTGATATGTGTTAAAGAGGCCGACTGACACTCTTTGGCCCTGGGCCCACGAAAACCGGGAGCCATCCCTACCCCCCCCCCCCACAAGTTGAACCAAATAACCACCATTTTTCCATGCCTAAGCATTATTATAAAGTCAATTGAGGTTGCCAAGCTTAAGTAATAATGAGTGATGTTGTTGCCATTGAAATGGGCACTGTAGGTATGTTTTCTGTCCTCCACTCCCTACCAACTTTGCTTCCCCATTGACTTGCATTGGGTTTCCTGTTTCGATCGACCCGCCGATTTTTCGCGATAGTCGGCCGATTTCACTCAACCCGACTTTTGCGAAAGTCGGGTTCCGTGAAACCCGACTCGACCCGAAAAATGGGAAAGTCGCTCATCCCTACTGACCACATTTCCTACATGGTGGCTGTGAACTGGGCACGCTCCTTGGGCTGTCCGGGCCACAGCTGTGAGGAAGCCAAGTGTCATTTTTTTGGAGTTCCCAGCTGCATTGTGATCTACAATTTCCCCCTGTTACCACTCACAATGCTCAGCACGAGTGAGGATAACATATGCCGGGATGTGGGGAGTGAAGGTTCTGGGATGTGATGAGCAGTGAGTATCAGGTCGGTGATCAGTAACCTGACATTGTACTACTGTCAGGCTATAGCACTGTTCTCACCACTGGAGAAGTCTCTAACGCAGGGCTGCCCTGACAAGAACACTGCTTACAGCGGAGACTTCTTCATGCAGCAAGAACAACACAGTAGCCTGGGATTACTAATACAATTTCATGCTGCTGACCATCACTCACCACCACTGTTGCCACAGTGTTCAGAGCACAGCAGTGTAATCATCACATTGCTGTGCTCTGAGTAATGACTGAGCTCTGCTATGTCAGTGTAATGCCTCATTCAGACGTCCCTGCGTTACAGACATTTGAAGAAGCCTTTATACTAACATAGCGGAGTCGTATATCTAATCCCTTCCCTGTGTAATACAGTAGGCAGATATGCCCATCATGTTTGATACAGCCAGCAGAACTGCATATCTAATTCCCATCATGTGTGATACAGCCCATAAGCCATGTATCTGTGTCGACCCGCCACCACAATTGTGGGTTACCAGGGCAATGGGTACTCAGAGCCGAGCCCGTAGAAGTCTATGGGGATTGTCACAGGTAGCTGTGGCTCGGTCTGTGGCCCTGGCGGTCTGGCGTATGTTGGGGGAATATTTACAGGGGATAGGTTTATATACAGTTCGTGACGCCACCTGTAGTTTTCTGGTAATTAGTACCAGCGCTGCTGTAGATCTCTGAGGGGATGGTGATGCAGCTAGATGTCGGGTCCCCTACAGGTGGGACTCTTCCCTCAGGTCGGTAGTTAGGTAGGGATTGTGCAGGCATGCAATAATAACTCAGTCTCACACGATCAGCGTCTTTCCATACCTTTACTTGCAAGATGATAAGGCAGGTCCCAGGGAGGCTGATGGGGTTGGTGGAGGATGAGCTTTGAGGCAACAGCTAAGCAAGTTAGGGGCCTCCTTTACTGTCCAATGAAGATGAGTACGACCAGCCTGAAGCGTGGTTCCCTCTATGATTCCAGCTTATCCAAAGCTGTGCTTCCCAGTCAGTTTAGTGTTAGGAGCCTTTCTATGAGGGAGCTGAATTCTTATTTTGTCCTGCAGAGACTCAAAGTCTTCACTTCCCCTGACCCCAGTTACGTACTGACTATAAGGGGGTGTTTGCCGCGACCTAGGGTCCGGTAAATCTCTGGTTTTCTCTTCACTATGCTTGTAGCTAATAGTGATCCTTCGGTCCCCAGTAACCGGTAGCAATGTGCAGGACTCTTCCAAGCCAAACGCACTTTTCCAATAATCTTCCTTCCACTTTGCCCTTCGATTTGCTCAACTCTTAATAGCTAGTTCAGTCTTTCTTCCAGTGGGGCACAGCTCTGACTAGACTAAGGTGAATCAGACCACCTGTACCAGCCTCCACGTTCTGAACTGAAGACAGGCTCAAACTGGACACGTCTACTCTGTCCAAGGACAGGAAACTGACTGGCTAGAATATCACTCCCTTCCACACCCCTGCTGGGTGTGTCAGAAGTGTACATGATGTCATGAAGAGACCTTAACTGTTACCTCTCCACTCATCCTCTTGGTATTGTGTACCAGGGCTACACATTCCCCCATGGTAAACGACAGCACTCCCGGGCTGTAAAATATAAAGAGACATTTTTGTTTATGCATGAAAACATTAAACAGTAAACAGTAATTCGTCCCATCCGGGAGGTGAGGATATCTTGAACGTTGCAAACATTAACATTTTATATAGAAATACAAAAGTATTAAATAGCATTCAATAAATATACGGTATACTTGTGAAGGACTCGCACCAAACCTTCAACGTGGGTCCTGGGTGGGCTGCAGGACATCCAATTGCAGACCTCACTCAGTGCCACACCACACGGGTTTTTGGTTCAGAGGTAAGTCAAGGTTTCATGTGAAACCATTAAAAAGGCACAAAGTGCAACTATTTACAGGATACAGTTTTTGGGCTGGCTCAGTCCTCAGCCTCTGAGTCCATTGTTAAACGAAGACATAATAGGGAAAAACACATATATATATATAGACTTTTTACAGTATTCACATGAATTCGTTATAACTACTGCTGATATCTAATGGGTAATTTCCCTTTTGTGATTCTCTCTGATCTACGTGGTGTAGTTTCAGGTATATCAAGTTGCGATCTGTCTGCACTGCGTAACGGCAAACTATAGAACTGCCTTAATCTTTCTATGGATCTGGCAAGCGTACTGATGGCTGGACGGTGTGAGTCAGCTTCACCAGGGATCCCATAGTATGGGGCGCTGCTTCAGATGATCCATCTTGAGGTTCCACAGGTTGAGGTGTTGCTGGAATGGGTAACTCCTGAGCGGGCTCAACTGGCACCACAGGCACAACTGGAGGTAGAACTTCCTCTTGTGGCTGATAAAACTGCAACACTGGAATTATCACAGCATCTCCCAGTCGGGGCCAATCCGCAGGAAAATCTCCCAGATCGGTGTGTATGACCTCTTCCTTTCTTTCTCCTTGATTGAGGACAGGGTTCTTTTCACAACGCTTTAAGTGTTCTGGACACAACTTCAAATGATCTCTGGACACAGTGGTTGTTGTTCTTCCTCCGTCTTTACTGACGACACAAACTTTTCTGTTGTCATATTTAGAATCTTGTATGACGTAGGGTTCTTGCTCCCACTGATTATCCAATTTGTGCATCTTCCTTTTTCTTTTTAATACTACCTCTCCAGGCATCAAAGGCTTGGCAGGAGCATTTCTGTTGTAAACATCTTCCTGTTTCTCCCGTGCCTTATTGAGACTTTCCTCTACACAGATTTGTACTCTTCTGTATTGCTCTTGCCGATTGACGTCCCAGTTTTCAACAGCGTCGTCTGCCTCCGGTTCTACCACTCCAAGTTCTAAATCCATTGGTAGTTTTCCGGGCCTTGCTCGCATAAGATAAGCTGGAGTGCAGTTAGTTGAGCTTACAGGTATATGATTATACAAATCAACCAAATCAGGTAGTAAATCCGGCCATCGATTCCTGTCTTCCAACGGTATGGATCTCAACAAGTCAAGGACAATATGGTTCATCTTTTCACAAAGACCGTTGGTTTGAGGGTGGTATGGTGTCGTTCTAATTTTCTTGCACCCGTACATATGACAGAATTCCTTGAATAAATCGGCTTCAAAAGCAGGTCCCTGATCGGTTAAGACTTGCTCCGGATACCCATGCGGTCTGCAGAAGCTTGCTTGAAAGGTCTTCGCGGCCGTCACTGCGGTCTGGTCTTTCACTGGAACAACCACCAGAAATCTGGAGTAATGGTCCACCATGGTCAAGGCGTATGAGTATCCAGATCTACTTGGCGACAATTTGACGTGGTCCAGGGCCACAATCTCCAGAGGACGAGTCGTCCGGATAGGTTGCAGGGGGGCCTTCTGACTACCGTAGTCCTTTCTTCTGAGACCACAGGGTCCACAGTTCCGACACCACCTCTCGATGGAGCTGCGCATCCCTACCCATAGAACCGCATCTCAACAGGGTCTCCAGCTTTCTCCAGCCAAAGTGTCCTGCTTGATCGTGGTATGCTTCCAACACCATTGGGACGTCTGCCTTGGGGACCACGATTTGCCAGACCATTTCATGGGTTCTGGGGTTGACGTATCTCCTGCACAACTTCTCACGGTATAGGAACAACCTGCTTTTCTCGTTCCACAGGAGCTTGGCTGACATAGGTGCATCCTTTTCCAAAGAGGAGCCTTCCTGTTTTAACAACTCCTTGATGCGGCTGACCACTGGATCACTGTCCTGAGTCTCTTTCCAACTATGATGGGTAAAGGATTTAATGTTGCACCATTCTGCTTTCTGTGGACTCGATGCTCGTGGACTACCCCATTTCGATGGAACGCAGGTAGCTCAATTTCTTCCAGGTCGTCCGATTCTTCTTCCGTATCAGAGTCATGCGGCATTCGGGACAACGCATCAGCATTAGCATTCTTTCGACCTGCCCGGTACTTGATAGTAAACTGGTAATTGGACAACCGAGCCATCCATCGCTGCTCCATGGCACCCAGCTTGGCGTTTCCAGGTGCGTTAACGGGTTGTTGTCTGTGTACGCCGTGAACTTATTGGAGGCCAGATAGTGCTTAAATCTTTCAGTAATGGCCCAGACCAGCGCCAGAAACTCCAGCTTGAAGCTGCTATAATTTTCCGGATTCCTCTCCGTTGGCCTGAGTTTTCTGCTAGCATAAGCGATGACTTTTTCTTGGCCATTCTGCTTCTGACTGAGAACTGCTCCCAGCCCTTCATTACTGGCGTCGGTGTACAACAGGAACGGTTGGCTGTAATCAGGATAGGTTAAGATCTCATCACCTGTCAGGATCTCTTTCATCTTTTGGAATGCTTCAGCCTGTTCTTTACCCCAATTAAAGGGAGGGTTTCTGCTCTTTAAGGATTGTCCTACCAGGAGGTCCTGTAAAGGAGCTGCCTTCTTCGTGTAATCTTTCACGAATCTCCTGTAGTAACCCGTTAGTCCCAGGAACTGTCGCACTTCCTTAAGGTTCTTCGGCTCCGGCCACTTCTGGATGGCAGTGACTTTCTCTGGGTCCGGCGCTACTCCTTCCGAACTGACGATGTGCCCCAAGTATTGTACCTTCGTTTTGAGTAGATGGCATTTTGAGGGTTTTAATTTCATCCCGTACCTGGACAGGGACTCGAATACTTCTGCCAGGTGCTTCAGATGGTCCTCATAAGTCTTGGAATACACGATGACGTCGTCTAGGTATAGCAGCACGGTTTCAAAATTGAGATGTCCCAGACAATTTTCCATCACTCTCTGAAATGTTCCTGGGGCACTACTGAGCCCAAACGGCATTCTGTCGAACTCACAGAGCCCCATTGGGGTGGTGAAAGCCGTTTTCTCACGATCCTCCTCAGCCACAGCCACTTGCCAGTAACCACTAGTCAGATCAAGGGTAGAAAAGTAGTTAGCCGTTTTCAGAGCAGCTAATGATTCCTCTATACGTGGTAGCGGGTATGCATCCTTGTGTGTTATGCGGTTCACCTGCCTGTAATCCACACACATTCTCATACTACCATCTTTCTTTTTAACCAGAACTAGAGGGGCTGCCCAGGGCTACAACTATCCCTTATCACCCCAGCTTTCTTCATATCCTTCAACATTTCTTTAGCCTTCTGATAATGAGCTGGAGGTATGGGCCTATACCGCTCTTTGATGGGAGGATGACTACCTGTAGGGATATGATGTTGTACTCCCTTAATTGTCCCAAAATCAAGTGGATTTTTGCTAAACACTTGGGCGTACTCTTGCACCACCCGTAATACCCCTTGCTTCTGGTGAGCGGGAGTGGTGTCCGTCCCAACATGGAGTTGCTGACACCATTCCGCCACCTGAGTTGCTGGGTCATTGTCCTCCTCTATTTGACAGGAGTCTAAGGACTCAGCCGGGAGAATAGAATTATTATCAACAGCATGAAGTTTAGCAATGGTTGCATAACGGGGTAAATTTACCTCATCATCTCCCCAATTGAGAAGCCGTACCGGTACTCTTCCATTCACCACCTCTACTACTCCTCTAGCAGTCATAAGTGTAGGTCTATGTTCTGAATGGTGGGGTTCTACTACAGCTTGGTAATTCTGTCCTCTCAGACCTATGGCTGCCCTGCACCAAATGATCATTTCACTCATTGGGGGTATCACAATAGGATCTGAGTCAGTGACCCGTACATTACCAATTTCGCCGTCGGTAAGCTTCGCTTGCTGCTGACACACCAGGGCCCGGATCTCTCTTTGGATTACTCCTCTCTGCCTTGGTCGGGCAATCTCAGCGAGCTGTTGGAGTAAGAACACAACTTCTCCCAAACAATTACCGATAATGTTAGTACCCAAAATGATATTTAAACCGTTCTCCTCATTTACAGTCTTTACTACCAGAAGCCATTGGTCTTTCAACTCCTCTCTGCCCACCTTTACATCTACACATTTTGTTCCGAGTACTTCTACAGGAAGACCATTCGAAGCATACACAGTAAAGTCAAGGCTCGGAGGTTTAAGACTGTCCATTGACCAGTACTTGGTATATAGAGCATCAGGTATTAGGGTCACCTGCGACCCAGTGTCTAACAATGCTGGAACAGCAATACCATCTAGAATAATAGACAGGTAGGGTCGCCCGCCCACATACCTGCGGTTCCAGTCTAGGGGGCCTGACGGGTATTCTCCTGGGTGTTGGCCCTTGGACCCAGGTTCTGCCCGTTTAAAGGACACTGTGTAGACAGATGACCTTTCCGGTTGCAGCGGTAACAGATGATCTCTCGACGAGAAGGGTGTTGATCAGAGGTTGCTCCTGGGGGTGGCGTTGTCCTCCTCGGGGGGCGACGTCTTCTTTCTTCTCCGGTGCATCCACGGAACGTCCTCTGGGCAGTCAGCTAACAAGATCTTCCCTTCCTCCTCTTTCCGCAGCTGTAGGGCACTCATCACAGCGGCCAGATTTTTAGTCAGCTGGCGCACCTCTGAGCGCAGACAGTCCAATTCACTAGGAGGTGTCACCTGCGTTTTGGTTTCTGCCACTAGCGGGGAACAGGGGGTTACTGCCGGTTCCAGAGTGACTTCACCCTGATGATGTTGGGTGGCCACCTCAGGTTTGCCCAGGGGCCGCAGCCCTTTTATTGCCATGTCCTTTAGGGCATCAAAGGTAGCATCAGGATGATCTAAGGACCACCAATTCACAGTTCTGCGTTCCTCTGGGGATCTCAATCCCTGTATAAATTGTTCTTTCAGCATTCTATTCTCGTCGATAGCATTTAAATTGTTAATTTGCTTGAGGGCTCTCAGGGCTCCCTGTAGTCGGCAAGCATAGTCCCGGATGCTGTCACCTGGCTGTTGTGAACAGTGATAGAAGGCCATCCGGAGATCCGTTTCTGTGCGGTCTTCAAATATGGCATGTAGCTTCAGGAAGATCGCAGGTACCGACTCCTGATCAACGGTATCCCAGGTCTCCACTTCCCTCTCAGCAGCGCCAGTTAGCTGCCCTATTAGCACAGCAGCTTTTTGTCTCTCAGGCATAGAGTACATTTCTAAGATGCTGCATAACTTCCGCTTGAAGCCTGCTAATGTGCCTGGCTCACCGCTGTATTGGGGAAGCCATTTCGCCCCAGGCATATATGGGAGCGTTAGTGGCATGATCGGGACTACCGGACTGGGTGCAGGGCCTGCGCCCCCATCTGGCGCTACAATACCAGACGGTGCGGGATTGGGGACTCCGACCGGGGCCGCACTGTCAGCCGGTTGTTGTGACATCTTAGCGCCCCCTTGGTTAAACGGAGCCTACCGGTTTCAGACGCTGCTACTTCACAGGCACCGCAGTGGGAACAGGACCTTCGTCGCAGGCGCTCTGATGTCAGAGCGTTCACTTCCTGTTGCAGGACCTGCCGCTGAGTCAGAGCCGGGGGCGTGTCCAAGACTCTGCGCGCTCTTTCAGGTACGCCCACCTTCTTCTCCAACGCCTTAGGGCGCGAATCTGGCGGCAAATATGGCGGTATTTGGCGCCAAACAACAGCAACAGTCTTTTTCGCCAAAACACTCCACAGGCACACAGGGCTCGCAATGCTGCAAGTTTCGTATCCTGTTCGTGACGCCAAGTTTTTGTGTCGACCCGCCACCACAATTGTGGTTACCAGGGCAATGGGGTACTCAGAGCCGAGCCCGTAGAAGTCTATGGGGATTGTCACAGGTAGCTGTGGCTCGGTCTGTGGCCCTGGCGGTCTGGCGTATGTTGGGGAATATTTACAGGGGATAGGTTTATATACAGTTCGTGACGCCACCTGTAGTTTTCTGGTAATTAGTACCAGCGCTGCTGTAGATCTCTGAGGGGATGGTGATGCAGCTAGATGTCGGGTCCCCTACAGGTGGGACTCTTCCCTCAGGTCGGTAGTTAGGTAGGGATTGTGCAGGCATGCAATAATAACTCAGTCTCACACGTCAGCGTCTTTCCATACCTTTACTTGCAAGATGATAAGGCAGGTCCCAGGGAGGCTGATGGGGTTGGTGGAGGATGAGCTTTGAGGCAACAGCTAAGCAAGTTAGGGGCCTCCTTTACTGTCCAATGAAGATGAGTACGACCAGCCTGAAGCGTGTCCCTCTATGATTCCAGCTTATCCAAAGCTGTGCTTCCCAGTCAGTTTAGTGTTAGGAGCCTTTCTATGAGGGAGCTGAATTCTTATTTTGTCCTGCAGAGACTCAAAGTCTTCACTTCCCCTGACCCCAGTTACGTACTGACTATAAGGGGTGTTTGCCGCGACCTAGGGTCCGGTAAATCTCTGGTTTTCTCTTCACTATGCTTGTAGCTAATAGTGATCCTTCGGTCCCCAGTAACCGGTAGCAATGTGCAGGACTCTTCCAAGCCAAACGCACTTTTCCAATAATCTTCCTTCCACTTTGCCCTTCGATTTGCTCAACTCTTAATAGCTAGTTCAGTCTTTCTTCCAGTGGGGCACAGCTCTGACTAGACTAAGGTGAATCAGACCACCTGTACCAGCCTCCACGTTCTGAACTGAAGACAGGCTCAAACTGGACACGTCTACTCTGTCCAAGGACAGGAAACTGACTGACTAGAAAATCACTCCCTTCCACACCCCTGCTGGGTGTGTCAGAAGTGTACATGATGTCATGAAGAGACCTTAACTGTTACCTCTCCACTCATCCTCTTGGTATTGTGTACCAGGGCTACACATATCTAATGCCCATAATGTGTAATACAGCCCGCAGTGTCACATAGCTAATGCCCATCATGTGTGATACTGCCCACAAAGCCGTGTATCTAATTGTTAAGATCTGAAGCGAGAGAGGCTGCCACTGGAGCAATGGGCAGAGGTGTTGGCCCCCTATTTGGCAGGTGAACCCCAGAAAGCTTATTTTGACTTGGCCTTCTGGTTGCCCAGGAATATGCCAAGTTAAAAACAGAGATATTGGCATCCTCAGGGGTCACTATGTATGTCAGAAGGGTTTATCACTGGGCGTATTATGGTGACAAACCTCCCCGCTCACAAATGTTTGACTTGTTGCATTTGGCCCAGAAATGGTTGCAGCCGGAGTCCTCCACTCCATGGACAAGTTTATCTACTCCCTCCCCAGGCCAGTGCAGACCTGGGTTGCCCAGAAAGACCCCCCCAGAATGTGTGTGACCTGGTGTGCCTCGTAGAAAGGTACCAGGTGGTAGCGAGGTCCCTAAGGAAGCCGAGGGGTGGTACATCTGGATACTGGAGTACCCAGTGGGAGCCAGAGTCCCAAAAGAGGGATAACAGAGCTACCACTGGGGGGGGAGTCCGAGAACCCAAGGAGCCGCTGAGGGGCTACCAAAGGCTGCTGGTAAAGACCTGATTTCCTGGTGGTGTCACAGTCCTGGACACATAGCAACCCATTGTCCTATGTCCTCTGAGCAGATGGATTGTAGCCCTTGCATGCATTGCTCGTATTATGCCTATCTGGCCTGAAGTGTGGACTATCAGCCGAGAGAGTGGCCGCAGTCATGGCGCGTGACCATAAATGGAGTACTGGTGTCGCCACTCTTGGACTCCAATAGTTTGGTGACCCTGATAAGGGCCAGGCTTCCCCACGAGTTGATCCCAGGAAATCATGTGGGCATCTGCTGCATCCTCAAGGACGCAAAAGACTACCCTATTGCCAGAGTGTTAATAAAAATGAGCCATGGTACGGAGTCCCATGAGGTCAGGGTAGTCAGAGACTTGCTACAGCCCGTGATAATGGGGTGGGACTTCAGCCTGTTCTGAGACTTATGGGGAAAGGCAAGGGTGTCAAGTGACTCAGGCAGGATCCAGTGCAACTCTGATGTATCAACGTCACAGGAGTTCCCCTTCTATGTCATTGCTGGTGATGAGGACAAAACTGTGACCAGTGAGATCAAGGTTCCTGAACTGAAGGTTTTTGGTTAAAATTTTGGGACTGCTCAAATTCTGGGATTTTACCCTAAAAGGAGCTTTTGAAAATGTGTCTGTGATTGATGGGTTGCTCAAGAGCCGGGGCTGACACCAGGTACCCACACTTTGCAGTCAATGACGAATTGTTGTATCGAGTGACAACACTGAGTGGAGGTGAGATAGTGGAGGTTCCAGGACCCTACCAGTGGAGAGTTTTAGACATGGCCCATTCGCATGTTTTGGGGGACATCTGGGGTAGAGAAAATGCAGGAGAGAATATTGCAGATGTTCTATTGGCTGGGATGTTACCGAAAAATCTTGAATTATTGTAGGTCCTGCCCCACCTCCCAGATAACTGCTCCCTCTTCTCACTTCTGAAGTCCCCTAGTCCTGTTACCTGTAATAGAGATCCTGTTCGATCGAACTGCCATGGACCCATTGGGTCCTCTAGTTAAGTCTGCATGAGGGCACCAATATATCCTAGTGGTCAAGGAATATGCAACCCGGTACCCTGAAGAAGTACCCCTAAGGAACTCTTTGGCTAAAAGTATCGTCCGGGAACTTGTCCATATTTTTGCTAGGACGGGCCTGCCGAAGGAAATTTTTGTGTTTCCATGCGCAAAATGAGAATACGGATGATCCTTCTACAATGTTCTTTTCCCGCTCTCTCTCTGCGTCCCCTTGCTCCCTTATGGCTACCTTTTTGGAGAAGATAACTGTGGCTTTTAGCTGAAGCACCTAAAGGTGCCCCTGCCTCCGGCTTGCTAGCTGAGTATGGTGATTTCACAACTAGTCTCGGGGCCGGTACCCCATTCTGACCTGGTCCCTCCACTCTTGGATCGGGCCCCACAGATGGATTGCTCACTATTCGTGCCCCTAGGACCCCTTCTTCCTTCTGGGAGCTTCCTTCTGTCTCTCCCTTTCAGCTTTCTCTCAGCAGCTACTCCTGACAGTCTGCTTACTTTCACTTTCTCCTCACATCTCACTCACTCTCTCTGCACTGTTCTTTTCCGCTCTCTACGCTCCTCCCCCTCTTCCTACCTTCTCCACCCATCTCTGGATGAGGTGCAGTACCTCTGTGGTGACTGAAACCTCAGGGGTGCCACATACCCCCCTGTTAAACACAGCACGGCCGCGGGCTGAAACAGAGTAAAACACAGGTGTTACAGAAACATACAAAATTTTTGAGTAATGCATTACAACAGGAATACAAGTCAAACGCAACTTCCCTTTATGGGAGGCACTTCTTCTTAAACGTTGCATAAATAACAAGTCGATAAACAAATACGACAAATACTGACATTACTGTTAAATATAACATTTGTTGGTATTTACTAAGGGTAAACTTTACTTTTACTTTAAAGTGCTATAATATAATTAACTTCAAGTGCTATAAAATATTTTCAAATTAAGTGCAGTAAACTTTTTCTTTCAAGTTCAACAGGGTTAACAATATCTGGAACTGAGGTATTCTTCTTCTCTCAGTGCAATCCCCATCCGGGGTGTTCTTTTTGCGTCCTTAGTGTGATATGGGGGACCTGTCTCAAACCCCCAACGTGGGCCTTGGGCAGGCTACAAGGCATGGCTGGTCTCCACTTTGGACCACTACTTCGGCCACGCCAAATGGGTTTTTGTCTGAGGCCAGTTGTGCAGAGGTATAGGATGTCAGGCGCACCCTACAGGCATCAAGTAAAACCAAGAAGGAGCACATTAAGAAGTGCTAACTATTTACAAATAAAAGTTTGGATCACACCTGGTCCATGATCTCTCAGTTTATATCTAAAAGAGAACTGGTGAACTTTTTGCAGGAACCCTACCGGGTTAAGTTTAACTTTTAATTATATACAGTCATTTGAATGCAATTTTCTTTAATTTTCTATTTCCTTTTCCCAGGGCAGCTCCTGGTGTTGGCTGCTCCCTGACCAGGGAAGTTCATATGCAATGTCACTCCAGGTGACAAAAGGAGGTTATGGCCGTTGCAGGCATGTGCTGTCAAGTTATGTCCTGCCACTGGTGTCTGAGTAGCACGTGTGCACATTATCAGTGGGGTGTCTGCACCTTCAGGGTCTGGTGCTGCTACTGGGCCCGCTAAGAACTCCTCGGTTACTGGGGCAGGGTCGGTGACATTACCTGCCTGTGGTGTTGTTCCATTGCCGGCTTTCTCCTCCTCAAGGAGTCGGGATGCGACTCCTCCATCTTCATCCATTTCAGCAAGGCCGCCTTCCATTTCTCCACTGCAGTCAACTGACCAGGTTTTGGGGCTGGCGGGGGTTCTAGGGATCCCAGCAGGGTTTCCCATTTCCCAGGCGCAGCACCCGTACCTGCTCCTCCAGTGCTGGTGTCATCCGCTGCAGCTTCTGGGGTGGCAGGTGCCAGTGACGTGGGCACCCACGACTCTGGCTTTTTCCAATACTGTCTGCTTCCACCGGGTGATGGCAGCCAATTGCATGCGCAGGAAGATGCGCGTCACCTCCTCAACCTCTCCTTCCAGGAGCGCCAGGTCAGTTCCAGATGGATCGGTGAAGCCTCGATCTTCCTGGCAGGTGGGAGCTTTCCACTTCCTCCCCACACCCGACAGGCCTTCATCCTCCGCTCGCCGTGATGTCTTCCTGGTGCTCTTCCTTCTCTTCTGCTCCGTTTCCCGCCACTGGGTCTTTCTCAGCCCTCCTCCGGGGTGGTGCCTTTTTCCTTTGCCGTCATACCAGGCCAGGAGGCGGACCCCCCTGGCGGTCAGCCATATTGCTGTCACATAGAAGTAAAAGCAGGGGCGTTCATGATGTTTCGCACCTTTTTCTGGGTACTGCCCAGGATGGCACGCCCTTCTTCTCCCTGCGTGCCTCATGGTGGAAATATGGTGGCAATTGTACAGAAATATCAGCAAAGTCTCTGACATGAAAGGCGGACCCAAATTTTCAGGTCGGTTCATCCTGTTTGTGACGCCAAAATGTATCGCCCACCAGGGCAGGGGGAATACTTGGTACCGGGCTGCTTTTTAAAGGGAAGTGTCACAGCGGTGGTGACCTGGTCTGTGGCCTTGGGCGTCCATTAAAAGAGGATATTTACAAGGGATAATAGAGTTTGTAATAAAGTGTTTGTGACGCCACCTGTGGTACTCGGCAATAAATATGTTAGCCGACGCTGCAGATGCAGTCCTCTGTGACAGTTGGTGATGCAGCAGAGTTGGTAAAGCTTCCCACAGGTGGAGCTAAGTCCCAGTGCAGATGTAATATAGATAAGATGGTAATGATGTAGTATTTGGCAAGGGATGTAGCAGTGCTGAGTGGGTGTTAGAAGGAAGAACTTGAAAGGACACAGTCAGGTGCAGTTTCCAATGCTTTACTCACAGTTTTTTGCTTGCACAGATGCCCGCTTAGTGCCGTGTCCTCCAGACGAGGGGTCTAGCAAATTCCTACGTAGATCAGGATACACCTTTCCAGGACACCCTTCAGTATATTCCTTTCCTAGTCATCTCACTGTGCTAACTTTCTGCCTTTCCTTCCTGTCCAGCACCTCACAGTCAGTGTCCCAAGCCAGTAGCTGCGGACCTTATCGGGTGGCGTCCTCTCTGCGTCCCCTTGCTCCCTTACGGCTACCTTTTCAGAGAAGATAACTGTGGCTTTTAGCTGAAGCACCTAAAGGTGCCCCTGCCTCCGGCTTGCTAGCTGAGTATGGTGATTTCTCAACTAGTCTCGGGGCCAGTACCCCACTGCGACCTGGTCCCTCCAGTCTTGGATCAGGCCCACAAATGGATTGCTCACTATTCGTGCCCCTAGGACCCCTTCTGCCTTCTGGGAGTTTCCTTCTGTCTCTCCCTTTCATCTTTCTCTCTGCAGCTACTCCTGACAGGGAGCTGCCTGTCAGCACGTCTGCTTACTTTCACTTTCTCCTCACGTCTCACTCACTCTCTCTGCACTGTTCTTTTCCGCTCTCTACGCTCCCCCCTCTTCCTACCTTCTCCACCCACTCCCCAACACCCTTTTCTTACCCAGCCTGGGCTGAGACCATCCTCCCTTAGGTACGTCCAGTGTGCCCGGCTGCTATAGTCTGTGTTGGATGCAGGTGTTAGAGTCATGGGTGGTGCTCCCTCCTTACCTGAGAGTGGGGTACCACATCTCTGGATGAAGTGCAGTACCTCTGTGGCGACTGGACCCTCAGGGACGCCACATACAACCCCCTGTTAAACACAGAACGTCCGCGGGCTCTCTCTCTCTCTCCACAAGGGACAAAGTTTACCACAAGCTACCTACAGCTGCTCCGACGGATCCGTAAAAAAAAATGAACCATCGCATCTGTTTTTTACAATCTGCACAGGATCCGTTTTTTTCACACTTGGACAGATTGCGACTGATTGTAAAAACTGATGTGTGAAAGAGGCCTAAGTGGGAAACTGTCTTAAAGTTTGTGCTGCAAATTTGTATGTTTATAAAAATAAATTAAACTAGCAGAAACAGCAATATTGATCTTCACATTGTGGAGGTCATACAGAGTGTGTAAATATATGATACCTATTGGTCCATTCGTCACATCTATACTGTACAGCTGATTTGAATAATAAATCAATGTTATGACTATTAAAAAGCTGTTTATAACATTATGGATACATGTTGTTTCGAAAAACAATAAACCAGTGACAAATTCAGTTTACTTAAAAATACTGACCGAATACTGTGGCAGTTTTTGAAATTTGCCCACATACTGCGCTACACATAAGTAAGGACACTATGAAAAAATGGATTACTGTATATGTGGTAAGTGATAAGGGAAGGTGTGACACATAATAAATGGATTTCTTCCCCATGTAGTCAGACCTTCATATTGATATCTTCGAACCACTAACTAACCATCACTGCAGAGTTAGCTGCAAGAGATTGCTGCACCCCTGTAAAGAAAAAGGTAAAATCTATATGCATATTTTCCTCCTGAATAAAAAATCTCCTAAATTATGTCCTTGAATATAAATATGCACCACTCAGTTATTACACAATTTGCCACTGTGCAATGCACCATTCAAAATATAAAGTGATAAGAAAGCACTGTGCCCCAATCTTATCAAGTGTAATTAGCCACTTTTCCCAGCCCACTAAAAATTTTAATTAATTAGCCACTGTGCCTCACACCTGCAATTCATTATCAGTCCCTTCTTCTCTCCCCTTAATTCACTGCCAGTCACTGCCCTGTGTCTTCTCCCCTCCACCAATTCATTACCAGTCTCTGTCCTGTGTCTTCTCCCCTCCCCCCAATTCATTACCAGTCTCTATCCTGTGTCATCTCTTCCTTCCAGCTTCCCTCAGCAGTTTTGGCCTCTTTTTGGCTGGGTACCTGCTAGATGACGTAGGTAGCACAATGACGTGAGGCGTTATATCTTTGGGCCACCTATATTATGGAAAAGGCGTTGGGCAGAAAGCTATACTGCAATTTTATGTTGCAGGCAGTGGAGCTGTAGAAATGCTCCCTAGGTGATGTGGACGGCAAATACAATATAATAAGGGCAAATCTGGCCATGGGCATTACTGACCCTCAGGCCCAAAATGGTAGCTCAGACAGCCCTCATTATAATCTGTCCCTGCAACTTCTTTGGTGGAGTTGAGGTATGGGCTTACTCATGGCTCTTGGTACACCGGGGGATTTGTGGCTCCCATGTGGGTCAGTCAAGCCTGCATGTTTGTATAGTGAGAGCATATTTCAAGTCACAAAGATCATTCCATTCAATTATCTTCCTGACAGATACTATTTAAAACTTTACTGTTAAAGGGAGTCTGTCGCTTGCAAATCTAGATTTAAACTACTTATTAAGTCATATTATATAAGTCAAGTTTGAAACTCAAATGTGGCATCAAACCTAACAAAAGGTTACACCACGGTAACTGCATTCCATAAATGCCTTAAATGATTGCGCCATATGTACCAGTTAATAAAGGATAAGAAATAAGTAATGAATGTGAGCTATCCATAGCATTATATGGAGGTTTGCAGGCTTTCTGGAGCATATTAATTTCCCATGTTAAAACCAGATTATAATGACAGTATAAGCTCTTATTTATTGAAGTTTTAAGTTTAGGGAGTACTTAAATTTTCTAAAAGGATTTTGCAACAAATATTTTGTTTATGATTGTAGTTGGTGCAGACCATCACCATTGAGTGAAAAGTGAACCTCACAGGTGGTGTAGATTGCACTGGTGTTATTAACCCCTTCACCCCCAAGGGTGGTTTGCACGTTAATGACCGGGCCAATTTTTACAATTCTGACCACTGTCTCTTTATGAGGTTATAACTCTGGAACGCTTCAACGGATCTTCGCGATTCTGAGATTGTTTTCTCGTGACATATTGTACTTCACGTTAGAAGTAAAATTTCTTCGATATAACTTGTGTTTATTTTTGAAAAAAACGCAAATATGGCCAAAATTTTTAAAATTTTGCAATTTTCAAACTTTGAATTTTTATTCCCTTAAAACAGAGAAATATGTCACATAAAATAGTTAAGAAATAACATTTCCCACATATCTACTTTACATCAGCACAATTTTGGAACCAAAATTTTTTTTTGTTAGGAAGTTATAAGGGTTAAAAGTTGACCAGCGATTTCTCATTTTTACAACAAAATTTACAAAGCCATTTTTTTTAGGGACCACCTCTCATTTGAAGTCACTTTGAGGGGTCTATATGGCAGAAAATACCCAAAAGTGACACCATTCTAAAAACTGCACCCCTCAAGGTACTCAAAACCACATTCAAGAAGATTATTAACCCTTCAGGTGCTTCACAGGAACTAAAGCAACGTGGAAGGAAAAAATGAATATTTAACTTTTTAGCCACAAAAATGATCTTTTACAAACTTTTTTTTTTTTTTCACAAGGGTAAAAGGAGAAAATGGACAGATAAGGTTGTTATGCAATTTCTCCTGAGTACGCCAATACCCAATATGTGGGGGAAAACCACTGTTTGGGCACACGGCAGAGCTCGTAAGGGAAGGAGCGCCATTTGACTTTTTCAAACTAAAATTGGCTGGAATTGAGATTGGACGCCATGTCGTGTTTGGAGAGCCCCTGATGCGCCTAAACAGTGGAAACCCCCACAAGTGACACCATTTTGGAAACTAGACCCCCTAAGGTACTTATCTAGATCTGTTGTGAGCACTTTGAACTCCCAAGTGTTTCACAAAAGCTTATAATGCCTGGGTGTGAAAAAAAAAAAAAACAATTTTCCACAAAAATTATTTTTTAGTCCCAAATTTTTGAATTTTCCCAAGGAAATTGGACCCCAAAAGTTGTTGTCCAATTTGTCCTGAGTACGCTGATACCCCATATGTGGGGGGGGGGAACTGTTTGGGTGCACGGCAGGGCTTGGAAAGGAAGTAGTAACGTTTTGGAATGCAGACGTTGATGGGGGTCATGTTCCGTTTGCAGTGCCCCAGATGAGCCTAAACAGTGGAAATCCCCCACAAGTGACCCCATTTTGGAAACTATACCCCCTAAGGAACTTATCTAGATCTTTGGTGAGCACTTTGAACCCCCAAGTGCTTCACACAAGTTTATAATGCCCGGGCATGAAAATAAAAAATCCTATTTTTTTCCCACAAAAATTATATTTTAGTCACTAATTTTTTATTTTCTCAAGGGTAACAGGAGAAATTGGACCACATAAGTTGTTGTCCAGTTTGTCCTGAGTACGCTGATACCCCATATGTGGGTGGGAACCACTGTTTGGGCGCACGGCAGAGCTCAGAAT
The DNA here is from genome assembly GCA_033576555.1 of Oophaga sylvatica. Classification (NCBI taxonomy): domain Eukaryota; kingdom Metazoa; phylum Chordata; class Amphibia; order Anura; family Dendrobatidae; genus Oophaga; species Oophaga sylvatica. The sequence continues at coordinate 117,758,179 of JARQOD010000001.1, read as the reverse complement.
GGAAGGAGCACCATTTGACTTTTTCCAACCAAAATTGGCTGGAATTGAGATTGGATGCCATGTTGCATTTGGAGAGCCCCTGATGTGCCTAAACAGTGGAAACCCCCCACAAATGACCCCATTTTGGAAACTAGACCCCCTAAGGAACTTTTCTAGATCTTTGGTGAGCAATTTGAACCCCCAAGTGCTTCACACAAGTTTATAACGTAGAGCCGTAAAATTTAAAAATCATATTTTTTCCACAAAAATGATCTTTTCACCCCAATTTTTATTTTTCCAAGGGTAACAAGACTCCAAAAGTTATTGTGCAATTTGTCCTGAGTGCGCTGATACCCCATATGTGGGGGTAAACCACTGTTTGGGTGCATGGCAGAGTTTGGAAGGGAAGGAGCGCCGTCTGACTTTTTCAACGCAGAATTGGCTGGACGCCATGTCGTGTTTGGAGAGCTCCTGATCTGCCTAAACAGTGGAAACCCCCATAAATGACGCCATTTTGGAAACTAGACCCCTCAAGGAACTTATCTAGATGTGTGGTGAGAACTTTTAACCCCCAGGTGTTTCACTAAAGTTTATAACGTACAGCCGTAAAATAAAAAATCTTTTTTTTTTTTACAAAAATGATTTTTTCGTCCCCAATATTTTATTTTCACAAGGGTAACAGAAGAAATTGGAACCCAAAAGTTGTTGTCCAATTTGTCCTGAGTATGCTGATACCCAATATGTGGGAGAAAACTACTGTATGGGCGCACGTCAGGGCTCGGAAGGGAAGTAGTGACGTTTTGGATTGCAGACTTTGATGGAATGGTCTGGGGGCGTCATGTCACATTTGGAGAGCCCCTGATGCACCTATACAGTGGAAACCCCCCACAAGTGACCCCATTTTGGCAAATAGACCCCACAAGGAACTTATCTAGATGTGTGGTGAGCACTTTGAACCCCAAAGTGCTTCACAGAAGTTTATAACGTACAGCCGTAAAAATAAAAAAATCTTTTTTTTTTTACAAAAATGATTTTTTCGCCCCCAATATTTTATTTTCACAAGGGTAACAGAAGAAATTGGAACCCAAAAGTTGTTGTCCAATTTGTCCTGAGTACGCTGATACCCAATATGTGGGAGAAAACTACTGTATGGGCGCACGTCAGGGCTCGGAAGGGAAGTAGTGACGTTTTGGATTGCAGACTTTGATGGAATGGTCTGGGGGCGTCATGTCGCATTTGGAGAGCCCCTGATGCGCCTAAACAGTGGAAACCCCCCACAAGTGACCCCATTTTGGAAAATAGACCCCACAAGGAACTTGTCTAGATGTGTGGTGAGCACTTTGAACCCCGAAGTGCTTCACAGAAGTTTATAACGCACAGCCGTAAAAATAAAAATCCTTTTTTTTTTTGCAAAAATGATTTTTTTGCCCCAATATTTTATTTTTACAAGGGTAACAGGAGAAATTGGACCCCAAAAGTTGTTCTCCAATTTGTCCTGAGTACGCTGATATCCAATATGGGGAGAAAACTACTGTATGGGTACACGTTGGGGCTCGGAAGGGAAGTAGTGACGTTTTGGATTGCAGACTTTGATGGAATGGTCTGGGGGCGTCATGTCGCATTTGGAGAGCCCCTGATGCGCCTAAACAGTGGAAATCCCCAACAAGTGACCCCATTTTGGAAAATAGACCCCACAAGGAACTTATCTAGATGTGTGGTGAGCGCTATGAAGCCCCAAGTGCTTCACAGAAGTTTATAATGTACAGCCGTAAAAACAAAAAAATATTTTTTTTTGTACAAAAATGATATTTTCGCCCCCAGTTTTTTATTTTCCCAAGGGTAGCAGAAGAAATAGGACAAATTGCACAATAACTCTTGTGGTCCAGAGTACGCTGATACCCTATATGTGGGGATAAACTACTGTTTGGACGCATGGCAGAGCTGAGAAGTGAAGGAGCACCGTTTGACTTTTTCAACGCAGAATTGGCTGGAATTGAGATCAGACGCCATGTCACATTTGGAGAGCCCCTGATGTGCCTAAACAGCTGAAACCCCCCAATTCTAACTCCAACCCTAACCCCAACACACCCTAACCCTAGTCCCAACCCTAACCACAAACCTAACCGTAACACACCCCTAATCCCAACCCTAACCCTAATCCTAACTTTAGCGCCAACCCTAACCCTAACTTTAGCCGCAACCCTAACCCTAACCCTAATGGGAAAATGGAAATAAATACTTTTTTTTAATTTTATTATTTTTTCCCTTACTAAGGGGGTGATAAAGGGGGGGTTTGATTTACTATTTATAGCGGGTTTTTATGATTGGCAGCTGTCACGCTAAAAGACACTTTTTATTGCAAAAATAGTTTTTGCATCATCACATTTTGAGAGCTATAATTTTTACATATTTTGTCCCACAGAGTCATATGAGGTCTTATTTTTTGCGGGACGAGTTGACGTTTTTATTGGTACCATATTTGAGCACGTGACGTTTTTTGATCACTTTTTATTTCGATTTTTGGGAGGTTAGAATGAACAAAAATCAGCAATTCATGAATTTCTTTTGGGGGAGGCGTTTATACCGTTCCGCGTGTGGTAAAATTGATAAAGCAGTTTTATTCTTCGGGTCAGTACGATTATGGCGATACCTCATTTATATCATTTTTTCATGTTTTGGCGCTTTTATAGAATAAAAACAATTTTATATAAAAAATAATTATTTTTGCATCGCTTTATTCTGCGAGCTATAACTTTTTTATTTTTTCGCTGATGATGCTTTATGATGGCTCGTTTTTTGCGGGACAAGATGACGTTTTCAGCGGTACCATGTTTTTTTATATCGGTCTTTTTGATCGCGTATTATTCCACTTTTTGTTCGGCGGTATGATGATAAAGCATTGATTTTTTGCTTCGTTTTTTTTTTTTTTTTTTAAGGGGTTCACTAAAGGAGTTAACTAGTGGGACAATTTTATAGGGGGGGTCGTTACGGACGCGGCGATACCAAATATGTGTACTTTTATTGTTTTTTTTTTTTTATTTACAGGAAGAAGTGAATTTATTGGGGAATATTTTTTTTTTTTTTTATTTATTTTGGATTTTTTTTTTACACATGTTTATTTTTACTTTTTTAACTTTTTTACTTTGTCCCAGGGTGGGACATCACAGTATTTTATCAGATCGCTGGTGTGACAGTGTGCACAGCACTCTGTCACACCAGCGATCGCACAGGCATAGATGCAGGCTTCTCAGTGCCTGCTCTCGGCAGGCACTGAGGTAGCCACCTCCCTCCAGGACCCCGGCGCCATCTTGGATCCGGGTCCTGGGAGGGAGGAAGCCCTCAGAACAGCGCGATCACATCGCGCTGCTCTGAGGGTCTCAGGGAGGCGCGCAGGGAGCCCCCACCCTGCGCGATCCTCCCCTGTGCCCCCAGTACACCGCGATCATGTTTGATCGCGGTGTGCAAGGGGTTAATGTGCCGGGAGCGGTCCGTGACCGCTCCTGACACACAGTCATGGGTGTCAGCTGTGATAATCAGCTGACACCCGGCGGCGATTAGCTGCGCTCCCCTCAGGAGCGCAGCTGATCGCCTATGACGTACTATCCAGTCCCCGGTCATACGGGCCCAGGTACCATGGACGGGATAGTACGTCCGATGGCAGTAAGGGGTTAAAGTTGACTTCAGGATTTAAACATTCATAAAATGTTGTTTTCAGATCATCCTGAGTGTCAGATTGTCACAAAATGGACAGCGACACACATATTGATCAGAACTAGAGATGAGTGGTGTTCGAAGCGAACTGTTCGCCAATTTCAAATTCGAGCTGTTTAACGAACCCGAACGATTTTGAAAAAATCCGGCTGTTCGAGGTTATGTTCGATACTGTTCGTGCACCTAAATCGACACTGGATTTTTTCACAGTAATGCTGAGAATCACTGTTAATACACAGTTTGAGTGTACAGCAGGGCAGGGGAGGGGCATGGGATGGATCTCTGCTGAAATAATGAAGATCTCCATTTTTTTTTTCTCTTTCCCGCATTTCCAGTGGGCGGTGCAGTCTGTCAGCCTATCCGCAGCGCACACACGGAGCGAGGTGCTTTTTTTTCACACAAGCAAGGGTTAAAAGTTGACCAGCGATTTCTCATTTTTACAACAAAATTTACAAAGCCATTTTTTTAGGGACCACCTCTCATTTGAAGTCACTTTGAGGGGTCTATATGGCAGAAAATACCCAAAAGTGACACCATTCTAAAAACTGCACCCCTCAAGGTACTCAAAACCACATTCAAGAAGATTATTAACCCTTCAGGTGCTTCACAGGAACTAAAGCAACGTGGAAGGAAAAAATGAATATTTAACTTTTTAGCCACAAAAATGATCTTTTACAAACTTTTTTTTTATTTTCACAAGGGTAAAAGGAGAAAATGGACAGATAAGGTTGTTATGCAATTTCTCCTGAGTACGCCAATACCCAATATGTGGGGGAAAACCACTGTTTGGGCACACGGCAGAGCTCGTAAGGGAAGGAGCGCCATTTGACTTTTTCAAACTAAAATTGGCTGGAATTGAGATTGGACGCCATGTCGTGTTTGGAGAGCCCCTGATGCGCCTAAACAGTGGAAACCCCCACAAGTGACACCATTTTGGAAACTAGACCCGCTAAGGTACTTATCTAGATCTGTTGTGAGCACTTTGAACTCCCAAGTGTTTCACAAAAGCTTATAATGCCTGGTGTGAAAAAAAAAAAAAACAATTTTCCACAAAAATTATTTTTTAGTCCCAAATTTTTGAATTTTCCCAAGGAAATTGGACCCCAAAAGTTGTTGTCCAATTTGTCCTGAGTACGCTGATACCCCATATGTGGGGGGGGGAACTGTTTGGGTGCACGGCAGGGCTTGGAAAGGAAGTAGTAACGTTTTGGAATGCAGACGTTGATGGGGGTCATGTTCCGTTTGCAGTGCCCCAGATGAGCCTAAACAGTGGAAACCCCCCACAAGTGACCCCATTTTGGAAACTATACCCCCTAAGGAACTTATCTAGATCTTTGGTGAGCACTTTTAACCCCCAAGTGCTTCACACAAGTTTATAATGCCCGGGCATGAAAATAAAAAATCCTATTTTTTTCCCACAAAAATTATATTTTAGTCACTAATTTTTTATTTTCTCAAGGGTAACAGGAGAAATTGGACCACATAAGTTGTTGTCCAATTTGTCCTGAGTACGCTGATACCCCATATGTGGGTGGGAACCACTGTTTGGGCGCACGGCAGAGCTCGGAATGGAAGGAGCACCATTTGACTTTTTCCAACCAAAATTGGCTGGAATTGAGATTGGATGCCATGTTGCATTTGGAGAGCCCCTGATGTGCCTAAACAGTGGAAACCCCCCACAAATGACCCCATTTTGGAAACTAGACCCCCTAAGGAACTTTTCTAGATCTTTGGTGAGCAATTTGAACCCCCAAGTGCTTCACACAAGTTTATAACGTAGAGCCGTAAAATTTAAAAATCATATTTTTTCCACAAAAATGATCTTTTCACCCCAATTTTTATTTTACCAAGGGTAACAAGACTCCAAAAGTTATTGTGCAATTTGTCCTGAGTGCGCTGATACCCCATATGTGGGGGTAAACCACTGTTTGGGTGCATGGCAGAGTTTGGAAGGGAAGGAGCGCCGTCTGACTTTTTCAACGCAGAATTGGCTGGACGCCATGTCGTGTTTGGAGAGCTCCTGATCTGCCTAAACAGTGGAAACCCCCATAAATGACGCCATTTTGGAAACTAGACCCCTCAAGGAACTTATCTAGATGTATGGTGAGAACTTTTAACCCCCAGGTGTTTCACTAAAGTTTATAACGTACAGCCGTAAAATAAAAAATCTTTTTTTTTTTTACAAAAATGATTTTTTCGTCCCCAATATTTTATTTTCACAAGGGTAACAGAAGAAATTGGAGCCCAAAAGTTGTTGTCCAATTTGTCCTGAGTATGCTGATACCCAATATGTGGGAGAAAACTACTGTATGGGCGCACGTCAGGGCTCGGAAGGGAAGTAGTGACGTTTTGGATTGCAGACTTTGATGGAATGGTCTGGGGGCGTCATGCCGCATTTGGAGAGCCCCTGATGCGCCTAAACAGTGGAAACCCCCCACAAGTGACCCCATTTTGGAAAATAGACCCCACAAGGAACTTGTCTAGATGTGTGGTGAGCACTTTGAACCCCGAAGTGCTTCACAGAAGTTTATAACGTACAGCCGTAAAAATAAAAAAATCTTTTTTTTTTTACAAAAATGATTTTTTCGCCCCCAATATTTTATTTTCACAAGGGTAACAGAAGAAATTGGAACCCAAAAGTTGTTGTCCAATTTGTCCTGAGTACGCTGATACCCAATATGTGGGAGAAAACTACTGTATGGGTGCACGTCAGGGCTCGGAAGGGAAGTAGTGACGTTTTGGATTGCAGACTTTGATGGAATGGTCTGGGGGCGTCATGTCGCATTTGGAGAGCCCCTGATGCGCCTAAACAGTGGAAACCCCCCACAAGTGACCCCATTTTGGAAAATAGACCCCACAAGGAACTTGTCTAGATGTGTGGTGAGCACTTTGAACCCCGAAGTGCTTCACAGAAGTTTATAACGCACAGCCGTAAAAATAAAAAATCCTTTTTTTTTTTGCAAAAATGATTTTTTTGCCCCAATATTTTATTTTTACAAGGGTAACAGGAGAAATTGGACCCCAAAAGTTGTTCTCCAATTTGTCCTGAGTACGCTGATATCCAATATGTGGGAGAAAACTACTGTATGGGTACACGTTGGGGCTCGGAAGGGAAGTAGTGACGTTTTGGATTGCAGACTTTGATGGAATGGTCTGGGGCGTCATGTCGCATTTGGAGAGCCCCTGATGCGCCTAAACAGTGGAAATCCCCAACAAGTGACCCCATTTTGGAAAATAGACCCCACAAGGAACTTATCTAGATGTGTGGTGAGCGCTATGAAGCCCCAAGTGCTTCACAGAAGTTTATAATGTACAGCCGTAAAAACAAAAAAATATTTTTTTTTGTACAAAAATGATATTTTCGCCCCCAGTTTTTTATTCTCCCAAGGGTAGCAGAAGAAATAGGACAAATTGCACAATAACTCTTGGGGTCCAGAGTACGCTGATACCCTATATGTGGGGATAAACTACTGTTTGGACGCATGGCAGAGCTGAGAAGTGAAGGAGCACCGTTTGACTTTTTCAACGCAGAATTGGCTGGAATTGAGATCAGACGCCATGTCACATTTGGAGAGCCCCTGATGTGCCTAAACAGCTGAAACCCCCCAATTCTAACTCCAACCCTAACCCCAACACACCCCTAACCCTAGTCCCAACCCTAACCACAAACCTAACCCTAACACACCCCTAATCCCAACCCTAACCCTAATCCTAACTTTAGCGCCAACCCTAACCCTAACTTTAGCCGCAACCCTAACCCTAACCCTAATGGGAAAATGGAAATAAATACTTTTTTTTAATTTTATTATTTTTCCCTTACTAAGGGGGTGATAAAGGGGGGTTTGATTTACTATTTATAGCGGGTTTTTATGATTGGCAGCTGTCACGCTAAAAGACACTTTTTATTGCAAAAATAGTTTTTGCATCATCACATTTTGAGAGCTATAATTTTTACATATTTTGGCCCACAGAGTCATATGAGGTCTTATTTTTTGCGGGACGAGTTGACGTTTTTATTGGTACCATTTTTGAGCACGTGACGTTTTTTGATCACTTTTTATTTCGATTTTTGGGAGGTTAGAATGAACAAAAATCAGCAATTCATGAATTTCTTTTGGGGGAGGCGTTTATACCGTTCCGCGTGTGGTAAAATTGATAAAGCAGTTTTATTCTTCGGGTCAGTACGATTATGGCGATACCTCATTTATATCATTTTTTCATGTTTTGGCGCTTTTATAGAATAAAAACAATTTTATATAAAAAATAATTATTTTTGCATCGCTTTATTCTGCGAGCTATAACTTTTTTATTTTTTCGCTGATGATGCTTTATGATGGCTCGTTTTTTGCGGGACAAGATGACGTTTTCAGCGGTACCATGTTTTTTTATATCGGTCTTTTTGATCGCGTGTTATTCCACTTTTTGTTCGGCGGTATGATGATAAAGCATTGATTTTTTGCTTCGTTTTTTTTTTTTTTTTTTAAGGGGTTCACTAAAGGAGTTAACTAGTGGGACAATTTTATAGGGGGGGTCGTTACGGACGCGGAGATACCAAATATGTGTACTTTTATTGTTTTTTTTTTTTTATTTACAGGAAGAAGTGAATTTATTGGGGAATATTTTTTTTTTTTTTTTATTTATTTTGGATTTTTTTTTTACACATGTTTATTTTTACTTTTTTAACTTTTTTACTTTGTCCCAGGGTGGGACATCACAGTATTTTATCAGATCGCTGGTGTGACAGTGTGCACAGCACTCTGTCACACCAGCGATCGCACAGGCATAGATGCAGGCTTCTCAGTGCCTGCTCTCGGCAGGCACTGAGGTAGCCACCTCCCTCCAGGACCCCGGCGCCATCTTGGATCCGGGTCCTGGGAGGGAGGAAGCCCTCAGAACAGCGCGATCACATCGCGCTGCTCTGAGGGTCTCAGGGAGGCGCGCAGGGAGCCCCCACCCTGCGCGATCCTCCCCTGTGCCCCCAGTACACCGCGATCATGTTTGATCGCGGTGTGCAAGGGGTTAATGTGCCGGGAGCGGTCCGTGACCGCTCCTGACACACAGTCATGGGTGTCAGCTGTGATAATCAGCTGACACCCGGCGGCGATTAGCTGCGCTCCCCTCAGGAGCGCAGCTGATCGCCTATGACGTACTATCCAGTCCCCGGTCATACGGGCCCAGGTACCATGGACGGGATAGTACGTCCGATGGCAGTAAGGGGTTAAAGTTTACTTCAGGATTTAAACATTCATAAAATGTTGTTTTCAGATCATCCTGAGTGTCAGATTGTCACAAAATGGACAGCGACACACATATTGATCAGAACTAGAGATGAGTGGTGTTCGAAGCGAACTGTTCGCCAATTTCAAATTCGAGCTGTTTAACGAACCCGAACGATTTTGAAAAAATCCGGCTGTTCGAGGTTATGTTCGATACTGTTCGTGCACCTAAATCGACACTGGATTTTTTCACAGTAATGCTGAGAATCACTGTTAATACACAGTTTGAGTGTACAGCAGGGCAGGGGGAGGGGCATGGGATGGATCTCTGCTGAAATAATGAAGATCTCCATTTTTTTTTCTCTTTCCCGCATTTCCAGTGGGCGGTGCAGTCTGTCAGCCTATCCGCAGCGCACACACGGAGCGAGGTGCTTTTTTTTCACACAAGCAAGGGTTAAAAGTTGACCAGCGATTTCTCATTTTTACAACAAAATTTACAAAGCCATTTTTTTTAGGGACCACCTCTCATTTGAAGTCACTTTGAGGGGTCTATATGGCAGAAAATACCCAAAAGTGACACCATTCTAAAAACTGCACCCCTCAAGGTACTCAAAACCACATTCAAGAAGATTATTAACCCTTCAGGTGCTTCACAGGAACTAAAGCAACGTGGAAGGAAAAAATGAATATTTAACTTTTTAGCCACAAAAATGATCTTTTACAAACTTTTTTTTTATTTTCACAAGGGTAAAAGGAGAAAATGGACAGATAAGGTTGTTATGCAATTTCTCCTGAGTACGCCAATACCCAATATGTGGGGGAAAACCACTGTTTGGGCACACGGCAGAGCTCGTAAGGGAAGGAGCGCCATTTGACTTTTTCAAACTAAAATTGGCTGGAATTGAGATTGGACGCCATGTCGTGTTTGGAGAGCCCCTGATGCGCCTAAACAGTGGAAACCCCCACAAGTGACACCATTTTGGAAACTAGACCCCCTAAGGTACTTATCTAGATCTGTTGTGAGCACTTTGAACTCCCAAGTGTTTCACAAAAGCTTATAATGCCTGGGTGTGAAAAAAAAAAAAAACAATTTTCCACAAAAATTATTTTTTAGTCCCAAATTTTTGAATTTTCCCAAGGAAATTGGACCCAAAAGTTGTTGTCCAATTTGTCCTGAGTACGCTGATACCCCATATGTGGGGGGGGGGAACTGTTTGGGTGCACGGCAGGGCTTGGAAAGGAAGTAGTAACGTTTTGGAATGCAGACGTTGATGGGGGTCATGTTCCGTTTGCAGTGCCCCAGATGAGCCTAAACAGTGGAAACCCCCCACAAGTGACCCCATTTTGGAAACTATACCCCCTAAGGAACTTATCTAGATCTTTGGTGAGCACTTTGAACCCCCAAGTGCTTCACACAAGTTTATAATGCCCGGGCATGAAAATAAAAAATCCTATTTTTTTCCCACAAAAATTATATTTTAGTCACTAATTTTTTATTTTCTCAAGGGTAACAGGAGAAATTGGACCACATAAGTTGTTGTCCAATTTGTCCTGAGTACGCTGATACCCCATATGTGGGTGGGAACCACTGTTTGGGCGCACGGCAGAGCTCGGAATGGAAGGAGCACCATTTGACTTTTTCCAACCAAAATTGGCTGGAATTGAGATTGGATGCCATGTTGCATTTGGAGAGCCCCTGATGTGCCTAAACAGTGGAAACCCCCCACAAATGACCCCATTTTGGAAACTAGACCCCCTAAGGAACTTTTCTAGATCTTTGGTGAGCAATTTGAACCCCCAAGTGCTTCACACAAGTTTATAACGTAGAGCCGTAAAATTTAAAAATCATATTTTTTCCACAAAAATGATCTTTTCACCCCAATTTTTATTTTACCAAGGGTAACAAGACTCCAAAAGTTATTGTGCAATTTGTCCTGAGTGCGCTGATACCCCATATGTGGGGGTAAACCACTGTTTGGGTGCATGGCAGAGTTTGGAAGGGAAGGAGCGCCGTCTGACTTTTTCAACGCAGAATTGGCTGGACGCCATGTCGTGTTTGGAGAGCTCCTGATCTGCCTAAACAGTGGAAACCCCCATAAATGACGCCATTTTGGAAACTAGACCCCTCAAGGAACTTATCTAGATGTATGGTGAGAACTTTTAACCCCCAGGTGTTTCACTAAAGTTTATAACGTACAGCCGTAAAATAAAAAATCTTTTTTTTTTTTACAAAAATGATTTTTTCGTCCCCAATATTTTATTTTCACAAGGGTAACAGAAGAAATTGGAGCCCAAAAGTTGTTGTCCAATTTGTCCTGAGTATGCTGATACCCAATATGTGGGAGAAAACTACTGTATGGGCGCACGTCAGGGCTCGGAAGGGAAGTAGTGACGTTTTGGATTGCAGACTTTGATGGAATGGTCTGGGGGCGTCATGTCGCATTTGGAGAGCCCCTGATGCGCCTAAACAGTGGAAACCCCCCACAAGTGACCCCATTTTGGAAAATAGACCCCACAAGGAACTTGTCTAGATGTGTGGTGAGCACTTTGAACCCCGAAGTGTTTCACAGAAGTTTATAACGTACAGCCGTAAAAATAAAAAAATCTTTTTTTTTTTACAAAAATGATTTTTTCGCCCCCAATATTTTATTTTCACAAGGGTAACAGAAGAAATTGGAACCCAAAAGTTGTTGTCCAATTTGTCCTGAGTACGCTGATACCCAATATGTGGGAGAAAACTACTGTATGGGCGCACGTCAGGGCTCGGAAGGGAAGTAGTGACGTTTTGGATTGCAGACTTTGATGGAATGGTCTGGGGGCGTCATGTCGCATTTGGAGAGCCCCTGATGCGCCTAAACAGTGGAAACCCCCCACAAGTGACCCCATTTTGGAAAATAGACCCCACAAGGAACTTGTCTAGATGTGTGGTGAGCACTTTGAACCCCGAAGTGCTTCACAGAAGTTTATAACGCACAGCCGTAAAAATAAAAAATCCTTTTTTTTTTTGCAAAAATGATTTTTTTGCCCCAATATTTTATTTTTACAAGGGTAACAGGAGAAATTGGACCCCAAAAGTTGTTCTCCAATTTGTCCTGAGTACGCTGATATCCAATATGTGGGAGAAAACTACTGTATGGTACACGTTGGGGCTCGGAAGGGAAGTAGTGACGTTTTGGATTGCAGACTTTGATGGAATGGTCTGGGGGCGTCATGTCGCATTTGGAGAGCCCCTGATGCGCCTAAACAGTGGAAATCCCCAACAAGTGACCCCATTTTGGAAAATAGACCCCACAAGGAACTTATCTAGATGTGTGGTGAGCGCTATGAAGCCCCAAGTGCTTCACAGAAGTTTATAATGTACAGCCGTAAAAACAAAAAAATATTTTTTTTTGTACAAAAATGATATTTTCGCCCCCAGTTTTTTATTCTCCCAAGGGTAGCAGAAGAAATAGGACAAATTGCACAATAACTCTTGGGGTCCAGAGTACGCTGATACCCTATATGTGGGGATAAACTACTGTTTGGACGCATGGCAGAGCTGAGAAGTGAAGGAGCACCGTTTGACTTTTTCAACGCAGAATTGGCTGGAATTGAGATCAGACGCCATGTCACATTTGGAGAGCCCCTGATGTGCCTAAACAGCTGAAACCCCCCAATTCTAACTCCAACCCTAACCCCAACACACCCCTAACCCTAGTCCCAACCCTAACCACAAACCTAACCCTAACACACCCCTAATCCCAACCCTAACCCTAATCCTAACTTTAGCGCCAACCCTAACCCTAACTTTAGCCGCAACCCTAACCCTAACCCTAATGGGAAAATGGAAATAAATACTTTTTTTTAATTTTATTATTTTTCCCTTACTAAGGGGGTGATAAAGGGGGGTTTGATTTACTATTTATAGCGGGTTTTTATGATTGGCAGCTGTCACGCTAAAAGACACTTTTTATTGCAAAAATAGTTTTTGCATCATCACATTTTGAGAGCTATAATTTTTACATATTTTGGCCCACAGAGTCATATGAGGTCTTATTTTTTGCGGGACGAGTTGACGTTTTTATTGGTACCATTTTTGAGCACGTGACGTTTTTTGATCACTTTTTATTTCGATTTTTGGGAGGTTAGAATGAACAAAAATCAGCAATTCATGAATTTCTTTTGGGGGAGGCGTTTATACCGTTCCGCGTGTGGTAAAATTGATAAAGCAGTTTTATTCTTCGGGTCAGTACGATTATGGCGATACCTCATTTATATCATTTTTTCATGTTTTGGCGCTTTTATAGAATAAAAACAATTTTATATAAAAAATAATTATTTTTGCATCGCTTTATTCTGCGAGCTATAACTTTTTTATTTTTTCGCTGATGATGCTTTATGATGGCTCGTTTTTTGCGGGACAAGATGACGTTTTCAGCGGTACCATGTTTTTTTATATCGGTCTTTTTGATCGCGTGTTATTCCACTTTTTGTTCGGCGGTATGATGATAAAGCATTGATTTTTTGCTTCGTTTTTTTTTTTTTTTTTAAGGGGTTCACTAAAGGAGTTAACTAGTGGGACAATTTTATAGGGGGGGTCGTTACGGACGCGGAGATACCAAATATGTGTACTTTTATTGTTTTTTTTTTTTTATTTACAGGAAGAAGTGAATTTATTGGGGAATATTTTTTTTTTTTTTTATTTATTTTGGATTTTTTTTTACACATGTTTATTTTTACTTTTTTAACTTTTTTACTTTGTCCCAGGGTGGGACATCACAGTATTTTATCAGATCGCTGGTGTGACAGTGTGCACAGCACTCTGTCACACCAGCGATCGCACAGGCATAGATGCAGGCTTCTCAGTGCCTGCTCTCGGCAGGCACTGAGGTAGCCACCTCCCTCCAGGACCCCGGCGCCATCTTGGATCCGGGTCCTGGGAGGGAGGAAGCCCTCAGAACAGCGCGATCACATCGCGCTGCTCTGAGGGTCTCAGGGAGGCGCGCAGGGAGCCCCCACCCTGCGCGATCCTCCCCTGTGCCCCCAGTACACACGCGATCATGTTTGATCGCGGTGTGCAAGGGGTTAATGTGCCGGGAGCGGTCCGTGACCGCTCCTGACACACAGTCATGGGTGTCAGCTGTGATAATCAGCTGACACCCGGCGGCGATTAGCTGCGCTCCCCTCAGGAGCGCAGCTGATCGCCTATGACGTACTATCCAGTCCCCGGTCATACGGGCCCAGGTACCATGGACGGGATAGTACGTCCGATGGCAGTAAGGGGTTAAAGTTGACTTCAGGATTTAAACATTCATAAAATGTTGTTTTCAGATCATCCTGAGTGTCAGATTGTCACAAAATGGACAGCGACACACATATTGATCAGAACTAGAGATGAGTGGTGTTCGAAGCGAACTGTTCGCCAATTTCAAATTCGAGCTGTTTAACGAACCCGAACGATTTTGAAAAAATCCGGCTGTTCGAGGTTATGTTCGATACTGTTCGTGCACCTAAATCGACACTGGATTTTTTCACAGTAATGCTGAGAATCACTGTTAATACACAGTTTGAGTGTACAGCAGGGCAGGGGGAGGGGCATGGGATGGATCTCTGCTGAAATAATGAAGATCTCCATTTTTTTTTCTCTTTCCCGCATTTCCAGTGGGCGGTGCAGTCTGTCAGCCTATCCGCAGCGCACACACGGAGCGAGGTGCTTTTTTTTCCACAAGCAAGGGCATGTGTCATTGGCTGTGTATGTCACATGTCCTTGCCCTATAAGACCCAGCCATTTCCCCCCTCGCCACCATTTTCTCACTGCTGCAGCACAGTGTTAGACGGCACTGCTGCTGCTGTTAGCGCTATCGTTCTAACAGTGACTGTGAAGCGAATTTGCAGTTAGACAGGAAGGTTTAGGGAGTAGGGAGGGACTAGTTTGCAATTGCAGCCCTTTTAAGGGCTAGGTTACAGCAGTTCCTAGCACTTTTAGCAGGCAGGTCTGTGCTCTATAAAGACAGATAGGTCAACTTGAGAGTAGTGACTATTTGTAATTCCAGCCCTTTTGAGGGCTAGGTTACATCAGTTGCTATCACTTTTTGCCAGCTCCACCAGCATTGAAATACTCTTAATTTTTTGCTGCATCTTGCCTGTAATATAATTGTGGGCATAGTAGCAGTCTGTGGTACTCATTGTATTAGCCCATCTATACAAAGCTCCACCAGCGTTGAAATACTCAGAATTTTTTGCTGCATCTTGCCTGGACAATAATTGTGGGCATAGTAGCAGTCTGTGGTACTCATTCTATTAGGCAATCTATACAAAGCTCCACCAGACTTAAAAAAAAAAAGAATTTTTATCTGCATCTTGCCTGGACAATAATATTGGGCATAACAAACAGAGGACAAAATGGAGTTTTTCTTTACCAAAAGTGTAAAAAGTTTTATTAGCCCAAATAAGGCAATGTAACAATAAACATTAGAATACAAACGATGTGTGTTAAAAAAGACACCAGAACACCTGGCAAGCAATAAGCACCATCGACATAGAAAACAATGTACAAAACTTAGTTATGTCAAGAGGAACACACCCGTATAGAGAACAATCAATGTGGACCCTGTTCAGAGAATTCCATGGTTGGAGATCCCTCTAACATTGGTGATAGTGCGTATCCCAAATACACCGCAATCCCATAAGCGATCATAAGATATCCCAATACTAAATCAGGAAGCAGGGTGTACCATTGGTAACAGAGAATATCCCAAACACACCGCGATCCCATAAGCGGTCATAAGGTATCCCAATATTAAATCAGGAAGCGGGGTGTAAGGAAAAGAGGGGGTCCTCACCAGGTGCTGCCGGCTATGTGACAAGTCCCCGACGCGCGTTTCGCTGCCGTTCGCCTCACTTTCTCAAGGGGAAAAAGCGAGGCGAACGGCAGCGAAACGCGCGTCTGGGACTTGTCACATGGCCGGCAGCACCTGGTGAGGACCCCCTCTTTTCCTTACACCCCGCTTCCTGATTTAATATTGGGATACCTTATGACCGCTTATGGGATCGCGGTGTGTTTGGGATATTCACTGTTACCAATGGTACACCCTGCTTCCTGATTTAGTATTGGGATATCTTATGATCGCTTATGGGATTGCGGTGTATTCGGGATACGCACTGTCACCAATGTTAGAGGGATCTCCAACCATGGAATTCTCTGAACAGGGTCCACATTGATTGTTCTCTATACGGGTGTGTTCCTCTTGACATAACTAAGTTTTGTACATTGTTTTCTATGTCGATGGTGCTTATTGCTTGCCAGGTGTTCTGGTGTCTTTTTTAACACACATCGTTTGTATTCTAATGTTTATTGTTACATTGCCTTATTTGGGCTAATAAAACTTTTTACACTTTTGTAAAGAAAAACTCCATTTTGTCCTCTGTTTGTTGTGCATTTGTGATATGGAGATATATGTAGTAATTTGGTGAACTGGGTTCACAGCTACATTATTATAAATCTGGATATGTGGTCATTAATAATTTTGGGCATAGTAGCAGTCTGTGGTACTCATTCTATTAGGCCATCTATACAAAGCTCCACCAGCCTTAAAAAAAAAAAGAATTTTTATCTGCATCTTGCCTGGACAATAATTTTGGGCATAGTAGCAGTGTGTGGTACTCATTCTATTAGGCCATCTATACAAAGCTCCACCAGCCTTAAAAAAAAAAGAATTTTTATCTGCATCTTGCCTGTAGAATAATTTTGGGCATAGTAGCAGTGTGTGGTACTCATTCTATTAGGGCATCTATACAAAGCTCCACCAGCCTTAAAAAAAAAAAGAATTTTTATCTGCATCTTGCCTGTAGAATAATTGTGGGCATAGTAGCAGTGTGTGGTACTCATTCTATTAGGCCATCTATGCAAAGCTCCACCAGCCTGAAAAAAAAATAAAGAGAATTTTTATCTGCATCTTGCCTGGACAATAATTTTGGGCATAGTAGCAATGTGTGGTACTCATTCTATTAGGCCATCTATACAAAGCTCCACCAGCCTTAAAAAAAAAAAAAGAATTTTTATCTGCATCTTGCCTGTAGAATATTTGTGGGCATAGTAGCAGTGTGTGGTACTCATTCTATTAGGCCATCTATAAAAAGCTCCACCAGCCTTAAAAAAAAAAGAATTTTTATCTGCATCTTGCCTGTAGAATATTTGTGGGCATAGTAGCAGTGTGTGGTACTCATTCTATTAGGCCATCTATAAAAAGCTCCACCAGCCTTAAAAAAAAAGAATTTTTATCTGCATCCTGCCTGGACAATAATTTTGGGCATAGTAGTAGTGTGTGGTACTCATTCTATTAGGCCATCTATACAAAGCTCCACCAGCGTTGAAATACTCATAATTCTTTGCTGCATCTTGCCTGTAATATAATTATGGCCATAGTAGCAGTCTGTGGTACTCATTGTATTAGGCCATCTATACAAAGCTCCACCAGTGTTCAAATGCTAAGAATTTTTTGCATCCATCGTTTTTTGTGCAAACAACTCCAGAGTTGTCAATTAGGTAACTACCAAAATGAGTGGCAAAAGGCCTGCTGCTGGGGGAAAGGGGAATAGGCGTGTTGGGAAGGGAAAAAAATGTTGTGTCCGTGGGGTAGGTGTTAAAGCAACAGTAACATCTGCAGAAGAAAGACCATCTTCCAGCCAAACTAAGATGTCTACTTCTTTTAGTGGACAATGTGGTACGATCCCTTTCTTACGGGCACGCCCATCGCTACAAATTCCAGATGAGGCACAAAAACAGCAGGTGCTTCAACAGATATCAAGTGCTCCTTTAAGTTGGCTCTCCTACACCTCAACTTCAACATCACAAAATCCTCAGAGGTGTCAACCCAATCGCACTTGCTTCCTCACAGCTCCAAAGTCTCCAGAGGCCCGTCTGAGTATGGGGTAGAACAGATGGTTGAGTCTGCAGAGCTGTTTACTCATACTATAGCCTGGGAATCAGAGGTCGTCTCTACAGTTTCTGTGAATCCAAACGAGGAAATGATCTGCACTAATGCCCAGAATGTTTATGAGTCGGATCCAGGACCAGATGAAGAAGGTTCTGAGCATAATGTAGACCCTCATTCCCAAACTGTAACTCTTGTTGGTGGAGACAATGAGGAAGACGATGATGAGACTCAAATACCTGATATGAGCGACAACTTGAGTTTTGTGTCAGGGCAGGAAGAGGTTGGCTCTGAGGACGACGGGTGTGAGAACACACAGGGTGATGATGACGAGGTTGCAGATCCCACTTACTGTCAACCCACAGTCAGACAGTCGATGAGGTCAGCAGAGGAGGTGGAGGAGGATTCGAGTGATGACGAGGTCAGGGTGCGCCTTCCTGGACAGAGACGTAGTACTGGAAGCACGTCACCAACAGCATACTCAACCACAACTCTGCCTCTGACCACAAGTCAAGGTGGCTTCAGGTCGCATGGGTTCTAAGCCTTGCATAGCCTGGGCATTTTTTAACATCGATAAGGATGAGCCAACTCGTTTGATCTGTAACATTTGTGACCAAAAGCTAAGTAGAGGCCAAAAAATCCATAGTTTGAGTACTTCATGCATGAACCGTCACATGGATATGAAGCATAAGTTGCAGTGGCAAGCTCACTGTGCTACAATGTGGCCTAGCGGGCCGGCCCAACCACCGTCTGCCCCATCTTGTGCATCCGCAACTGTGGCCTCTTCATCCTCTGTGACTGGGGGGACAGCAGTCAGACCTGTTTTGAGACTCAGACCTGGCACCTCTTTACCAGCAACAGTCAGTCAGATTGGCAGGTCATCAGTTCATTTGGAAGTGGAAACACCAGCTGGTGTTGAGCGCTCTCCGACATCGAGAGCACCACCTTTGGATCAAGGCAACCTAAATTTTGCACCTGCATCTTCCTCACAGACAGTCAGTTGTCCGGGGACACCCTACTCAACCCCGATTACGCACAACAGCCAGCCCTCGGTCCCTCAGATGTGGACAAGTAAAAGACCATTTCCTCCTAGCCATGAGAAAGCTAAGAGGTTGAATTTCACCATCTGCAAGCTCTTGGCTACAGAAATGCTGCCTTTCCGCCTTGTGGACACAGAGGATTTTCGAGACCTTATGTCCGTCGCAGTGCCCCAGTACCAGATGCCCAGTCGGCACTACTTCTCAAAGAAAGGTGTGCCTGCGCTCCACCAGCATGTCGCACACAACATCACGCTTCTTTGAGAAACTCAGTGTGTGACAAGGTGCATTTCACCACAGACACTTCTACGAGTAGGCATGGACAGGGGCGTTACATGTCGCTGACTGGGCACTGGGTAACTATGGTGACAGTAGGACAAGGGGCTGCTGTCCAAGTCTTGCCATCCCCATGAGTTGTGCGTCAATCCTCTTTATCTCGAAGTTCCTCCACTGCTTCTGCCTCTTCAACCTCCTCTCGGTCCTCCACCTGAACCCAAAGCCTGTCTGGTCATGCCACGGGCTTTCTAACTGCGCAGAAGGTATCCTGCACACCTCCTTGCTATGCTGGCAGAAGGGCTCAACGTAATCAGGCAGTTTTTACATTGAAATGTCTGGGAAATGTGAGTCACACAGCTGAGGAGTTGTGGTCAGCTATGGAGAACCAGTTTCATGAATGGTTGTCTCCACTGGACCTGCAACCAGGAAAGGCCGTGTGCGACAATGCCGCAAACCCGGGTGCGGCCCTTCGCCGGGGCAATGTCACACACGTGCCTTGTATGGCTCATGTGTTGAACCTGGTTGTCCAGCAATTTTTAGTCCACTATCCCAGACTACATGGCCTTCTGCAGAGGGCACGGTCACTGTGTGCTCACTTCTGCCATTCGCATCCCGCAGCTCAGCGACTTACATCTCTACAGAAGTCGTTGGGTCTGTCACTTCACCGGCTAAAATGCGATGTGCCAACATGGTGGAATGCAACTCTGCACATGTTGCAGCGACTGTGGCAGCACCGACAAGCCCTGGTGCAATACGTTCTGAATTATAGCCTGGGCCAAGGAGATCCAGAGGTGGGGCAAATCACGCTGGAGGAGTGGTCTCAGATCAGGGACCTATGCACCCTTCTGCACAGTTTTGAAATGGCCACGAAGATGTTTAGTGCTGATGATGCCATTTTCAGCGTGACTATTCCGGTGATTTACATGCTGGAGCACATGTTAAACAGAATTCGGAGTCAGGTGGTGGAACAAGAGGAGGTGGAGGAAGTAGAGGAGGAGGAGTTGTATGCGGAAGGGCTAACATCTGCAAGGTCCAGATGGTCGGCAGCACCAAGGCGGCTGGCATGGGAGGGTGGGGGGGGGATTAAACAGGGCGCATGGTAGCAGCCGAACTAGTGAGAAAGGTGCAGGAGCCCAGGAAGAAGTGAAGGACGAACTGGCGATGGGCATGGAAGACTCATCAGATGAAGGAGACCTTGATCACATTTCTGTTGTGCGAGGTTGGGGGAGAGGGTAGAGGAAGGAAGCTTGATTCGTACCTCGCCACCAACACAACAGGGACTTGGTGCTTCTGGATGCGCAAGACACATGAGTGCCTTCGTGCTGCACTACCTGCAACATGACCCTCGAATTGTCAGAATTCGAAATAATCCTGACTACTGGGTAGCCACACTATTAGATCCCCGGTACAAAAGTAAATTTGCCTAAATAATTCCTGCCATAGAAAGGGATTCACGCATGCAGGAATATCAGCAGAGACTGTTGCAGAATCTTACATGTGCTTTTCCACAAAACACCAGTGGTGCACGTAGTGAATCTCACAGTTCTAACTTGCCTACCGTGGGACTGTCGAGTCTTCAGCACTCAAACCGTAACAGAAACACAGTATCTGCTGGTGTTAACAGCAATTTTGCGGAATCCTTTCACCAGTTTTTTAGCCCATCCTTTGCAAGGCCACAGCAGACAAGAAGTCAGACACATAGTCAACGCCTAGAGACGATGGTACAGGAGTATCTCCAACTGAACATTGTAGCCATGACTGTGTCACTGGACCCTTGCTCTTTTTGGGCTTCCAATCTGGATAAATGGCCGGAGCTCGCCATTCATACCTTGGAGATCTTGTCATGCCCCGCAGCCAGTGTTCTCTCTGAACGTGTGTTCAGCGCTGCTGGTGGTGTTCTGACAGACAAGCGCACGCGGCTGTCCACTGAGAATGTAGACAGACTCACGTTCATAAAGATGAACAAATCATGGATCCACATGGACTTTTCTACACCTGTGTCATCCTAGGGAGAGTAAAAGATTGAGGATTTGGTAAAATCACCTCACCAACCATTTTAAGCTTTCAAATTACTAATAATTTTTAGCTGCATCTAGGCCGGAAAATATTTTTGGGCCTGTAGCAGTGTATGGTACTCATTCTATTAGGCCATCTATACTAAGCTCCACCAGCTTTCAAATTAAGACGAATTTTTAGCTGCATCTTGCCTGGAAAATAACTTTGGGCCTGTAGCAGTGTGTGGTACTCATTCTATTAGGCCATCTATACTACTAAGCTCCGCCAGCTTTCAAATTAATAATAATTTTTGTTCTCTCTGAACGTGTGTTCAGCGCTGCTGGTGGAATGTTGAGTCTGACAGATAAGCCACGCGGCTGTCCACTGAGAATGTAGACAGACTCACGTTCATAAAGATGAACAAATCATGGATCCGAAAGGACTTTTCTACCCCTGTGTCATCCTGGGGAGAGTAAAAGCTTGAGGATTTGTTCAAATCACCTCACCAACCGTTTTAAGCAACTCTGGGGCAATTGATGCTACTTAAGTGGTGTCTGTGCCCCAAATTTTTGGAAAAAATGGAGACTCTTTTTGGAGTCCCCTTGCTGTGTTTTACGTGACGTTGGCATCGTCAATTACAGGTGGGTTGGGTCTTTCCCCACCCCCCTTTTAACCGTAAGAAACTACATACACTATGGCTTGGGTAACACAGATGGTTGATTGTGAAGAGCTGTTTACTCATACTATAGCCTGGGAATCAGAGGTCTGCTCCAAAGCTTGAGTGTCTGCTAGTCAGTGGAGTAGCCACCGGCTGTAGGTCTAATTACAAATTTTTAACTGCATCTAGCCCAGACAATAATTTTGGGCCTAGTAGCAGTGTCTGCTAGTCAGCGGATTAACCCAGCTGTTAAGCAAGCTACACCACCTGTACTTCGGACACTTTATTTTTTTCAAAGGAAATGCTTCGGGCCCCCGGGATGATCAGTGAAGAACTTTGGGGAGGCACCCCAAGGCACAGGGGCTGTGACTGGCGGTAGGACAACTTGCGGTGGACCGCCAAGCTCGATCCTTATAAAAGCTTTTTAACTGCAGCAGCTTTACTGGACGCTACTGAAGCTGGAATTACCATGGCTGCTGGCATGAGACTTACCCTCCAATAGATCCTTGTAAAAGGATTTAAAGTGTACTCATTCAAATTAGAGAGATAATTTAAATTAAAAAGATTAGACCTGCCTTCACCGCAGGGGGGCTCGCCAGACCCACCAGTGGACAGGCACCAGAATTGGGAGAGGGGGGCTGGCCGTCAGGGTCCACTGCAGGTCTGGCACAAACCTGGCGACACGCAGGTCGCACGGGCAGGCACTTTTTTGGTTTTAGAAGGGCATGACATGCCTATATCTGTGTTTCCCCCTCCTTTTACTCCTCCTCTTTTCTTTTCGCATGACTATATGTACTTGTCACTTTTCCATGTGTTCGTTGTGTCTTCTGAGCAATTTGTCAGCTTTTGGACACCTTTGAAGTGTTTTCTATGTGTTTCTATGTGTTTTGGTTTGCCTGCCATTGGTTTTAACGGTGTTCGATGGTGTTCGACGAACTGTTCGTTGAACACACGGCTGTTCGGCGAACCGAACTCAAACACTACGGGGGTGGCTCATCACTAGTTATAACTCTGGAACGTTTCAACGGATCTTCGCAATTCTGTGAATGTTTTCTAGTGACATATTGTACTTCACGTTAGTGGTAAAATTTCTTCAATAAAACTTGCGTTTATTTTTTAACAAAATGCAAATATGGCGAAAATTTTGAAAATTTTGCAATTTTCAAACTTTGAATTTTTATTCTCTTAAAACAGAGAAATATGTCACACAAAATAGTTAAGAAATAACATTTCCCACATGTCTACTTTACATCAGCACGATTTTGGAACCAAAATTTTTTTTCGTTAGGAAGTTATAAGGGTTAAAAGTTGAACAGCGATTTCTCATTTTTACAACAAAATTTGCAAAGTCATTTTTTTACGGACCAACTCACATTTGAAGTCACTTTGAGGGGTCTATATGGCAGAAAATGCCCAAAAGTGACACCATTCTTAAAACTGCACCCCTCAAGATACTCAAAACCACATTCAAGAAGTTTATTAACCCTTCAGGTGCTTCACAGGAGCTGAAGCAAGGTGGAAGGAAAAAATTAACATTTAACTTTTTAGTCACAAAAATGATCTTTTACAAACATATTTTTATTTTCACAAGGGTAAAAGGAGAAAATGGACAGATAAAGTTGTTGTACAATTTCTCCTGAGTACGCCAATACCCCATATGTGGGGGAAAACCACTGTTTGGGCGCACGGCAAAGCTCGTAAGGAAAGGAGTGCCATTTGACTTTTTCAAACCAAAATTGGCTGGAATTGAGATTGGACGCCATGTCGTGTTGGGAGAGCCCCTTATGCACCTAAACAGTGGAAACCCCAAAAGTGATACCATTTTGAAAACTAGAACCCCTATTGAACTTATCTAGATCTGTTGTGAGCACTTTGAACCCCCAAGTGTTTCACAAAAGTTTATAATGCCTGGTTGTGAAAAAAAAAAAAAAAAACAATTTTCCACAAAAATTATTTTTTAGTCACCAATTTTTGACTTTTCCCAAGAAAATTGGACCCCAAAAGTTGTCCAATTTGTCCTGAGTACACTGATACCCCATATGTGGGGGGAAGCTGTTTGGGTGCAGGCAGGGCTTGGAAAGGAAGTAATAACATTTTGGAATGCAGACTTTGATGGGTGTCATGTTCCTTTTGCAGAGCCCCAGATGTGCCTAAACAGTGGAAACCCCCCACAAGTGACCCCATGTTGGAAACTAGACCCTCTAAGGAACTTATCTAGATCTGTGGTGAGCACGTTGAACCCCCAATTGCTTCACACAAGTTTATAATGCCCGGGCATGAAAATAAAAAATCCTATTTTTTTCCCACAAAAATTATCTTTTAGTCATCAATTTTTATTTTCCCAAGGGTAACGAAAGAAATTGGACCACAAAAGTTGTCCAATTTGTCCTGAGTACGCTGATACCCCATATGTGGGGGGGAACCACTGTTTGGGCGCACGGCAGAGCTCGAAATGAAAGGAGCACCATTTGACTTTTTCCAACCAAAATTGGCTGGAATTGAGATTGGAAGCCATGTTGCGTTTGGATAGCCCCTGATCTGCCTAAACAGTGGAAACCCCTCACAAGTGACCCCATTTTGAAAACTAGACCCCCTGTGGAATTTATCTAGAGCTGTGGTGAGCACTTTGAACCCCCAAGTGCTTCACACAAGTTTATAACATAGAGCCGTAATATTAAAAAATATTTTTTTTCCACAAAAATGATCTTTTCACCCCAATTTTTATTTTCCCAAGGGTAACAAGGCCCAAAAGTTATTGTGCAATTTGTCCTGAGTACACTGATACCCCATATGTGGGGTAAACAACTGTTTGGGTTTATGGCAGAGCTCGGAAGGGAAGGAGCGCCGTTTGACTGTTTCAAAGCAGAGTTGGCTGGACGCCATGTCGTGTTTGGAGAGCCCATGATGTGCCTAAACAGTGGAAACCCCCCACAAATGACACCATTTTGGAAACTAAACCCCTCTAGGAACTTATCTAGATGTGTGGTGAGAACTTTTAACCCCAGTTGTTTCACCAAAGTTTATAACACCCGAGCATGAAAATAAAAAAATCATATTTTTTCCACAAACATGATCATTTAGTCCCCAACTTTTTATTTTCCCCAAGGGTAACAGGAGAAATTGGACCCCAAAAGTTGTTGTCCAATTTGTCCCGAGTACGCTGATACCCTATATGTGGGAGAAAACTACTGTATAGGCACACGTCGGGGCTCGGAAGGGAAGTAGTGACGTTTTGGATTGCAGACTTTGATGGAATGGTCTGCGGGCATCATGTCGCATTTGGAGAGCCCCTGATGTGCCTAAACAGTGGAAACCCCCCACAAGTGACCCCATTATGGAAAATAGACCCCCCCCAAGGAACTTATCTAGATGTGTGGGGAGAACTTTGAACCCCCAAGTGCTTCACAGAAGTTTATAACGTACAGCCATAAAAACAAAAAAATCATTTTTTTTTTACAGAAATGATTTTTTCACCCCAATATTTTATTTTCACAAGGGTGACAGATGAAATTGGACCCCAAAAGTTGTTGTCCAATTTGTCCTGAGTACGCTGATACCCCATATGTGGGAGAAAACTACTGCATGGGCACACGTCGGAGCTCGGAAGGGAAGTAGTAATGTTTTGGATTGCAAATGTGCCTAAACACTGGAAACCAACCACAAACCAACCACAAATGACCCCATTTTGGAAACTAGACCACTCAAGGAACTTATCTAGATGTGTGTGGAGAACTTTGAACCCACAAGTGCTTCACAGAAGTTTATAAGGTAGAGCCATAAAAATAAAAAAATCATAATTTTTTCCACAAAAATGATATTTTCCGCCCCAATTTTTTATTTTCCCAAGGGTAGAGAAGAAATTAGACCCCAAGAGTTATTTTGCAAGTTGTCCCGAGTACCTGATACCACATATGTGGGGGTAAACTACTGTTTGGGCTCATGGCAGAGCTCAGAAGGGAAGGACCACCGCTTGACATTTTTCAACGCAGAATTGGCTGGAATCAGACGCCATGTCACATTTGGAGAGCCCCTGATGTGCCTAAACAGTGGAAACTCCCCAATTCTAACACCAACCCAAACCCCAACACACCCCTAAACATAATCCCAACCCTAATCATAACCCTAACCACAAACCTAACCATAACACACCCCTAATCCTAATTCTAACTTTAGCCCCAACCCTAACCCTAATGGGAAAATGGAAATAAATACATTTTTTTAATTTTATTATTTTTCCCTAACTAAGGAGGTGATAAAGGGGGGTTTGGTTTACTATTTATATCGGGTTTTTATGATTGGCAGCTGTCGCACGCTAAAAGACACTTTTATTGCAAAAAATAGTTTTTGCTTCACCACATTTTGAGAGCTATAATTTTTGCATATTTTGGTCCACAGAGTCATGTGAGGTCTTATTTTTTGCAGGACGAGTTGACGTTTTTATTGGTACCATTTTTGGGCATGTGACATTTTTTGATCGCTTTTTATTACAATTTTTGGGAGATTAGAATGAACAAAATCAGCAATTCATTAATTTCTTTTGGGGGGGGCGTTTATACCGTTCCGCGTGTGGTAAAATTGATAAAGCAGTTTTATTCTTCGGGTTAGTACGATTATGGCGATACCTCATTTGTATCATTTTTTTATGTTTTGGCGCTTTTATACAATAAAAACAATTTTATATAAAAAATAGTTATTTTTGCATCGCTTTATTCTGCGAGCTATAACTTTTTTATTTTTTCGCTGATGATGCTGTATGGCGGCTTGTTTTTTGCGGGACAAGATGACGTTTTCAGCGGTACCACGTTTATTTATATCCGTCTTTTGATCGCGTGTTAGTCCACTTTTTGTTCTGCGGTAGTGTTGAGCGATAGTGCTCGATATCTAAAAATATCGTATCGAAATTGTATCGCCGATAGCACTAAATATCGTCGATATCCGATTTCGATACCGGAAGTCCAATGTAAGTCTATGGGAACAAAATATCGCAACTAAAAAAAACCTTTATTTCCTTGTAAACACTAAATATACACACATAGAATACATATATATATATATATATATATATACATGTCATTGTGACATATATATATACATATATTTATAGTTTATACATTTCTACATAATAAAATAGACTCTGATTCAATTGCCGGGTAAAGCCGTGACATACCCCATAGAAGTCCTTGTAAACACTAAATATACACACATAGAATACATATATATATATACATGTCATTGTGACATATATATATACATATATTTATAGTTTATACACTTCTACATAGTAAAATAGACTCTGATTAATTGCCGGGTAAAGCCGTGACATACCCCATAGAAGTCGACGGGCTCGGTGCCGAGTACCCCAAAAACCTCTGGCTCTGTGCGACTCAACTTGGGCGTCACGAACAGGATTCTGTAGCTCGCTATAAGCGAGTCCTGTGTGCCTGAATTGAACTGGTTTTGTGCTTGAGAATTGCTAAAATCATCAGAGAATGTATTTGCCATTTTTCCGCCATATCTGCGTCACGACGAGGCACTGGTGAAGAAGAAGGGCGTGCTCTTCGTGGGTGTACACTCACTCAGTGGCGTGAAAACGATGGCCGACCACTCTAAATGGTACTGCAATGTAAGATCGTGCCCCACAGCTCTTCAGTTCCGCCTCCTCATCCTCCTCAGTGTGCGGAAACTAACACGAAGGTCCCGCCTCCCTACAAAAGAGGGGCCCTCTCCAGATGCTAATGACACATGTGACTTGGCAGAGATGGCTAATGGACACGAGCAGAAGTGTGAAGGGATGGAGCAGTCAGAGCTCTCCCCCCACGGAAGCGACCCGATCGCCATGGAACCACCGTTGGGCACCCGGCATGGAAACCCTCCTACGCTGCAAGAAGCGGAGGATACCCTAAGAGGCCTGGCCCGGCACCGGGAGGAGGTCGCCAGGATGGAAGCCAGCTGGCATGTCCTAAAACTAAACTTGGAGCAGCGCCAATCCCTCTTACCTGAAGTGTCTGTACCGGAAGGTGAGGCACCCGTTCTAGTAGAGGAGTCCGTGCGGGCATCCCAGCCCTTGCAATGTGATCTGGTTGACGTTGTCGCAGTGGAGGCACCCGTTCGTGCAAAAAACGCTGCACGGCAGCACCCCAGATCCCGCTGTCTGCCCCCGTCGCTGAGACAGAAGAAGCGACACCCGTCCTCATGGAGGAGGCCGCGCAGGCACCAGAGCACTACCTGCCTGTACCGGAGCCCCGACAGTCATCTGTTCCAGAGCCGGCTGCTTCCTCCGCAGGTGAGCGCCGCCAGGACTGGGGGGCGCCAGGAGAGCTGCCGCAAACCGGACACTGTAAGCTGCAGTTTGATGGTGGAGACATGGAGCTGCTGGTGGAGGAGAATTTCAACCGGCGTCAGGAGGAAGAGTGGAGACGTTGGGAGAAGGAAGCAGAGCGACAAAGGGAGCAGCGAGAATCCCAAAAACTTCGCCAACGTCAGCTGGAGAAGGACCGGGCAGATAAGGACCGGATGAGAAAAGATAAAAGTACGGTGAGGGAGCCGCGGCGTAAGGGTGCAGTACGGAGCTTTAAATTGAAAGGTGGTTGGGGCTTCATCCAGGAGCCTGGACTTTATTTAGAAGTTTTTGTGAACCGGCGGGACGTGGAGGCTCACCTCCCAGAAGGACACCCAGGGAGGGACCTGTTGCCAGGAGACTTGGTGACTTACACCCGACACTGGGGTTACAATGGATGGTACGCCCTAAATGTTACCAGGTGCGACCCCTACTCCCCAGAGTGTCAGGAACCTGTGAGACCCTCGGAGCCTTCAGCCTCCCACATCCAGGCCTCTGCAAAAGTGCCCACCCCACGCCGTAAATCTCCCCAGCCTCCCTCAGTGGTCTCCTCAGCAGCCCCAGCTATGGACATGATAAGTATAGCTGGCCCGTACCCGGCGCCTGTTAGGCCCCCTGGGGTCGTTCAGTCCGGGACATAGGGTTCCAGACCCGGAGGGAGATGAAAGAGGTGGCCACACAGACCCAGATAGCGGGTCACGACTTGACTGTACAGGCCACACGACGTCATCAGGTCCTGGTGGTCCTTGGTGCCTCGGATGTTTGGCAAGCATCAGAAGAGTACCAGGTGGTACCTGGAACACCCCTGCCAAAGAATTATAAATAACCCGGACAGGGTCACTGTATGTAAATAGTTAAATTGTTTATGTACCCGGACGGGTGAATGTTCATAAAAAAGTTTTTTAATTTAATAAAAAAAAAAAAAACACAGTTTTCATTACTTTTATTACAGTCTCATCCTGCGACGCCATCGATCTCCTGTAAAAAAATGAAAAAAAAAAAAAAAAAGTATACCACCTGACCGACGCAGTCCATAGTAACGAGTGTCCCACGACGATCCAGCTCTGCTACATCAGAATGACAGGCAGAGCCTGTCATCCCGGCGCAGCACAGCTGATTACCTGCTTCCCCGGCGGTGACGTCATCGGACTGCTTTACGGCTGGGATTACCCACCAGTCACTGCAGTTATCGCGAAAAACTGCATGTGACCGCCAGGGAGAAGATAATGGCGGCCATCAAGCAGTCCAGGACGTAACCGCCGGAGATCTTCTGCCAGGTAAGTGCCGCTGACTCCTGACAGACCCGACCGACGGACACTCACAGTGACAGTGACAAATCCGATTCCGGTATTCGATAAGACGAAAATATCGAAACGAATTATCGAAAGGCCGATAGAGCTAATATCGGCCGATAGCCGATATTTACATTATCGTATCGCTCAACACTATTCTGCGGTATGATGATAAAGCATTGTTTTTTGCTTTGTTTTTATTTATTTTTTTAAGGGGTTTACTAAAGGGGTTAACTAGTGGGACAGTTTTATAGGGTGGGTCGTTACGGATGCGGCGATACCAAATATGTGTACTTTTATTGTTTGTTTGTTTTTTTTTACATGAAGAAATGAATTTATTGGGAATATTTTTTTTTCTTTATTTGGGAATTTTTTTTTACATGTGTGATTTTTATTTTTTTTACTTTTTACTTTGTCCCAGGGTGGGACATCACAGTATAGGGTCAGATCGCTGCTATGACAGTGTGCTCAGCAGGCACTGAGGAAGCCGCCTCCCTGCAGGACCCGGCAGCCGTCTTGTAACCGGGGTCCTGCATTGAAGAGGCCTCAGAACAGCGCGGTCACATCGCGCTGTTCTGAGGGTCTCAGGGGAGCATGCAGGGAGCCCTCTCCCTGCGCGATGCTTCCCTGTGCCCCCGGTACACCGCGATCATGTTTGATCGTGGTGTGCCAGAGGTTAATGTGCCGGGTGTCAGCTGTGATAATCAGCTGACACCCGGCCGCGATCGGACGCGCTCCCCGGGGAGCGCGTCCGATCGCATGCAACGTACTATCCCGTCCATGGTCATACAGGCCCTGGTACCATGGACGGGATAGTACGTCGGATGGCAGAAAGGGGTTAGCCATTTTTTGTAAGGTGACTAGTATGCTTTCGGCTGTTGTCTCGCTGCATAACCCACGAGATTCAGTTCATGGACAGATGTGCTGACATTTTCCTTTAGAATTTAGTGATATAATTCAGAATTCATTGTTCCATCAAAGATATTCCAACCTGGAAACAGATGTAGTAAAACAGGCCCAAACAATGATATTACCACCACCAGGTTTTTATGCTATAGTGCAGTGCTTTTCTTTTTCCAAACTAACACTTCTCATTTAAACCAAAAAGTTCTATTTTGGTCTCATCCATAAGCAAAACATTGTTCAAAAAGCCTTCTGGCTTGTCCAGGTGATCTTTGGCAAACAGACAGATAGCAATGTTCTTCTTGCAGAGCATTAGCATTCCCATAGAAATACTGCTATGCACACTATTGTTGTTCAGTGTCCTCCTGATGGTGGACTCATTATCATTAACTAATGTGAGAAAGTCCTTTAGTTACTTTCAAGTTATCTTGGGTTCCTTTGTGACCTTGCAGACTACTATACGCTTTGCCCTTGGAGTGATCTTGCTGCTTGCCCACTCCTGGGAATGGAAATAATGGTCTTGAATTTCCTCCAACTGTGCATAACCTTTTCCAGCCTGATGAGCTTCAACAATTCTTCTGAAGTCCTCAGAAATCTCCTTTGTTTGTGCCATAATACACTTCCACAAACGTGCCGTGAAGATTAGATTTTGTTCTTTAAATGAAATATAGTAGGTTTATCAATTCACTCCTGATTGATATCCCAATAATTGAAAACACCAGACTTTTCAGAATTAAGTTATCTAATATTGGGTAATTTTCCATAGTATAAAAATGGCAAAGTCTAATATTTTTGAATCATTTGTTTGATTTGTTTCTTTTTACCCACTTTTAGGACTTGTGTTAAAATCTGATGTAGTTTCAGGTCAAATTTATGATGAAATATGGAAAATTTTGAAGGGTTCACAAATGTTTGAAGCACCACTGTAAGTAAGTGTCTGTGTGCATTGCCACGAAGATCGTCGCGGTTGCACATTTTGACTTCTCACAGCTGAGCTGCTGTTTCTTTGTGTTTGGCAGCTAGAGAGTTAATTCTGTCTGTGCTCGGTGCTGGGACTGGGTGCAGTTTCTCCCGGCTGCAATTGATTATTTGTTGATTGGTTTCCTTTAAATTCCTGGTTGTCTGCTTGGGAGTTGCCAGTGAAACCTTCATGCAGACCACAGATAGGAATGAATCTGTATAGACTTTAGTTGTGAGCTCCTTAGTTGTTCTAAGCTCAACTTGGTTAGAGTTTATTTCCCAGACCATTTATGTTCCTTTGGTGTTTGAGTGTGTATGCAAGCGAGTGTTATCCTGTCTGTCTTATATGTCTAATCTGTGTATTTAGCTGAGATCAGCCCATATCCCTTTGGTGGTAGTCAGGATCCTTCTTAGGACTGATTACAGGGTTCAGGGTCTGATAGGAGACAGGGTTAGGTTGGAGACTTGGACCTCTGAACCATTATCAGTACCTCCAAGGTGAGGGATTAGTTAGAACCCCAGTTTAGGGTCAGGTTAGATCCCGGTCCACCTCTTTCCTGTTTCAGCTCATCAAGTCCTCAAGATTAACCCTGAGTTCAGCAGATATCGTGTCAGGTAAATCTATTCTATACTTACATGCTGATGTTGCTATACTAGTTGTTGTATAGAGTGTTGTTCCTGTATTAATAGTTTACTGACATTGTATACATATCATTAGACAGCGTGACATTTTCACTGGCCATAAAAATTATCTCCAGTTACCATGGATCCAGTAGCCCAGCTGGCTCTGCAGTTGCAGGGATTATCCATGGAGCTGACGGACATTAAGTCCAAAGTTTTGTCTCCCCTGGAGCAAACCAGAGTTGAACCTAAAGTAGCTCTCCCGGACAGGTTCACTGGTGGGCGAGACAAATTTTTCACCTTCCGGGAGGCATGTAAATTGTATTTTCGGCTTCGGCCTCGATCATCAGGGAGTGAGGAGCAGAGAGTGGGAATTGTTATCTCACTTCTGCAAGGGGACCCTCAATCCTGGGCATTTTCCCTTCCTCCGGGATCCCCGGCTCTACTGTCTGTAGATCAATTTTTTACTGCCCTGGGATTGGTATATGATGACCCAGATCGGGTCTCTCTTGCTGAGACAAAATTACGTAAGATACAGCAGGGAGATCGTCCGGCAGAGGAATTTGCTTCTGAGTTTCGTAGATGGGCCACAGATACTCAGTGGAATGACCCAGCTCTTAGGAGCCAGTTTTGTCATGGGCTTTCTGATAAATTAAAAGACGTTTTGGCTCAGTATGAGTCTCCTCCTTCTCTGGAGGCTGCTATGGCCTTAGCTATCCGTACTGATAGACGGCTTCGGGAGAGGGGTGAGGTAACCCCACTCCCTGTTGTTTCTCCACCTACCACTAAAGTCCCTTATGTTGAGGTTCCCCTTGTCTGTTCGGATGAGCCTATGCAGTTGGGAGGGACATCATTTCGTAGGAGGGGATTGGCGGTACGCCGCAGGACTAGAAGATGTTTTTTCTGCGGGAAAGAGGGACATTTTGTTGGAGAATGTCCATCCCGTGCCTTGTTGAGCCAAAAGTCGCCGGAAAACTGTTAATCCCAGGTTGTGTGGTGGACGACAACCTGGGAGTATGTATTTCATCCGCCAGTTCTTCTCAGTTCCTTGTACCAGTGGAGGTGGTAGTTGGTACGAGAGTGGAGAGATTGTCTGTTCTTCTTGATAGTGGTTCCGGGGCTAATCTGGTTGACGCTCAGTTTGCTCAGGCTCAAGGTATGCATCTGAGTGTATTGGTCAAACCGATCCCTATATTCTCCATTGACGCCAGGCCTCTCGGCCAAGGTAGCTTTGTTCATGAGGTTCATAACATTGACCTTCGGGTAGGGGCAATACATAGGGAACAATTATCTTGTTATGTGTTGGAGGGTCTACCTACTCCCATTGTGTTGGGACTTCCTTGGTTGGTTAAACATAACCCTGTGATTAATTGGCAGTCCAGAGAAATAAGCCAATGGGGTGAGTTTTGCAAAAGCAACTGCATGAACACAGTCATCAGTGCGGTCGTGCCTAGTACATTGCCTCCTTTTTTGGAGGATTTTGGGGATGTTTTCTCTGAGGAGGGGTGTCAGGAGTTGCCTCCTCATCGCGTGTATGACTGCTCTATTAATCTCCTTCCTGATGCTAAGTTGCCTAAAGCTAGGTTGTATAATCTTTCTGGTCCTGAGAGGCAGGCTATGAAAGATTATATTTCTGAAAGTCTGGCCAAAGGGCATATTAGACCTTCATCTTCCCCAGTAGCCGCGGGGTTCTTCTTTGTGAAGAAGAAAGATGGAGGCCTACGCCCTTGCTTGGATTTCCGCAAACTTAATCGGATTACTGTTCGAGATCCGTATCCACTCCCTCTTATTCCTGATCTCTTCAATCAAATTGTTGGCGCCAAATGGTTTTCTAAATTGGATCTCAGGGGGGCGTATAATCTGATTAGGATAAAAGAGGGGGATGAGTGGAAAACGGCGTTTAACACGCCGGAGGGACATTATGAGAAGCTAGTCATGCCTTTTGGTCTGACTACTGCACCAGCAGTATTCCAACATTTTGTTAATGACATTTTTCGTCACCTTGTGGGGCTGTTTGTGGTTGTATATTTGGACGACATTTTAATTTACTCGCCAGATCTTGTGTCTCATCAGGAGCATGTGAGACAGGTGTTGCAGATCTTGCGAGACAATAAACTATACGCCAAACTGGAGAAGTGTGTATTTGCCGTACAGGAACTTCAGTTTTTGGGTTTTTTGGTGTCAGCCTCCGGTTTCCGTATGGACCCTGAAAAGGTGAGAGCAGTGCTTGAATGGGATCAGCCAGGGGATCTTAAGGCTCTGCAGCGTTTTTTGGGGTTTGCTAACTACTACCGGAAATTTATTTGTAATTTCTCATCTGTCGTCAAACCTCTCACTGACATGACAAGAAAAGGGACGGATTTTTCTAAATGGTCGGACAAAGCTTGCCAAGCCTTTTCCTCTTTGAAGAAATGTTTTGCTTCGGCACCCGTTCTCATCCAACCAGATGCATCTCAGCCGTTCATTGTGGAGGTGGATGCGTCTGACGTAGGGGTGGGTGCTATATTGTCCCAGGGTCCGTCCCCTGGTAAATGGCATCCGTGCGCTTTCTTTTCTAAGAAATTGTCGTCCGCCGAAAGGAATTATGATATCGGCAATAGGGAACTTTTGGCCATTAAGTTAGCTTTTGAAGAATGGCGTCACTTTTTGGAGGGGGCAGTCCACCCGGTTACCGTTATTACTGATCACAAGAACCTGTTGTATTTGGAATCCGCTAAGCGTCTGAATTCCAGACAAGCTCGATGGTCGTTGTTTTTTACCAGGTTTAATTTTGTCGTCACTTATCGCCCGGGGTCTAAGAATGTAAAGGCTGATGCCTTGTCTCGCAGTTTCCCAGGGGCCGGGAAAACGGATGACCCGAGTCCTATCCTTCAGGAGGGGGTGGTAGTGTCGGCTGTATTTTCTGAGCTTGAGGAGGAGGTGTTAGAGGCTCAGGGGACGCCCCTGCAGGACCTCCAGGGAGACTGTTTGTCCCAAATCTGTTGAGACAAAAGGTTATTGAGGCACATCATAATTCTGCTCTAGCAGGACATCCAGGGAGTAAGGCTACTTTAGATCTCCTTTCTCGCCGGTTTTGGTGGCCTAATGCTAATAAAGATGTTATAACTTTTGTCGCGTCATGTGGGGTGTGTGCTCGCTCTAAAACCCCTCATACCCGTCCATCTGGGACCCTTTTACCCTTGAAACTTCCGGAGCGTCCATGGACTCATTTATCTATGGACTTCATTACGGACCTTCCTCCGTCGTCAGGGAATACTGTCATACTGGTGGTTGTTGACAGGTTCAGTAAGATGGCACATTTCGTTGCTCTTCCTGCACTCCCTAATGCTAAAACTCTGGCGCAGGTGTTCATTAGGGAGATCGTTAGACTTCATGGGTTGCCTTCTGATGTGGTGTCAGATAGGGGGTCTCAGTTTGTGTCCAAATTTTGGAGGGCATTTTGTTTACGTCGGGGGATGCAATTGTCATTTTCCTCGGCTTTTCATCCGCAGACCAATGGTCAGACAGAGCGTCTGAATCAGAGCTTAGAGACATATCTCCGGTGTTTTGTCTCAGAGAACCAAGAGGACTGGTCTTCTTTCTTGCCTCTGGCAGAGTTCGCTCTTAACAACAGGCGGAGCGAGTCCACTGGTAAGTCCCCGTTTTTTGGGGCATATGGTTTCCAACCCCCGTTTTGTACTTTCAATGGGGGGGGCCCTTCTGGGGTTCCTGAGGAGGAGCGTTTCTCGTCGTCACTTGCTTCTGTGTGGAGAGGTGTATTGAATAATCTGAGTGCGATGGGGAACCGTTACAAACGTATGGCTGATAGGAGGAGAGTTTCTGGTCCAGATCTGAATGTGAACGATCTGGTATGGTTGTCTACCAGGAATATAAAACTTAAAGTGCCCTCCTGGAAACTGGGTCCCAGATTCATCGGGCCGTATAGGATCAGTTCCATAATTAATCCTGTGGCATTTCGTCTGGACCTCCCTCCTACGTTTAAAATTCATAATGTGTTCCACAAGTCATTACTTAAAAGGTATGTGGCACCAGTCATACCGTCACCTCTACCTCCTCCTCCTGTGTTGGTCAATGGTAACTTGGAATTTCAAGTATCAAAGATCATTGACTCACGTCTGAATCGCCGGTCCCTTCAGTACTTGGTGCATTGGAAGGGGTATGGTCCAGAGGAGAGGACGTGGGTCCCTGCGTCTGATGTTAACGCAGATCGTTTGGTTCGGACCTTCCACAGAACTCACCCGGGCAGGCCTGGCCCTGAGGGTCCGGAGGCCCCTCGTAGAAGGGGGGGTACTGTCATGTGTGCATTGCCACGAAGATCGTCGCGGTTGCACATTTTGACTTCTCACAGCTGAGCTGCTGTTTCTTTGTGTTTGGCAGCTAGGGAGTTAATTCTGTCTGTGCTCGGTGCTGGGACTGGGTGCAGTTTCTCCCGGCTGCAATTGATTATTTGTTGATTGGTTTCCTTTAAATTCCTGGTTGTCTGCTTGGGGAGTTGCCAGTGAAACCTTCATGCAGACCACAGATAGGAATGAATCTGTATAGACTTTAGTTGTGAGCTCCTTAGTTGTTCTAAGCTCAACTTGGTTAGAGTTTATTTCCCAGACCATTTATGTTCCTTTGGTGTTTGAGTGTGTATGCAAGCGAGTGTTATCCTGTCTGTCTTATATGTCTAATCTGTGTATTTAGCTGAGATCAGCCCATATCCCTTTGGTGGTAGTCAGGATCCTTCTTAGGACTGATTACAGGGTTCAGGGTCTGATAGGAGACAGGGTTAGGTTGGAGACTTGGACCTCTGAACCATTATCAGTACCTCCAAGGTGAGGGATTAGTTAGGACCCCAGTTTAGGGTCAGGTTAGATCCCGGTCCACCTCTTTCCTGTTTCAGCTCATCAAGTCCTCAAGATTAACCCTGAGTTCAGCAGATATCGTGTCAGGTAAATCTATTCTATACTTACATGCTGATGTTGCTATACTAGTTGTTGTATAGAGTGTTGTTCCTGTATTAATAGTTTACTGACATTGTATACATATCATTAGACAGCGTGACAGTAAGGCACCATATTATAGAGATATTCTCCTCTTGCAGGGGTTAAAGAGGTTTTCCCCTTTCAAAATTTTCTTTAGAAATTTGACCAACCATGATAAATATAAGAAAACGAGCAGGTACACTCACCTTTCCTCGGTCCTGCACTGCATCTCCTCCACTGATTCTGTAATTGTGTACAGGCTGCAAAGCTGACAGCATGTCTACAGCGCTGCAGCCTACCACTGTGAGTCGCACTTAGTACCAGGGCAATGGGGTACTCGGCACCGAGCCCATGAAAGTCTATGGGGTTTGTCACTGGCAGCAGGACTCGGTCCGTGGCCCTGGGCGCTCATACAATTGGGGATATTTACAGGGGATTTGTAATAGTTTGTGACGCCACCTGTGGCTTCTGGTCAATTGTACCAGCGCTGCTATAATGATCTTCACAGGGGATGTTATGGGGCAGCTGGGTGGTAAGCCTCCCACAGGTGAGACTGGTCCCTGGAAGTCTAAGGTGATGATGCAGGGTGTAGTAAGAATTCAGTCACACACAATGCAGCTTCTTTTCATACCTTTTACTGGTAGATGGTTCAAGCAGATCCCAGGGAGCTGGTCGGGGTGGAGAGTGCACATTCGGGTAACCGCTGAGCAGGTTAGAGGCCTCCTTTACTTCAAATGTAGGTGAGTCCAACTTGCCTGAAGCGAAGTTAACTCTGAATCTCCAGCTTTCTCAATAGCTGTACTGCCCGGCCAACATTGTGGTGGAGCCTTCTAAGTGGTGAAAACTAAGTCCTTACTTTTGTCGTGCACTTGACTCAAAGTCCCCGTTCTCCCTGACTCCGGTTACATATTGACACTTAGGGCTGCTCTCTGCGACCTGTAGTCCAGATGCCTCCGGTTTTCTTGTTACTAAGCTTGAAACTGTAGCAACGCTTCGGACCCCGGTGTCCGGCAATTTAGTGCAGGTAATCCAATACCTGTTGCACTTCTCTAACTTCTCCACTGCGCCCTTCGCCCTGCTTCACGCTCTTAACATAAGCACTTGTGGCTTTTGTGGAAAATGTCAGCTTACTCCAGAGCTCGCTGCACAGCTCTCAGTTTCCTCCAAAGTCCAGACTGGACTGAGACTGAATGGCTGCTCTGTCCTTAGACAGAAGCTAACAGACTGAAGTTCGACTGAACACTACTCCCCAAAGACTGATCTCTGACAGGAAACAACTCTGTCTCTGCCACGTGTCACTCCCTTTTATACCCCTGATGGGTGTGTCTAAAAGTGTGAGTGAAGTGAATGCATATCAAGCGTTGCTGTTACCTTCCTGTGCACTCTCCTGGATTTTATGTGTGCCTGCGTAGCTGGGCCACACATCCCCCCTTGGTAAAACACAGCACTCCCGGGCTGTAAAAGAGAAAAAGAAAAACATTTTTGTTTTGCATTAACAACAACATTTTAACTCTTCCCATCCGGGAGGTACGAATTCTTGAACGTTACAATTTGTACAATGAAGAATACAAAAGTATCAAAAGTATCAAAACATTCTCATATTTACAAGATACTTGTGGAGGACCCGCACCAAAAACCTCCCACGTGGGTCCTGTGTGGGCTGCAGGACTTCTGACTGCAGACCTCACTCTAGGCCCACCACACGGGTTTTTCTTCAGAGGTAGTTGTGGTAGTTAGGTTTCATGTAAAACCAAGATAAGGCACCGTAGCGCAACTATTTACAAGACAAGTTCTTGGGCTGGCACAGTCCACAGCCTCTCAGTCCATTGGCATGGTTAAAGACACATATATACATTTCAAGTATTCATCAATTCTTCACCTATATCTCAATAACTCTCTTTACTTGCTTTACCCAACCGGGGTATTCTATTCAATATGTAATCAACACATTTATTCTTTAACTTTCTAAATTCTTTTTCCTTGTACCCAGCCGGGTATTCTACTCAATATATAAAACATCATCATTCACATTAATAAAGTGCAACTCTGCAAAATTTCTTCAAACTTTTTACAATTCTCAATGACGTCTTCCACTCCTGGGGCTGGAACGACGCGATGCTCTTTTGATCTCATTACGAATAAGTCATGGCCTGATATCAACGTTTGCGTAGCCACAGTTCTCATTTTAATAGGGGACCCAACGGGTTCTTTCTTTTTGTAGGACGCCGATTGCGATGCAGCGTAGGTCGCCGATTGCGATACAGAGCAGGTCACCGTTTGCGATGCAAAGCAGGTCGCTGTTTGCGATGCAGGGGGCGATGCCGGGGCACGGCCTGGTGCGGTGGGAGCTCGGGACTGAGACGCTTCGGCACCGGCGTCGGGGACGGGGTCACTGACGATGGAGACGTTCAGGGCATACCACCCCTTCATACCCCAGTGACGGTGTAGCTCACTATGTCCCCATTTATCAGGTCCCTCCCAGGATGACTGATTGGTAAGTGGGACTCCACGTCCCGGTGGCTCACGAAGACCCCTGCATAGAGGCCCGGCTCGCGGATAAAGCCCCAGCCCTTGCGGAGCTGAAACTCAGTAACGCACCCTTGCCGCCGCGGTTCCCGTCGGGTACCTTTGTCTCGGCGGACCGTTTCTTTATCAGCGATGAACTCCTCGTGCTGTTTTTGTCGGGACCGCTGTATGTTTCTTTCTTCCTCTTGCTGCTGTCTCACTCTCTCACAGTACTGCCAGGCATTTCCGGTTTGGAGGTCGTAAGTCACGTCGTCCAGACGCTCCATCTCATCCCAGTCGATTTCTGGCAATGATGGCTGGGACCCCTCCGGTGATCTTACCGGGGAACCGTACTCTGCTGTGGCCTCCTGGCCTGACTGGCACTCCGGACCGGGCAGAACCTCCTCAGCCTCCTTCGCCTCCACCTCCGCATCGGTGGGATCAGGTACAGCACTTTTGGTGGCAGCCTCCGGTCGTCCCTCAGCCTTCTTCAGCAGTGATTTTGGGAAATCAGGAGACGGCGTTATGCTTGTGGGAGAGAACACTGCGTCCCACAGCAGCCGCTGTGTCTGGGCACGCCAGTGTTTCTCCGTCTCCTTTAAATCTGCATGACTCTGGAGCTTCCTTCTTAGCTCCGCGTTCTCCTTCCGCAGCTCCAGTATGGCGGGGTCAGTGTCCCGATCCGGGGACAGCTCTGGCACAGGCCGTACATCTTCAGGGGAGCAGGGCCGGTATACCTCCGGTCCTCTGCACAGATTCTCCTGTCCTTCCGCCATCTCGTCCCAGGCCAGACTGTAGTTTTCATCAGGAACAATCTGGTCTCTTCCGTGGAGGCGGGATTTGCGTCTCCTCCTCTTCGCATAGAGGATGAAGAGGAGGCGGATTTCTTTAGCAGTGGGGCAGGACCGCACATTATAGTAGCATTTGGAGAGGGCGGCCATAACTTTCGCGCCTCAGGGGGGGTACACGCCCACGAATGCACGCCCACCTTCTTCACCAGCGCCTCAGGGCGCCAATATGGCGGTAAGATGGCGGTATTTGGCGCCAAACACAGCAAACAGTCTTTTTCACCAAACAGTTCAACATAGGCACACAGGACTCACAATTGCAAGCTTCGTATCCTGTTCGTGACGCCAAAGATGAGTCGCACTTAGTACCAGGGCAATGGGGTACTCGGCACCGAGCCCATGAAAGTCTATGGGGTTTGTCACTGGCAGCAGGACTCGGTCCGTGGCCCTGGGCGCTCATACAATTGGGGATATTTACAGGGGATTTGTAATAGTTCGTGACGCCACCTGTGGCTTCTGGTCAATTGTACCAGCGCTGCTATAATGATCTTCACAGGGGATGTTATGGGGCAGCTAGGTGGTAAGCCTCCCACAGGTGAGACTGGTCCCTGGAAGTCTAAGGTGATGATGCAGGGTGTAGTAAGAATTCAGTCACACACAATGCAGCTTCTTTTCATACCTTTTACTGGTAGATGGTTCAAGCAGATCCCGGGGAGCTGGTCGGGGTGGAGAGTGCACATTCGGGTAACCGCTGAGCAGGTTAGAGGCCTCCTTTACTTCAAATGTAGGTGAGTCCAACTTGCCTGAAGCGAAGTTAACTCTGAATCTCCAGCTTTCTCAATAGCTGTACTGCCCGGCCAACATTGTGGTGGAGCCTTCTAAGTGGTGAAAACTAAGTCCTTACTTTTGTCGTGCACTTGACTCAAAGTCCCCGTTCTCCCTGACTCCGGTTACATATTGACACTTAGGGCTGCTCTCTGCGACCTGTAGTCCAGATGCCTCCGGTTTTCTTGTTACTAAGCTTGAAACTGTAGCAACGCTTCGGACCCCGGTGTCCGGCAATTTAGTGCAGGTAATCCAATACCTGTTGCACTTCTCTAACTTCTCCACTGCGCCCTTCGCCCTGCTTCACGCTCTTAACATAAGCACTTGTGGCTTTTGTGGAAAATGTCAGCTTACTCCAGAGCTCGCTGCACAGCTCTCAGTTTCCTCCAAAGTCCAGACTGGACTGAGACTGAATGGCTGCTCTGTCCTTAGACAGAAGCTAACAGACTGAAGTTCGACTGAACACTACTCCCCAAAGACTGATCTCTGACAGGAAACAACTCTGTCTCTGCCACATGTCACTCCCTTTTATACCCCTGATGGGTGTGTCTAAAAGTGTGAGTGAAGTGAATGCATATCAAGCGTTGCTGTTACCTTCCTGTGCACTCTCCTGGATTTTATGTGTGCCTGCGTAGCTGGGCCACACATCTGAACTTAACAGTTTGTTCTGTCTACATCGTCAGAGCCACTTAGCTCAGTGATTGGCTGCAGCATTGAGGCCATGTGCCCACATTAATTATTTGGTGAGTTTTTTTACCTCAGTATTTGAAATCCAAAATGAGGAGTGGGTGGAAAATACAGAAGTGGTGACGTGTTTCTATTACACTTTCCTCTGATGTTCCACTCCTGGTTTTGGCTTATAAATACTAAGGTAAAATACTGACCAAATACTCAATGTGTTCATGTGGCCTAAAAGTAAAACCTGTGTTCCCTTAATACTGAGGGAAATTATCAGATTTACTTATTATATGTAAAACAAAGTTGAGAAAAACCTAACTTCATTTACTGTTAATTTTTTGAGAGGGTTGCGCTTTAATTTTCCTTTAATTAAAAGTGATGGAACTTTCTACTACCCTTTATGTATTGATTCATCCTGGCATTTGAGATCTCTGTTTCATGTCTGTTTACCTTCAATAAAAGCCCATTGTGATCACATTCTGCCAACACAGCTGCAGGACTTCATAGATGAGAGAACTGGGATGGACAGTAATGACTCTTTGTTCGGCAGGAGGCAAACACATAGCAAAAGCTACAGGGTAAAGGGATTGTCCAGGACTTTAATATTGATGGCTTATCCTTAGGATAGCTTATCAATATCAAATCTGTGGGGGTCTGATATCCGGCAACTCACCAATCAGCAGTTAGCAGGTACAATACCAGATGGAAGTAAACAGTGCTAGGACCAGGAACATCACAGCATAGTTAGTGGTGTAGTGGTAGTTTTGGGGTACGATCATTTTAGGTTTGAAAGCATCCTGGTCTATTGAGAACTCCTCACACAAAGTTCACTTGTTGGAGAGAGAAGCTGCAACTGCAAGTCATTGTTTTTTTTTTCATTTAGCTCCTAAGGAGAGGACAAAGAAATATCAGGCGGAAGAGGGCACTGAGAGCATTTTTTGCCTTGTTCGTAAAAAAATTAAGGCGTGCGGCATATTTTTAAAGCTGAAGAAACTTATACAGATTATTTTTACTGTAATTATCATCATTTTTCAGGTCTCAGTGACTGCAGCTGATGTCTTCATAGCAGAATTATGAGTATCAAAAAACTGACCAGCACTTCGAAACAGAAAAGGAAAAGTGTGAACAGGTTCAAGCTAGGGGAGCCACTCTATATAACTAACAAATTAAAGCTGCACTCTGAAACGATATGTACATATTGATTATTTTAAATTGGAACTGCATTACTGCTGAAGGTACAAAAACAGAACCATCATCAGTGCATGAATGCAAAACACTACAATACAATTATTCTGGCACTTGGCATATTAAACCCCTCAATCACCAGACCTGTTTTCATTTTCACGCTTCTGCTTTTCGCTCCCCTTCTTCCCAGAACTATAACTTTTTTATTTTTCGGTCAATACGACCATGTGAGGGCTTGTTTTTTGCAGGACGAGTTGTACTTTTGAATTCCAAGTTCTGTGAAACTTCAAAAAAAAAGTGCAATTGCACAACTGTTTTTTAACGAGTTTGTAGATACCAAACATATATAGGCTGTTTTTTATTTAAATGGTGAAAAAAATCCAAGGTTTGTTAAAAAAAAATATTGCGTCATTTTCCGAGACCCGTAGCGTCTCCATTTTTTCATGATTTGGGGCTGGGTGAGAGATTATTTTTTATGTGCCGCGCGAAAATTTTTAATGATACCATTGTGGTG
>JARQOD010000001.1:117672647-117714720 GCA_033576555.1 Oophaga sylvatica | reverse complement strand
GCATAAGCGATGACTTTTTCTTGGCCATTCTGCTTCTGACTGAGAACTGCTCCCAGCCCTTCATTACTGGCGTCGGTGTACAACAGGAACGGTTGGCTGTAATCAGGATAAGTTAAGATCTCATCACCTGTCAGGATCTCTTCATCTTTTGGAATGCTTCAGCTGTTCTCTACCCCAATTAAAGGGAGGGTTTCTGCTCTTTAAGGATTGTCCTACCAGGAGGTCCTGTAAAGGAGCTGCCTTCTTCGTGTAATCTTTCACGAATCTCCTGTAGTAACCCGTTAGTCCCAGGAACTGTCGCACTTCCTTAAGGTTCTTCGGCTCCGGCCACTTCTGGATGGCAGTGACTTTCTCTGGGTCCGGCGCTACTCCTTCCGAACTGACGATGTGCCCCAAGTATTGTACCTTCTGTTTGAGTAGATGGCATTTTGAGGGTTTCAACTTCATCCCGTACCTGGACAGGGA
The DNA here is from genome assembly GCA_033576555.1 of Oophaga sylvatica. Lineage (NCBI taxonomy): Eukaryota > Metazoa > Chordata > Amphibia > Anura > Dendrobatidae > Oophaga > Oophaga sylvatica. The sequence continues at coordinate 117,714,255 of JARQOD010000001.1, read as the reverse complement.
CTCGAATACTTCTGCCAGGTGCTTCAGATGGTCCTCATATGTCTTGGAATACACGATAACGTCGTCTAGGTATAGCAGCACGGTTTCAAAATTGAGATGTCCCAGACAGTTTTCCATCACTCTCTGAAATGTTCCTGGGGCACTACTGAGCCCAAACGGCATTCTGTCGAACTCACAGAGCCCCATTGGGGTGGTGAAAGCCGTTTTCTCACGATCCTCCTCAGCCACAGCCACTTGCCAGTAACCACTAGTCAGATCAAGGGTAGAAAAGTAGTTAGCCGTTTTCAGAGCAGCTAATGATTCCTCTATACGTGGTAGCGGGTATGCATCTTTGTGTGTTATGCGGTTCACCTGCCTGTAATCCACACACATTCTCATACTACCATCTTTCTTTTTAACCAGAACTAGAGGGGCTGCCCAGGGGCTACAACTATCCCTTATCACCCCAGCTTTCTTCATATCATTCAACATTTCTTTAGCCTTCTGATAATGAGCTGGAGGTATGGGCCTATACCGCTCTTTGATGGGAGGATGACTGCCTGTAGGGATATGATATTGTACTCCCTTAATTGTCCCAAAATCAAGTGGATTTTGCTAAACACTTGGGCGTACTCTTGCACCACCCGTAATACCCCTTGCTTCTGGTGAGCGGGAGTGGTGTCCGTCCCAACATGGAGTTGCTGACACCATTCCGCCACCTGAGTTGCTGGGTCATTGTCCTCCTCTATTTGACAGGAGTCTAAGGACTCAGCCGGGAGAATAGAATTATTATCAACAGCATGAAGTTTAGCAATGGTTGCATAACGGGGTAAATTTACCTCATCATCTCCCCAATTGAGAAGCCGTACCGGTACTCTTCCATTCACCACCTCTACTACTCCTCTAGCAGTCATAAGTGTAGGTCTATGTTCTGAATGGTGGGGTTCTACTACAGCTTGGTAATTCTGTCCTCTCAGACCTATGGCTGCCCTGCACCAAATGATCATTTCACTCATTGGGGGTATCACAATAGGATCTGAGTCAGTGACCCGTACATTACCAATTTCGCCGTCGGTAAGCTTCGCTTGCTGCTGACACACCAGGGCCCGGATCTCTCTTTGGATTACTCCTCTCTGCCTTGGTCGGGCAATCTCAGCGAGCTGTTGGAGCAAGAACACAACTTCTCCCAAACAATTACCGATAATGTTAGTACCCAAAATTATATTTAAACCATTCTCCTCATTTACAGTCTTTACTACCAGAAGCCCTTGGTCTTTCAACTCCTCTCTGCCCACCTTTACATCTACACATTTTGTTCCGAGTACTTCTACAGGAAGACCATTCGAAGCATACACAGTAAAGTCAAGGCTCGGAGGTTTAAGACTGTCCATTGACCAGTACTTGGTATATAGAGCATCAGGTATTAGGGTCACCTGCGACCCAGTGTCTAACAATGCTGGAACAGCAATACCATCTAGAATAATAGACAGGTAGGGTCGCCCGCCCACATACCTGCGGTTCCAGTCTAGGGGGGCCTGACGGGTATTCTCCTGGGTGTTGGCCCTTGGACCCAGGTTCTGCCCGTTTAAAGGACACTGTGTAGACAGATGACCTTTCCGGTTGCAGCGATAACAGATGATCTCTCGACGAGAAGGGTGTTGATCAGAGGTTGCTCCTGGGGGTGGCGTTGTCCTCCTCCGGGGGGGCGACGTCTTCTTTCTTCTCCGGTGCATCCACGGAACGTCCTCTGGGCAGTCAGCTAACAAGATCTTCCCTTCCTCCTCTTTCCGCAGCTGCAGGGCACTCATTACAGCAGCCAGATTTTTAGTCAGCTGGCGCACCTCTGAGCGCAGACAGTCCAATTCACTAGGAGGTGTCACCTGCGCTTTGGCTTCAGCCACTAGCGGGGAAAAGGGGGTTACTGCCGGTTCCGGAGTGACTTCAGCCTGATGATGTTGGGTGGCCACCTCAGGTTTGCCCAGGGGCCGCAGCCCTTTTATTGCCATGTCCTTTAGGGCATCAAAGGTAGCATCAGGATGATCTAAGGACCACCAATTCACAGTTCTGCGTTCCTCTGGGGATCTCAATCCCTGTATAAATTGTTCTTTCAGCATTCTATTCTCGTCGATAGCATTTAAATGGTTAATTTGCTTGAGGGCTCTCAGGGCTCCCTGTAGTCGGCAAGCATAGTCCCGGATGCTGTCACCTGGCTGTTGTGAACAGTGATAGAAGGCCATCCGGAGATCCGTTTCTGTGCGGTCTTCAAATATGGCATGTAGCTTAAGGAAGATCGCAGGTACCGACTCCTGATCAACGGTATCCCAAGTCTCCACTTCCCTCTCAGCAGCGCCAGTTAGCTGCCCTATTAGCACAGCAGCTTTTTGTCTCTCAGGCATGGAGTACATTTCTAGGATGCTGCATAACTTCCGCTTGAAGCCTGCTAATGTGCCTGGCTCACCGCTGTATTGGGGAAGCCATTTCGCCCCAGGCATATATGGGAGCGTTAGTGGCATGATCGGGACTACCGGACTGGGTGCAGGGCCTGCGCCCCCATCTGGCGCTACAATACCAGACGGTGCGGGATTGGGGACTCCGACCGGGGCCGCACTGTCAGCCGGTTGTTGTGACATCTTAGCGCCCCCTTGGTTAAACGGAGCCTACCGGTTTCAGACGCTGCTACTTCACAGGCACCGCAGTGGGAACAGGACCTTCGTCGCAGGCGCTCTGATGTCAGAGCGTTCACTTCCTGTCGCAGGACCTGCCGCTCTATTTTGCGATGCAATTTGCGATGCGGATTGCAATGCAGATTGTGATGCAGTTTGCTATGCGGATTGTGATGCAGATTGCGATGCAGTTTGCGATGTGGTTTGCGATGCAGATTGCGATGCGGTTTGCGATGCAGATTGCTATGCAGTTCGCGATGTGACTTGCGATGCAGTTTGGGGTGCAAGTTGGGGGCGTGTCCAAGACTTTGCGCGCTCTTTCAGGTACGCCCACCTTCTTCTCCAGCGCCTGAGGGCGCGAATATGGCGACAAAGATGGCGATTTTGGCGCCAAAAGTGCAAACAGTCCTTTTTCACAAAAACACTCCACAGGCACACAGGGCTCGCAATGCTGCAAGTTTCGTATCCTGTTCGTGACGCCAAGTTTTTGTGTCGACCCGCCACCACAATTGTGGGTTACCAGGGCAATGGGGTACTCAGAGCCGAGCCCGTAGAAGTCTATGGGGATTGTCACAGGTAGCTGTGGCTCGGTCTGTGGCCCTGGCGGTCTGGCGTATGTTGGGGGAATATTTACAGGGGATAGGTTTATATACAGTTCGTGACGCCACCTGTAGTATTCTGGTAATTTGTACCAGCGCTGCTGTAGATCTCTGAGGGGATGGTGATGCAGCTAGATGTCGGGTCCCCTACAGGTGGGACTCTTCCCTCAGGTCGGTAGTTAGGTAGGGATTGTGCAGGCATGCAATAATAACTCAGTCTCACACGGTCAGCGTCTTTCCATACCTTTACTTGTAAGATGTTCAAGCAGGTCCCAGGGAGGCTGATGGGGTTAATGGAGGATGAGCTTTGAGGCAACAGCTAAGCAAGTTAGGGGCCTCCTTTACTGTCCAATGAAGATGAGTACGACCAGCCCGAAGCGTAGTCCCCTCTATGATTCCAGCTTATCCAAAGCTGTGCTTCCCAGTCAGTTTAGTGTTAGGAGCCTTTCTATGAGGGAGCTGAATTCTTATTTTGTCCTGCAGAGACTCAAAGTCTTCACTTCCCCTGACCCCAGTTACGTACTGACTATAAGGGGGTGTTTGCCGCGACCTAGGGTCCGGTAAATCTCTGGTTTTCTCTTCACTATGCTTGTAGCTAATAGTGATCCTTCGGTCCCCAGTAACCGGTAGCAATGTGCAGGACTCTTCCAAGCCAAACGCACTTTTCCAATAATCTTCCTTCCACTTTGCCCTTCGATTTGCTCAACTCTTAATAGCTAGTTCAGTCTTTCTTCCAGTGGGGCACAGCTCTGACTAGACTAAGGTGAATTAGACCACCTGTACCAGCCTCCACGTTCTGAACTGAAGACAGGCTCAAACTGGACACGTCTACTCTGTCCAAGGACAGGAAACTGACTGACTAAAAATCACTCCCTTCCACACCCCTGCTGGGTGTGTCAGAAGTGTACGTGATGTCATGAAGAGACCTTAACTGTTACCTCTCCACTCATCCTCCTGGTATTGTGTACCAGGGCTACACATCAGCGGAAACAACAGCCGGCTGCAGCCGGGAAAATTACGTGCTAGCTGTGCGTCATCTGCGATGTTGTCACAAGCACTATTCACAACGTGACGTCATAACAAAATTCATTCGGTGCCCTGGAAAGATACATAGTAACGTTAATTTAAAGTAGTGCACAACCCATTTAAACACTGCTTCACTGCTTAGGCGCGCACGGTCAGCCGCATACATATTCTAGAATACCCGATGCATTAGAATCGGGCCACCATCTAGTTTATTATACTGATGGCTGGACCATACACTGCAAGCTATTTTTCATTCCTTTCATGTCTCCCCTATTTCCTCATAATAATAATAATCTTTATTTTTATATAGCGCTAACATATTCCGCAGCGCTTTACAATTTGCACACATTATCATCACTGTCCTCAATGGGGCTCACAATCTAGATTCCCTATCAGTATGTCTTTGCAGGGCCCTCACTCCTTTGATATCTGTTGAACTTTGTGTTACCAAATAAAATAAAGGTTGCCAGCACACCAATTCCAGTCTGCACGGAAATTACGATCCGAACCTTTGTGTTGTCGACGGAAAAAATATGAAAAAAAATATTTTAAGCTCCTGGTAAAACTTTCTTGTAACTTTATTCCATGAAAAAATTGAAACCCCAGCTTCAAGGAAGATATGTGCAAAGCGACGCATTTCGAATGTGTACAAACGTTCTTTGTCAAAGCTTGTTGAAAGTGAGCGCAAGCCCGCCTTACAGGTGGGCAAATTAGGAAAAAAACGCATGGTGAGAAAATGACATGTGTACAAGCATATTAAAAGCAGGGACGAGAAACATGAAAGAAAACCTGGTCAAGTAAATACAGGGACTGAAACAAAGAAAAAAAATGCTACAGATGTAGCATTAATAGTGACATGCAATTTCATTTCTCAAATTTAAATCTTGAGGGAAGTGAGTACCCAAGTTGACAATCCAAAAAGCTTCTCTGGTTAATAGGTGTCTCCTCGTATGTCCGCCGCGGATCAGGCAGAAAACCGGATCCGGCGCATCAGTTTCATCCGTTTTTTATCAGTTTTTTGACGGATTACGACGGATCCGGTTTTCAAAAACGCCCCTTTTATTTCAAAAACTGTTTGGCTACTGTAAATCCTATATATACAGTGTTCCTACAGCCCATCTTTGACAGGTTGTAGAGGAGCATTTTTGAGAGGAGAGCAAGTGACTGATGAAGATGGAGGCGATTATTGGTAATATTTTCCGGAATCTCGTGGATTTCACAGCGGAGGCGCATCGCTTGAGGTTTATCGTTATGGAGAAGGAGAGAAGGATCGAGCAGCGCCTAAAGCGTCAGCGCCAGCAACGCCGCCGTATGTGGATCCACCCCATCACGGCACAGAGACTAACCCGTGGAGTCTATTCGACACTCAATATGGAGCTAAGAGAGAATCCAGAAATTTTTTTTTCTTATCTTCGTATGAAGAAGGAAACATTTGATATGTTGGTGGAGCGGATTGAAGACAAGATCAGGAGATGTGACACCTACTGCCGGTATTTGATTTCTCCGTCGGAGTGTCTCATGGTGACTATAAGGTAAGCTATTATTTTTGAATGTGTTTGCTTGAACACAGTTGTATTGTTGTTATTTTTTATTCTAGGACTAAAAGGCAATCGAAGGATTACTACCAGTGCAATAAAAAATGGTCAAAAACTTGTGTGTGTTTATTTCATTCAAATGCATATTTTGTGTATCTTTGTGGGTACTGTTTAATACAATGTGGTTATTGTTAATTCTGTTGTGGCGTACTTGTATACTATGTGGGTAGTGCTTAAATAAGTGTGGGCATTGCTATATTCTGTGTTGGCGTACTTGTATACTATGTGGGTACTGCTATATTATGTGTTGGCGTACTTGTATACTATGTGGGTAGTGCAATATACTGTTTTGGCGTACTTGTATACTATGTGGGTAGTGCTATATTCTGTGTTGGCGTACTTGTATACTATGTGGGTAGTGCAATATACTGTTTTGGCGTACTTGTATACTATGTGAGTAGTGCAATATTCTGTGTTGGCGTACTTGTATACTATGTGAGTAGTGCAATATTCTGTGTTGGCGTACTTGTATACTATGTGGGTAGTGCTATATTCTGTGTTGGCGTACTTGTATACTATGTGGGTAGTGCAATATACTGTTTTGGCGTACTTGTATACTATGTGAGTAGTGCAATATTCTGTGTTGGCGTACTTGTATACTATGTGGGTAGTGCAATATTCTGTGTTGGCGTACTTGTATACTATGTGGGTAGTGCAATATTCTGTGTTGGCGTACTTGTATACTATGTGGGTAGTGCTATATTCTGTGTTGGCGTACTTGTATACTATGTGGGTGTCATGATCCCAGTGCAGGGTTGACCTGCACGCTAGGGGTTAAGGTTTTGATCCCAGTGCAAGCTCTTACCTGCACACCTGGGGCTTATTATTGTGGCCTCTCCTTGGTTCGGGGAGAGCTTCTTATAGCCCTAGGAAGCTCCAATCCCTGTCAGTTATACTTTCGCCCTTGGCAGAGTGTGTTAACCCCTGAGTGTGTTTGTGCTGTGTTCTGGTTTGCCTGATACTTTGGTTTTGACTCGGTCTGATCTCTGGATACTGCTTGTTGGATTCTGTTTCTGTACCTTCGCTGTCTGTTTGGTTTTGACCTCTGCCTGTCCCCGACTATCCGTTCTGTCTCATCCTTGGTACTATACTGTCTTCTCGTGCTTTGACCTTGGCTTGTTCAGATTTACGTCTCTGTCTGTGCCCCTGGGTAACTTTGTCCCGTAGTTACCTTTCTAGGAGTTTTCCCTCAGCTTCTAGCTCCCTGGAGCTGAAGCCACGCCCCTCAACTGTCAGGTGATTCAGGCCCTGAAACCATCTCTCTCCTGCCTTGCTCACCCTGCGTTCCTAGGAGCCTGAAGCTTTCTTCTGCACTCGTCTTCCGGGAGATTGCACTTGTGAGTTCTCTTGCAATCCTCACCGTGATATTATAACTGACCACTAAGTTTTTTTTTTTTTTGCTTCACAGCTAGGCTTAAGACTCCGATCAAGGTGGTGGCCATTGACTCCTCCCCCCTCACAAAAGAGGGAATTCTCTTTATGTCTGACTTGTTTTCGCTCAGAGTGGGCGCTGCTCACAAGTCACAAGGAAAATTAAGTTGTTTTGTTCTGGACAATCTACCAGCAGGGTTGGTGTTGGGCATGCCCTGGTTACAACGCCATAACCCAGTTATTAACTGGAAAATGGGGGAGATTGTTCAATGGGGGTTTAATGATTCTAAGTTATGTTATGAATCTGCACTGCTGGTTAAACCTGTTAAATCTGTGTCTGTGTCATCTGTCGAGCTGGAAGGTATTCCGGAGTACCTGAAAGACTTCGAAGATGTGTTCTCAGAAAGCGAGGCCGAGACGTTGCCGCCACATAGACCCTTTGACTGCGCCATCGAGCTAGTCCCGGGGGCTAAACTACCTAAAGCCCGCCTGTTTAATTTGTCTGGACCTGAGCGCTTAGCTATGAAGGATTATATTGCTGAAAGTCTTCGCAAGGGACACATACGTCCCTCAGTTTCACCTGTGGCAGCGGGGTTCTTTTTTGTGAAGAAAAAGATGGCGGTCTACGTCCCTGTCTCGACTTTCGTGAATTAAATAAGATTACTGTACGAAATACGTATCCCCTTCCGTTGATTCCTGATTTATGTAACCAACTATCAGGGGCAAAATGGTTCTCTAAACTGGATCTTCGGGGAGCATATAATTTGATAAGGGTCAGGAAGGGGGATGAATGGAAAACTGCGTTCCTCACGTCCGAGGGACTTTTTGAAAATTTAGTCATGCCGTTTGGTCTTATCAATGCTCCCGCCATATTTCAGAATTTCATCAACGTGGTGTTTTCTGATCTCATTGGTCGTTTTGTTGTTATCTACTTAGATGATATTCTGATATATTCCCCTGACAGTCATTCTCATATGAATCATGTACAAACTGTTTTCCAAAGACTTAGGGAAAATCATCTGTTTGCTAAATTGGAGAAGTGTGTGTTTTTTGTTCAAGAATTATCTTTTTTGGGATTGATTGTGTCCTGTGAGGGTTTTCGTATGGACCCCAAGAAGGTGCAGGCCATTGCTGATTGGGTACAACCCCGAGATCTTAAAGGGCTCCAGCGCTTCTTGGGGTTCGCCAATTACTACCGAAAATTTATTCGGGGGTTTTCGCAGGTGGTCAAACCACTCACTGATTTAACATGCAAAGGTTCGGATGTGAAAAATTGGTCCTCGCTCGCAAAAGAGGCCTTTGCTAGTCTGAAAAAATGCTTTATGACTGCTCCGGTGTTGGTACAGCCAGATCCGTCCAAACCATTTATTGTGGAAGTGGACGCCTCTGAGGTGGGGGTAGGTGCTTTGTTGTCCCAAGGTCCTGCCACTCTGACCAACCTCAGGCCATGTGCTTTTTTTTCCAGGAAATTCTCTGCTGCTGAGAGGAATTACGATGTTGGCAATAGAGAGCTTCTTGCGGTCAAGTTAGCGTTTGAAGAATGGAGGCACTTTTTGGAGGGGGCCAGTCACTCGGTTACTGTGATTACCGACCACAAAAATTTATCATATATTGAGTCTGCTAAGAGACTAACACCCAGACAGGCCCGTTGGTCACTTTTTTTTTCCCGTTTTCAGTTTACTATTACGTTTCGTCCAGGGTCAAAGAATATCAAGGCTGATGCCTTATCTCGCAGTTTTCATCCGGTGTCTCCCCCTGAGCCACCTTCCTCCATTCTTCACCCTGGGGTTGTGTTGGCAGTGGTCTCGTCTGAGTTGGAACAGGAGATTGAGAGGGCCCAGTCTCTGGCCCCTGCTGCCAAGCCAGGGGGTAAGTTGTTTGTCCCAGAGCAGCTTCGGCTTAAACTCCTCCAGGAGTTCCATGAATCCAAGCTCGGTGCTCACCCTGGTATATCTGCCACACGTCGGGCGGTGGCTAGGATCTTTTGGTGGCCTACTCTTAGCTCTGACATAAAAAAATTTGTTTCTGGTTGTGGGGTCTGCGCTCGTTCTAAAAACTCACATAGCCGGCCGGCTGGGGAACTGATGCCCTTGGCAGTTCCCGAAAGGCCATGGACTCACTTGTCCATGGATTTTATTACTAATCTTCCTCCATCCAAGGGCAATATGGTGGTATGGGTAGTGGTGGACAGGTTTTCGAAGCAGGCTCATTTTGTACCCTTATCCGCACTACCCTCAGCTGAGACTTTGTCCAGATTGTTTGTACAGCATGTTATCCGGTTGCATGGGGTACCCCTGAATGTGGTGTCTGATCGTGGAGTGCAGTTTGTGGCAAAGTTTTGGCGTGCTTTTTGCAAGAAATTGGGGATGTCTCTGTCTTTTTCATCTGCATACCATCCTGAGAGCAATGGTCAGACGGAACGCACTAATCAGTCTCTGGAACAGATCCTCAGATGTCTGACTTCTGCAAGACAGAATGACTGGTGTGATGTACTGCCTGTGGCGGAATTCGCCTTCAATAGTCGGGTGAGCCAATCTACTGGTATGTCTCCTTTCCTGATCAATTATGGTTTTAGTCCTCATTTTGGTGAGTTTTCTCGTTTGGATTCTGGGTGTCCAGGGGCAGAGGGGTCTGTTCAGCGATTAAAGAATACATGGGCGGAGGTCCAGCGGAATATATCCAGGTCTCAAGGCAGGTACAAGTTTTTCGCTGACAGGAAAAGAACACCAGGTCCTATGTTTCGGGTTGGAGAGAAAGTTTGGCTCTCCACGCGAAACATTAAGTTGAAGGTTCCATCAGCCAAGTTGGGCCCCAAGTTCATTGGCCCATACAAGATTGTGGAAAAGATCAATCCAGTGGCTTACAGGTTGTGTCTTCCAGTCTCATTCAAGATCCCTAACGTCTTCCATAAATCCCTACTGAAACCTTTTGAGGCAGTCCGGGGGGAGTCCGAGTCCGCTGCTCCTCCTGTTTTGGTTGAGGGACACATGGAATATGAGATTGAGCATATCGTTGACTCCAGGTTGGTGCAGCGGTCGGTACAGTACCTGGTTCATTGGAAGGGGTATGGACCGGAGGACAGATCCTGGGTGCCAGCCCGTTTGATGCATGCGGATCGCCTGGTTCGGGCTTTCCATGCCAGGTTCCCGGGCAAGCCTGGGGGTCCAGAGGCCCCCCGTTGAGAGGGGGTACTGTCATGATCCCAGTGCAGGGTTGACCTGCATGCTAGGGGTTAAGGTTTTGATCCCAGTGCAAGCTCTTACCTGCACACCTGGGGCTTATTATTGTGGCCTCTCCTTGGTTCGGGGAGAGCTTCTTATAGCCCTAGGAAGCTCCAATCCCTGTCAGTTATACTTTCGCCCTTGGCAGAGTGTGTTGACCCCTGAGTGTGTTTGTGCTGTGTTCTGGTTTGCCTGATACTTTGGTTTTGACTCGGTCTGATCTCTGGATACTGCTTGTTGGATTCTGTTTCTGTACCTTCGCTGTCTGCTTGGTTTTGACCTCTGCCTGTCCCCGACTATCCGTTCTGTCTCATCCTTGGTACTATACTGTCTTCTCGTGCTTTGACCTTGGCTTGTTCAGATTTACGACTCTGTCTGTGCCCCTGGGTAACTTTGTCCCATAGTTACCTTTCTAGGAGTTTTCCCTCAGCTTCTAGCTCCCTGGAGCTGAAGCCACGCCCCTCAACTGTCAGGTGATTCAGGCCCTGAAACCATCTCTCTCCTGCCTTGCTCACCCTGCGTTCCTAGGAGCCTGAAGCTTTCTTCTGCACTCGTCTTCCGGGAGATTGCACTTGTGAGTTCTCTTGCAATCCTCACCGTGATAGTGGGTATTGTTTTATACTATGTGGGTAGTGCTATATACTTTGTTGGCATAGTATACAATGTGGGTAGTGCAATATACTGTTTTGGCGTACTTGTATACTATGTGGGTAGTGCAATATTCTGTGTTGGCGTACTTGTATACTATGTGGGTAGTGCAATATTCTGTGTTGGCGTACTTTTATACTATGTGGGTAGTGCTATATTCTGTGTTGGCGTACTTGTATACTATGTGGGTATTGTTTTATACTATGTGGGTAGTGCTATATACTGTGTTGGCATAGTATACAATGTGGGTAGTGCTATATACTGTTTTGGCATTGATGTATACTATGCGTGTATTGCTATATACTGTGTTGGCATACTTGTATACTATGTGGGTAGTGCTATATTCTGTGTTGGCATACTTGTATACTATGTGGGTATTGCAATATTCTGTTTTTTGCCTTTTCCAATTGTTATACCTGAGTTCTGAGCAGTGATTGTGAGAATTTTTTTTTTTTTAGATTCCTTGCAAGTGGAGAATCGCTATCCTCACTCCATTTCCAATTTAAATTGGGAATCTCTACCATATCGGGCATAATAAAGCACACCTGCCGTGCACTGTGGGACTGTTTGGTCTCTGAATTTATGCCTGAACCTACTACACAGCGGTGGATGGAAATAGCAGATAAGTTCCAACAGATCTGCCAATTTCCGAATTGTCTTGGAGCGATTGATGGCAAACATGTCAGAATTGTGAAGCCAGCGGGAACAGGATCAGAATATTTTAACTATAAAAAATATTTCTCAGTTGTCCTGATGGCCATCGCTGATGCCGAATATAGGTTCATTGCAGTGGACATAGGGGCATATGGACGATCTAACGATTCCCAAGTCTTCAAACTTTCAGCGATGGGACGTCGACTGTATGGGAACACATTCCATTTCCCAGCCCCTAGGCCGCTGCCTCAAACCACAGGGCCACCCATGCCATATGTGTGTGTTGGTGATGAGGTATTCCAGCTCTCAGAACATCTATTAAAACCGTATGCCAGCAGAGGACTGACCCATACCAAACGGATTTTCAATTACAGGCTCAGAAGAGCTAGAAGAATGGTTGAGTGCACGTTTGGAATCCTGACTGGAAAATGGCGTGTACTATTGACAGCCATAAATTTGAAGACTGACACTGTCGATGAAGTCATAAAAGCCTGTGTGGTACTGCATAATGTTGTGATCTGCAAAGAACAGTTGACCATTGAGGACCACTTTCAAGAAACAGCATTATATGATTATTACAATAATACCAATAGAAGTTCTGTTGCTGTTTCCAGGATGAGGGACAGCTTTGCCGAGTACTTTATTTCACCCGAAGGACAGGTAGACTGGCAGGATGATGTTTAATAAATTGTTATGTTTGTGTTTGTCCCTATATATATGTAATGTTTCTGTCTTTAACATTGCTACTGTTCTTAATCTTTATTACACATGTAATAACCTTACATAAGCTGTAACATTATAAAGAAATGAGAGACAAAAATTGAATTAACCAATTTTGTTAACCAGTTTGTAAAAGTTTACTTTCAAAATATCTTTGATAAATGTATGTTTTGCATTAAATGACTCATAGTCTTTTTTTAATAAAAAATATAAAGAACGTTACAACGCAGTGTAGTGTGGGGCGGACATACTATTGGAGGGGCTGCGGGACACTTCGACCGTGGGAGTGTGTAGAGAGGACTGGGATGCTGGTGGGGAAGGAACAGTAAGAGGTGAAGGTGTGTCGACCCGCCACCACAATTGTGGGTTACCAGGGCAATGGGGTACTCAGAGCCGAGCCCGTAGAAGTCTATGGGGATTGTCACAGGTAGCGGTGGCTCGGTCTGTGGCCCTGGCGGTCTGGCGTATGTTGGGGATATATTTACAGGGGATAGATTTATATACAGTTCGTGACGCCACCTGTAGTCTTCTGGTAATTTGTACCAGCGCTGCTGTAGATCTCTGAGGGGATGGTGAGGCAGCTAGATGTCGGGTCCCCTACAGGTGGGACTCTTCCCTCAGGTCGGTAGTTAGGTAGGGATTGTGCAGGCATGCAAGTAAATAACTCAGTCTCACACGGTCAGCGTCTTTCCATACCTTTACTTGTAAGATGGTAAGGCAGGTCCCAGGGAGGCTGATGGGGTTGATGGAGGATGAGCTTTGAGGCAACGGTTAAGCGAATTAGGGCCTCCTTTACTGTCCAATAATGATGAGTACAACCAGCCTGCAGCGTAGTTCCCTCTATAATTCCAGCTATTCCAAAGCTGTTCTGCCCAGTCAGATTTGTGGTCGGAGCCTTCCTGTGAGAGAGTTGAATTCTTATCTTGCTGATCAGGCTCAAAGTCTTCACTCCCCCTGACCCCAGTTACGTACTGACTATTTTGGGCTGTTTGCCGCGACCTAAGGTCCGGTAAATCTCTGGTTTTCTTACCACTATGCTTGAAGCTAATAGTGATCCTTCGGTCCCCAGTGACCGGTAGCAATGTGCAGGACTTCTCCAAGCCAAAAGCACTTTTTAAATATTCCTTCCACTTTGCCCTTCGATTTGCTCGACTCTTAATAGATATCTCCGTCTGTCTTCCAGTGGGGCACAGCTCTGACTAGGCTGAGGTGAACTAGACCACCTGTACTAGCCTCCACTTTCTGAACTGCTAACAGGCTCAGACTAGACACGTCTACTCTGACCAAGGACAGGAAACTGACTGACTAAATCACTCCCTTCCACACCCCTGCTGGGTGTGTCAGAAGTGTACGTGATGTCATGAAGAGCCCTTAACTGTTACCTCTCCACTCATCCTCCTGGTATTGTGTACCAGGGCTACACATTCCCCCATGGTAAAAGACAGCACTCCCGGGCTGTAAAATATAAAGAGACATTTTTGTTTATGCATGAAAACATCAACAATAAACATTAATTCGTCCCATCCGGGAGGTAAGGATGTCTTAAACGTTGCGAACAATAACATTATAGAGAAATACAAATATTAAATAAACATGTTCATAAAAATAGACAATATACTTGTGAAGGACCCGCACCAAACCTTCAACGTGGGTCCTGGGTGGGCTGCAGGACATCCGAATGCAGACCTCACTCAGTGCCTCACCACACGGGTTTTATGTTCAGAGGTAAGTCAAGGCTTCATGTGAAACCATTAAAAGGCACCTTAGTGCAACTATTTACAGGATACAGTTTTTGGGCTGGCTCAGTCCTCAGCCTCTGAGTCCATTATAAGACATAATAGGGAAAAAACACATATATATATATAGACTTTTTACAGTATTCACATTAATTCGTTATAATTACTGCTGATATCTAATGGGTAACTTCCCTTTGGTGGTTCGCTCTGATCTACGTGGTGTAGCTTCAGGTATATCAAGTTGCGATCTGTCTGCACTGCGTAACGGCAAACTATAGAACTGCCTCAATCTTTCTATGGATCTGGCAAGCGTACTGATGGCTGGGCGGTGTGAGTCAGCTTCACCAGGGGATCCCATAGTATGGGGCGCTGCTTCAGATGATCCTTCTTGAGATTCCATAGGTTGAGGTGTTGCTGGGATGGGTAACTCCTGAACGGGCTCAACTGGCACCACGGGCACAACTGGAGGTAGAACTTCCTCTTGTGGCTGATAAAACTGCAACACTGGAATTATCACAGCATCTCCCAGTCGGGGCCAATCCGCAGGAAAATCTCCCAGATCTGTGTGTATGACCTCTTCCTTTCTTTCTCCTTGATTGATGACAGGGTTCTTTTCACAACGCTTTAAGGGTTCTGGACACAATTTCAAATGGTCTCTGGACACAGTGGTTGTTGTTCTTCCTCCGTCCTTACTGACGACACAAACTTTTCTGTTGTCATATTTAGAATCTTGTATGACGTAGGGTTCTTGCTCCCACTGGTTATCCAATTTGTGCATCTTCCTTTTCCTTTTTAATACTACCTCTCCAGGCATCAAAGGCTTGGCAGGAGCATTTCGGTTGTAAACATCTTCCTGTTTCTCCCGTGCCTTATTGAGACTTTCCTCCACACAGATTTGCACTCTTCTGTACTGCTCTTGCCGATTGACGTCCCAGTTTTCAACGGCGTCGTCTGCCTCCGGTTCTACCACTCCAAGTTCTAAATCCATTGGTAGTCTTCCGGGCCTTGCTCTCATAAGATAGGCTGGAGTGCAGTTAGTGGAACTGACAGGTATATGGTTATACAAATCAACCAAATCAGGTAGTAAATCCGGCCATCGATTCCTGTCTTCCAACGGTATGGATCTCAACAAATCAAGGACAATATGGTTCATTTTTTCGCAAAGACCGTTGGTTTGAGGGTGATATGGTGTTGTTCTAATTTTCTTGCACCCGTACATGTGACAGAATTCCTTGAATAAATCAGCTTCGAAAGCAGGTCCTTGATCGGTTAATACTTGCTCCGGATACCCATGCGGTCTGCAGAAACTTGCTTGAAAGGTTTTCGCTGCCGTCACTGCGGTCTGGTCCTTAACTGGAACAACCACCAGAAATCTGGAGTAATGGTCCACCATGGTCAAGGCGTATGAGTATCCAGATCTACTTGGCGATAATTTGACGTGGTCCAGGGCCACAATCTCCAGAGGACGAGTCGTCCGGATAGGTTGCAGGGGGGCCTTCTGACTACCGTAGTCCTTTCTTCTGAGACCACAGGGTCCACAGTTCCGACACCACCTCTCGATGGAGCTGCGCATCCCTACCCAGTAGAACCGGCATCTCAACAGGGTCTCCAGCTTTCTCCAGCCAAAGTGTCCTGCTTGATCGTGGTATGCTTCCAACACCATTGGGACGTCTGCCTTGGGGACCACGATTTGCCAGACCATCTCATGGGTTCTGGGGTTGACGTATCTCCTGCACAACTTCTCACGGTATAGGAACAACCTGCTTTTCTCGTTCCACAGGAGCTTGGCTGACATAGGTGCTTCCTTTTCCAAAGAGGAGCCTTCCTGTCTTAACAACTCCTTGATACGGCTGACCACTGGATCGCTGTCCTGAGTCTCTTTCCAACTGTGATGGGGTAAAGGATTTAATGTTGCACAATACTGCTTTCTGTTGACTCGATGCTCGTGGACTACCCCATTTCGATGGAACGCAGGTAGCTCAATTTCTTCCAGGTCATCCGATTCTTCTTCCGTATCAGAGTCATGCGGCATTCGGGACAACGCATCAGCATTAGCATTCTTTCGACCTGCCCGGTACTTGATAGTAAACTGGTAATTTGACAACCGAGCCATCCAACGCTGCTCCATGGCGCCCAGCTTGGCGGTTTCCAGGTGCGTTAACGGGTTGTTGTCTGTGTACGCCGTGAACTTATTGGAGGCCAGATAGTGCTTAAATCTTTCAGTAATGGCCCAGACCAGCGCCAGAAACTCCAGCTTGAAGCTGCTATAGTTTTCCGGATTCCTCTCAGTTGGCCTGAGTTTTCTGCTGGCATATGCGATGACTTTTTCTTGGCCATTCTGCTTCTGACTGAGAACTGCTCCCAAACCTTCATTACTGGCGTCGGTGTACAACAGGAACGGTTGGCTGTAATCAGGATAGGTTAAGATCTCATCACCTGTAAGGATCTCTTTCATCTTTTGGAATGCTTCAGCCTGTTCTTTACCCCAATTAAAGGGAAGGTTTCTGCTCTTTAGGGATTGTCCTACTAGGAGGTCCTGTAAAGGAGCTGCCTTCTTCGTGTAATCTTTCACGAATCTCCTGTAGTAACCCGTTAGTCCCAGGAACTGTCGCACTTCCTTAAGGTTCTTCGGCTCCGGCCACTTCTGGATGGCAGTGACTTTCTCTGGATCCGGCGCTACTCCTTCCGAACTGACGATGTGCCCCAAGTATTGTACCTTCTGTTTGAGTAGATGGCATTTTGAGGGTTTTAATTTCATCCCGTACCTGGACAGGGACTCAAACACTTCTGCCAGGTGTTTCAGATGGTCCTCATATGTCTTGGAATACACGATAACGTCGTCTAGGTATAGCAGTACGGTTTCAAAATTGAGATGTCCCAGACAATTTTCCATCACTCTCTGAAATGTTCCTGGGGCACTGCTGAGCCCAAACGGCATTCTGTCGAACTCACAGAGCCCCATTGGGGTGGTGAAAGCCGTTTTCTCACGATCCTCCTCAGCCACAGCCACTTGCCAGTAACCACTAGTCAGATCAAGGGTAGAAAAGTAGTTAGCCGTTTTCAGAGCAGCTAATGATTCCTCTATACGTGGTAACGGGTATGCATCCTTGTGTGTTATGCGGTTCACCTGCCTGTAATCCACACACATTCTCATACTACCATCTTTCTTTTTAACCAGAACTAGAGGGGCTGCCCAGGGGCTACAACTATCCCTTATCACCCCGGCTTTCTTCATATCATTCAACATTTCTTTAGCCTTCTGATAATGAGCTGGAGGTATGGGCCTATACCGCTCTTTGATGGGAGGATGACTGCCTGTAGGGATATGATGTTGTACTCCCTTAATTATCCCAAAATCAAGTGGATTTTTGCTAAACACTTGGGCGTACTCTTGCACCACCCGTAATACCCCTTGCTTCTGGTGAGCGGGAGTGGTGTCCGTCCCAACATGGAGTTGCTGACACCACTCCGCCACCTGAGTTGCTGGGTCATTGTCCTCCGCTATTTGACAGGAGTCTAAGGACTCAGCCGGGAGAATAGAATTATTATCAACAGCATGTAGTTTAGCAATGGTTGCATAACGGGTAAGTTTACCTCATCATCTCCCCAATTGAGAAGCCGTACCGGTACTCTTCCATTCACCACTTCTACTACTCCTCTAGCAGTCATAAGTGTAGGTCTATGTTCTGAATGGTGGGGTTCTACTACAGCTTGGTAATTCTGTCCTCTCAGACCTATGGCCGCCCTGCACCAAATGATCATTTCACTCATTGGGGTGTGTCGACCGCCACCACATTGTGGGTTACCAGGGCAATGGGGTACTCAGAGCCGAGCCCTGAAGTCCCATGGATTTGTCACAGGTAGCTGTGGCTCGGTCTGTGGCCCTGGCGGTCTGGCGTATGTTGGGGATATATTTACAGGGGATTGATTTATGTACAGTTCGTGACGCCACCTGTAGTCTCTGTAATTTATACCAGCGCTGCTGTAGATCTCTGAGGGATGGTGATGCAGCTAGATGTCGGGTCCCCTACAGTGGACTGGTCCCTCAGATCGTGAGTTAGTAGGGATTGTGCAGGCATGCAATAATAACTCAGTCTCACACCGTCAGTGTCTTTCCATACCTTTACTTGCAAGATGGTAAGGCAGGTCCCAGGGAGGCTGATGGGTTGATGGAGGATGACTTTGAGGCAACAGCTAAGCAACTTAGGGGCCTCCTTTACTGTCCAATGAAGATGAGTACGACCAGCCTGAAGCGTAGTCCCCTCTATGATTCCAGCTTATCCAAAGCTGTGCTTCCAGTCAGTTTAGTGTTAGGAGCCTTTCTCTGAGGGAGCTGAATTCTTATTTTGTCCTGCAGAGACTCAAAGTCTTCACTTCCCCTGACCCCAGTTACGTACTGACTATAAGGGGCTTGTTTGCCGCGACCTAGGTCGGTAAATCTCTGGTTTTCTCTTCACTATGCTTGTAACAATAGTGATTCTTCGTCCCAGTAACCGTAGCAATGTGCAGGACTCTTCCAAGCCAAACGCACTTTTCCAATAATCTTCCTTCCACTTTGCCCTTCGATTTGCTCAACTCTTAATAGCTAGTTCAGTCTTTCTTCCAGTGGGGCACAGCTCTGACTAGACTAAGGTGAATTAGACCACCTGTACCAGCCTCCACTTTCTGAACTGATGACAGACTTAAACTGGACACGTCTACTCTGTCCAAGGACAGGAAACTGACTGACTAGAAATCACTCCCTTCCACACCCCTGCTGGGTGTGTCAGAAGTGTACATGATGTCATGAAGAGACCTTAACTGTTACCTCTCCACTCATCCTCCTGGTATTGTGTACCAGGGCTACACAGGGGTATCACAATAGGATCCGAGTCAGTGACCCGTACATTACCAATTTCGCCGTCTGTAAGCTTCGCTTGCTGCTGACACACCAGGGCCCGGATCTCTCTTTGGATTACTCCTTTCTGCCTTGGTCGGGCAATCTCAGCGAGCTGTTGGAGCAAGAACACAACTTCTCCCAAACAATTACCGATAATGTTAGTACCCAAAATTATATTTAAACCATTCTCCTCATTTACAGTCTTTACTACCAGAAGCCCCTGGTCTTTCAACTCCTCTCTGCCCACCTTTACATCTACACATTTTGTTCCGAGTACTTCTACAGGAAGACCATTAGAAGCATACACAGTAAAGTCAAGGCTCGGAGGTTTAAGACTGTCCATTGACCAGTACTTGGTATATAGGGCATCAGGTATTAGGGTCACCTGCGACCCAGTGTCTAACAATGCCGGAACAGCAATACCATCTAGAATAATAGACAGGTAGGGTCGCCCGCCCACATACCTGCGGTTCCAGTCTAGGGGGCCTGACGGGTATTCTCCTGGGTGTTGGCCCTTGGACCCAGGTACTGCCCGTTTAAAGGACACTGTGGAGACATATGACCTTTCCGGTTGCATCGATAACAGATGATCTCTCGACGAGGAGGGTGTTGATCAGAGGTCGCTCCTGGGGGTGGCGTTGTCCTCCTCCGGGGGGGCGACGTCTTCTTTCTTCTCCGGTGCATCCACGGGACGTCTTCTGGGCAGTCAGCTAACAAGATCTTTCCTTCCTCCTCTTTCCGCAGCTGCAGGGCACTCATTACAGCAGCCAGATTTTTAGTCAGCTGGCGCACCTCTGAGCGCAGACAGTCCAATTCACTAGGAGGTGTCACCTGCGCTTTGGCTTCAGCCACTAGCGGGGAAAAGGGGGTTACTGCCGGTTCCAGAGTGACTTCAGCCTGATGATGTTGGGTTGCCACCTCGGGTTTGCCCAGGGGCCGCAGCCCTTTTATTGCCATGTCCTTTAGGGCATCAAAGGTAGCATCCGGATGGTCTAAGGACCACCAGTTTACAGTTCTGCGTTCCTCTTGGGATCTCAATCCCTGTATAAATTGTTCTTTCAGCATTTTATTCTCGTCGATAGCATTTAAATTGTTAATTTGCTTGAGGGCTCTCAGGGCTCCTTGTAGTCGGCAAGCGTAGTCCCGGATGCTGTCACCTGGCTGTTGTGAACAGTGATAGAAGGCCATCCGGAGATCCATTTCTGTACGGTCTTCAAATATGGCATGTAGCTTAAGGAAGATCGCAGGTACCGACTCCTGATCAACGGTATCCCAAGTCTCCACTTCCCTCTCAGCAGCGCCAGTTAGCTGCCCTATTAGCACAGCAGCTTTTTGTCTCTCAGGCATGGAGTACATTTCTAGGATGCTGCATAACTTCCGCTTGAAGCCTGCTAATGTGCCTGGCTCACCGCTGTACTGGGGAAGCCATTTCGCCCCAGGCACATATGGGAGCGTTAGTGGCATGATCGGGACTACCGGACTGGGTGCAGGGCCTGCGCCCCCATCTGGCGCTACAATACCAGACGGTGCGGGATTGGGGCCTCCGGCCGGGGCCGCACTGTCAGCCGGTTGTTGTGACATCTTAGCGCCCCCTTGGTTAAACGGAGCCTACCGGTTTCAGATGCTGCTACTTCACAGGCACCGCAGTGGGAACAGGACCTTCGTCGCAGGCGCTCTGATGTCAGAGCGTTCACTTCCTGTTGCAGGACCTGCCGCTGAGTCAGAGCCGGGGGCGTGTCCAAGACTTTGCGCGCTCTTTCAGGTACGCCCACCTTCTTCTCCAGCGCCTTAGGGCGCGAATCTGGCGGCAAATATGGCGGTATTTGGCGCCAAACAACAGCAACAGTCTTTTTCATCAAAACACTCCACAGGCACACAGGGCTCGCAATGCTGCAAGTTTCGTATCCTGTTCGTGACGCCAAAGTTTTGTGTCGACCCGCCACCACAATTGTGGGTTACCAGGGCAATGGGGTACTCAGAGCCGAGCCCGTAGAAGTCTATGGGGATTGTCACAGGTAGCGGTGGCTCGGTCTGTGGCCCTGGCGGTCTGGCGTATGTTGGGGATATATTTACAGGGGATAGATTTATATACAGTTCGTGACGCCACCTGTAGTCTTCTGGTAATTTGTACCAGCGCTGCTGTAGATCTCTGAGGGGATGGTGAGGCAGCTAGATGTCGGGTCCCCTACAGGTGGGACTCTTCCCTCAGGTCGGTAGTTAGGTAGGGATTGTGCAGGCATGCAAGTAAATAACTCAGTCTCACACGGTCAGCGTCTTTCCATACCTTTACTTGTAAGATGGTAAGGCAGGTCCCAGGGAGGCTGATGGGGTTGATGGAGGATGAGCTTTGAGGCAACGGTTAAGCGAATTAGGGGCCTCCTTTACTGTCCAATAATGATGAGTACAACCAGCCTGCAGCGTAGTTCCCTCTATAATTCCAGCTATTCCAAAGCTGTTCTGCCCAGTCAGATTTGTGGTCGGAGCCTTCCTGTGAGAGAGTTGAATTCTTATCTTGCTGATCAGGCTCAAAGTCTTCACTCCCCTGACCCCAGTTACGTACTGACTATTTTGGGCTGTTTGCCGCGACCTAAGGTCCGGTAAATCTCTGGTTTTCTTACCACTATGCTTGAAGCTAATAGTGATCCTTCGGTCCCCAGTGACCGGTAGCAATGTGCAGGACTTCTCCAAGCCAAAAGCACTTTTTAAATATTCCTTCCACTTTGCCCTTCGATTTGCTCGACTCTTAATAGATATCTCCGTCTGTCTTCCAGTGGGGCACAGCTCTGACTAGGCTGAGGTGAACTAGACCACCTGTACTAGCCTCCACTTTCTGAACTGCTAACAGGCTCAGACTAGACACGTCTACTCTGACCAAGGACAGGAAACTGACTGACTAAATCACTCCCTTCCACACCCTGCTGGGGTGTCAGAAGTGTACTGATGTATGAGAGCCTAATGTTACCTCTCCACTCATCCTCCTGTATGTGTACCAGGGCTACACAAAGGGTGGAAAGGGTAAAGAATGGAGGACAATTTGAGGCAAATTGGTGAGGGTCGGTCGAGTGGAGGGTGGCGTTACTGAGGAGCAGTGATATGGTAGAATGGTAGGGGGAAAGATTGGTAAAGTGGAGGTGTGATGGGGTAGTGTTGGCAGGTGTGGCTGTAACTGAGCGTTGTGGTACTGAATAGGTGACAGGAGTGTTGAGGGACTGTAGTTAGTCTAATTAGTCTGAAGTGGATACTGAATAGTGCAAGGTGGACTAATTGATAAAAGTTGTTCAAGCGATTGAAGTCTGAGTTGGAAGTTGCTGGGTTGGAATTCGAATGGAAGCTGAAGTTGGAAGTGCTGAAGTTGAAGTGCAGAATTTGTGAAGGTGCTAATTTAATGCTTACTGAGGTGGTGATATGGGGAGTTCTGAACTGTGGAGGTGCTATAATGAATAGAGGGGAGACACGCCGTCTGGGGGGGGAAACAACTATGGAAGGCAACCTGCACAGAGCAGCGTGGCATGTGATCACATAATGCCACAGAAGGGATCTATGCGCCCGCAAACCGACCTAAAAAAGTGATTATGGATATGTCTTGTTCGAAGCATGCTTGCAGAATGTCTTTACCTCCGAACTGCGGAGGTTACTATGAAGCCTGCGGTAATTGTTCAGATAAAACTTTAACCCCTCTCTGACATTAGACGTACTATCCCGTCCATAAAACCCGTGCCATTCGCCCATGACGGATAGTACTCATAGGCGATCAGCTGCGCTCCTGAGGGGAGCGCAGCTAATCGCCGCCGGGTGTCAGCTGATTATCACAGCTGACACCCGTGACTGTGTGTCAGGAGCGGTCACGGACCGCTCCCGGCACATTAACCCCTAGCACACCGCGATCAAACATGATCGCGGTGTACTGGGGGCACAGGGGAGGATCGCGCAGGGTGGGGGCTCCCTGCGCGCCCCCCTGAGACCCTCAGACCAGCGCGATGTGATCGCGCTGTTCTGAGGGCTTCCTCCCTCCCAGGACCCGGATCCAAGATGGCGCCGGGGTCCTGGAGGGAGGCGGCTTCCTCAGTGCCTGCTGAGAGCAGGCACTGAGAAGCCTGCAGCTATGCCTGAGCGATCGCTGGTGTGACAGAGCGCTGTGCACACTGTCACACCAGCGATTTGATAAAATACAGTGATGTCCCACCCTGGGACAAAGTAAAAAAGTTAAAAAAATAAAAATAAACATGTTATAAAAAAAAATCCAAAATAAATAAAAAAAAATATAAATATTCCCCAATAAATTTATTTCTTCCTGTAAATAAAAAAACAAAACAATAAAAGTACACATATTTGGTATCGCCGCGTCCGTAACGACCCCCCTATAAAACTGTCCCACTAGTTAACCCCTTTAGTGAACCCCTTAAAAAAAAAAAAAAAAAACGAAGCAAAAAATCAATGCTTTATCATCATACCGCCAACAAAAAGTGGAATAACGCGCGATCAAAAAGACCGATATAAATAAACATGGTACCGCTGAAAACGTCATCTTGTCCCGCAAAAAACGAGCTGCCATACAGCATCATCAGCGAAAAAATAAAAAAGTTATAGCTCGCAGAATAAAGCGATGCAAAAATAATTATTTTTTATATAAAATTGTTTTTATTCTATAAAAGTGCCAAAACATAAAAAAATGATATAAATGAGGTATCGCCATAATCGTACTGACCCGAAGAATAAAACTGCTTTATCAATTTTACCACACGCGGAACAATAAAAACGCCTCCCCCAAAAGAAATTCATGAATTGCTGATTTTTGTTCATTCTAACCTCCCAAAAATCGAATTAAAAATGCGATCAAAAAATGTCACCTGCTCAAAAATGGTACAAATAAAAACGTCAACTCGTACCGCAAAAAATAAGACCTCACATGACTCTGTGGGCCAAAATATGCAAAAATTATAGCTCTCAAAATGTGATGATGCAAAAACTATTTTTGCAATAAAAAGCGTCTTTTAGCGTGACAGCTGCCAATCATAAAAACCCGCTATAAATAGTAAATCAAACCCCCCTTTATCACCCCCTTAGTTAGGGAAAAATAATAAAATTAAAAAAATGTATTTATTTCCATTTTCCCGTTAGGGTTAGGGTTGCGGCTAAAGTTAGGGTTAGGGTTGGCGCTAAAGTTAGGATTAGGGTTAGGGTTGGGATTAGGGGTGTGTTAGGGTTAGGTTTGTGGTTAGGGTTGGGACTAGGGTTAGGGGTGTGTTGGGGTTAGGGTTGGAGTTAGAATTGGGGGGTTTCCGCTGTTTAGGCACATCAGGGGCTCTCCAAATGTGACATGGCGTCTGATCTCAATTCCAGCCAATTCTGCGTTGAAAAAGTCAAACGGTGCTCCTTCACTTCTGAGCTCTGCCATGCATCCAAACAGTAGTTTATCCCCACATATGGGGAATCAGCGTACTCTGGACCCCAAGAGTTATTGTGCAATTTGTCCTATTTCTTCTGTTACCCTTGGGAAAATAAAAAACTGGGGGCGAAAATATCATTTTTGTACAAAAAAAATTATTTTTTTGTTTTTACGGCTGTACATTATAAACTTCTGTGAAGCACTTGGGGCTTCATAGCGCTCACCACACACCTAGATAAGTTCCTTGTGGGGTCTATTTTCCAAAATGGGGTCACTTGTTGGGGATTTCCACTGTTTAGGCGCATCAGGGGCTCTCCAAATGCGACATGACGCCCCCAGACCATTCCATCAAAGTCTGCAATCCAAAACGTCACTACTTCCCTTCCGAGCCCCAACGTGTACCCATACAGTAGTTTTCTCCCACATATTAGGTATCAGCGTACTCAGGACAAATTGGGCAACAACTTTTGGGGTCCAATTTCTCCTGTTACCCTTGTAAAAATAAAATATTGGGGCGAAAAAATCATTTTTGCAAAAAAAAAAAAAGATTTTTTATTTTTACGGCTGTGCGTTATAAACTTCTGTGAAGCACTTCGGGGTTCAAAGTGCTCACCACACATCTAGATAAGTTCCTTGTGGGTCTATTTTCCAAAATGGGGTCACTTGTGGGGGGTTTCCACTGTTTAGGCGCATCAGGGGCTCTCCAAATGCGACATGACGCACCCAGACCATTCCATCAAAGTCTGCAATCCAAAACGTCACTACTTCCCTTCCGAGCCCTGACGTGCGCCCATACAGTAGTTTTCTCCCACATATTGGGTATCAGCGTACTCAGGACAAATTGAACAACAACTTTTGGGGTCCAATTTCTCCTGTTACCCTTGTGAAAATAAAATATTGGGGGCGAAAAAATCATTTTTGTAAAAAAAAAAAAAGATTTTTTATTTTTACGGCTGTGCGTTATAAACTTCTGTGAGCACTTCGGGGTTCAAAGTGCTCACCACACATCTAGATAAGTTCCTTGTGGGGTCTATTTGCCAAAATGGGGTCACTTGTGGGGGGTTTCCACTGTTTAGGTGCATCAGGGGCTCTCCAAATGTGACATGACGCCCCCAGACCATTCCATCAAAGTCTGCAATCCAAAACGTCACTACTTCCCTTCCGAGCCCCGACGTGTGCCCATACAGTAGTTTTCGCCCACATATTGGGTATCAGTGTACTCAGGACAAATTGGAAAACAACTTTTGCATTCCAATTTCTTCTGTTACCCTTGTGAAAATAAAATATTGGGGGCGAAAAAATCATTTTTGTAAAAAAAAAAAAAATTTTTTATTTTACGGCTGTACGTTATAAACTTTAGTGAAACACCTGGGGGTTCAAAGTTCTCACCACACATCTAGATAAGTTCCTTGAGGGGTCTAGTTTCCAAAATGGTGTCATTTATGGGGGTTTCCACTGTTTAGGCAGATCAGGAGCTCTCCAAACACGACATGGCGTCCAGCCAATTCTGCGTTGAAAAAGTCAGACGGCGCTCCTTCCCTTCCAAACTCTGCCATGCACCCAAACAGTGGTTTACCCCCACATATGGGGTATCAGCGCACTCAGGACAAATTGCACAATAACTTTTGGAGTCTTGTTACCCTTGGAAAAATAAAAATTGGGGTGAAAAGATCATTTTTGTGGAAAAAATATGATTTTTAAATTTTACGGCTCTACGTTATAAACTTGTGTGAAGCACTTGGGGGTTCAAATTGCTCATCAAAAATCTAGATAAGTTCCTTAGGGGGTCTAGTTTCCCAAATGGGGTCATTTGTGGGGGGTTTCCACTGTTTAGGCACATCAGGGGCTCTCCAAATGCAACATGGCATCCAAACTCAATTCCAGCCAATTTTGGTTGGAAAAAGTCAAATGGTGCTCCTTCCATTCCGAGCTCTGCCGTGCGCCCAAACAGTGGTTCCCCCACACATATGGGGTATCAGCGTACTCAGGACAAATTGTACAACAACTTATGTGGTCCAATTTCTCCTGTTACCCTTGGGAAAATAAAAAATTAGTGACTAAAAGATAATTTTTGTGGGAAAAAAATAGGATTTTTTATTTTCATGCCCGGGCATTATAAACTTGTGTGAAGCACTTGGGGGTTCAAAGTGCTCACCAAAGATCTAGATAAGTTCCTTAGGGGGTCTAGTTTCCAAAATGGGGTCACTTGTGGGGGGTTTCCACTGTTTAGGCTCATCTGGGGCACTGCAAACGGAACATGACCCCCATTAACGTCTGCATTCCAAAACGTTACTACTTCCTTTCCAAGCCCTGCCGTGCGCCCAAACAGTTTCCCCCCCACATATGGGGTATCAGCGTACTCAGGACAAATTGGACAACAACTTTTGGAGTCCAATTTCCTTGGGAAAATTCAAAAATTTGGGACTAAAAAATCAATTTTTGTGGAAAATTGATTTTTTTTTTTTCACATCCAGGCTTTATAAACTTTTGTGAAACACTTGAGGGTTCAAAGTGCTCACAACAGATCTAGATAAGTACCTTAGGGGGTCTAGTTTCCAAAATGGTGTCACTTGTGGGGGTTTCCACTGTTTAGGTGCATCAGGGGCTCTCCAAACGCGACATGGCATCCAATCTAAATTCCAGCCAATTTTAGTTTGAAAAAGTCAAACGTCGCTCCTTCCCTTACGAGCTCTGCCGTGTGCCCAAACAGTGGTTTTCCCCCACATATGGGGTATTGGCGTACTCAGGAGAAATTGCATAACAACCTTATCTGTCCATTTTCTCCTTTTACTCTTGTGAAAATAAAAAAAAAGTTTGTAAAAGATCATTTTTGTGGCTAAAAAGTAAAATATTCATTTTTTCCTTCCACGTTGCTTTAGTTACTGTGAAGCACCTGAAGGGTTAATAAACTTCTTGAATGTGGTTTTGAGTACCTTGAGGGGTGCAGTTTTTAGAATGTTGTCACTTTTGGGTATTTTCTGCCATATAGACCCCTCAAAGTGACTTCAAATGTGAGGTGGTCCCTAAAAAAAATGGCTTTGTAAATTTTGTTGTAAAAATGAGAAATCGCTGGTCAACTTTTAACCCTTATAACTTCCTAACAAAAAAAAATTTTGGTTCCAAAATTGTGCTGATGTAAAGTAGACATGTGGGAAATGTTATTTCTTAACTATTTTGTGTGATATATTTCTCTGTTTTAAGGGAATAAAAATTCAAAGTTTGAAAATTGCAAAATTTTAAAAATTTTCGCCATATTTGCGTTTTTTTCAAAAATAAACGCAAGTTATATCGAAGAAATTTTACCACTAACATGAAGTACAATATGTCACGAGAAAACAATCTCAGAATCGCGAAGATCCGTTGAAGCGTTCCAGAGTTATAACCTCATAAAGAGACAGTGGTCAGAATTGTAAAAATTGGCCCGGTCATTAACGTGCAAACCACCCTTGGGGGTGAAGGGGTTAAGGCAGTTCTGAAAAGATGCATTCAAATGCAAGAACTCGGGCGCATAGTTCCTTTCCTGACCCCTCTGCCGTTGCCGCCCAGTAGCCGCAGATGTACTAGAGGTGGCAGGGGCAGAAGGGTGGGGTAAAGGAAAATCTATCTGTTGACCAGCAGCCTCATGCAATGTGTGTCGACCCGCCACCACAATTGTGGATTACCAGGGCAATGGGGTACTCAGAGCCGAGCCTATGGAAGTCTATGGGATTTGTCACAGGTAGCTGTGGCTCGGTCTGTGGCCCGGGCGGTCTGGCGTATGTTGGGAATATATTTACAGGGGATTGATTTATGTACAGTTCGTGACGCCACCTGTAGTATTCTGGTAATTAGTACCAGCGCTGCTGTAGATCTCTGAGGGATGGTGAGGCAGCTAGATGTCGGGTCCCCTACAGGTGGGACTGGTCCTCAAAGTCTATGTGAGTTGTGAAGTCGAGTGCAGATAAAGAACACAGTCTCACACGGTCAGCGTCTTTTCATACCTTTACTTGCAAGATGATAAGGCAGGTCCCAGGGAGGCTGATCCAAGGAGAGTGTATCTTGAGACGGCAGCTGGACAAGTTAGGGGCCTCCTTTAACTCCAATAAACGAGTACAACTAGCCTGAAGCGTAGTTCCCTCAAATCTCCAGCTAATCTTTAGCTGTACCTGCCCAGTCAGCTTAGTGTTAGGGGCCTTCCTGTGAAGGAGCTGAATTCTTACGTGGTCCTGCAGAACTCCAAAGTCTTCACTCCCCCTGACCCCAGTTACGTACTGACTATAAGGGGCTTGTCTGCCGCGACCTAGGGTCCGGTAGATTCCTGGTTTTCCTATCACCGTGCCTGAAACAACGGTGACCCTTCGGTCCCCAGTGACCGGGTGCAATGTGCTGGACTTCTGCAATCCTGAAGCACTAATTCTATAAATCCACTTGCCTTTCGCCTTGTCCACGCTGGTAACATAAGCACTCAAAACTAGCCAAGGGTCGAGCAGTCACTTCTTTCCTTTTCCTTCCAATGAAGTTAG
Source organism: Oophaga sylvatica (assembly GCA_033576555.1). Taxonomy (NCBI): domain Eukaryota; kingdom Metazoa; phylum Chordata; class Amphibia; order Anura; family Dendrobatidae; genus Oophaga; species Oophaga sylvatica. The sequence continues at coordinate 117,685,276 of JARQOD010000001.1, read as the reverse complement.
CCACAGATGCTCAGTTATCACAGGCAGGAGCACGTCTCTGAACCTGATACCGTCCTCTAGACAGGGGTGCTGAAGACTTTCCGTGCTAATACTTCTTCTTTCTTCAGTGTGTGCTGAGAAGGTGATACAGCTCTGACTAGACTAAGGCGTATTCCAAACACCTATACCAGACTCCACGATATGAACTGGTGATGAAGCAGGCTAGACTCTTTCCTCCCTCAGTAGTCTAGACAACCACTCCACACGTCCTCACTGTCCGAAGACAGGAACTAGACTCCCTAAAAATCACTCCAACACCTACTACCTTGACCACTCCCTCTAGAGTATACTCCACTACCCTAGGGTGTGTCTAGTGTGTGTTGAGTGAATGGATATTTAGCATTAAACTGCCGTCTCGCCATACACTCTCCAGGGTACTGCGTGTGCCTACCACCAGGGCTACACATTCCCCCATGGTAAACGACAGCACTCCCGGCTGTAAAATACAAAAGACATTTTGTTTATGCAATAAACATTGAACAATAACATCTTCCCATCCGGGAGGTGAGGAAATCTTGAACGTTACAAAACTTTATAGAAAAATACAAATATCAATTAGCATTCAATAAATATACAAGATACTTGTGAAGGACCCGCACCAAACCTTCAACGTAGGTCCTGGGTGGGCTGCAGGACGTCCAATTGCAGACCTCACTCAGTGCCACACCACACGGGTTTTGTTTTTCAGAGGTAGTTATGGATGGTTTTTGTAAAACCAAGATAGGGCACCGAAGCGCAACTATTTACAATTAAGTTCTGGGTTAGCATAGTCCTTAACCTCAAAAGTCCATTTGCAAAGGAAGACATATTATATTAAACCACATTATAAAAGTGCAACTGTTTATCATTTATCAATTACCAGTTACCAATTACCAATTACCCAGCCGGCATTCTACAGTATATATATTTACTATATAAATTGTGCTAAACTTTACAAACATTTCAAACTTTTTACTATATTACTGATGGTAGACCCGATATGGATCTCACCAACTCTTTACTTATTTATTCATTTTCATCACACTTTTCCAATACATTTTTCACCCCGGGGCTGGAACAACGCAATGGGCCCTTGATCCCAGGACCAGCAAATCATGTGCTGCGATCAGGGTCTGGGTCGCCACAGTTCTGGTGCGAACCTCCAGGGGCGCAACTGGTACAGTCTCTCCACATGACACCGATTGCGTCTCAATTACTGTTAGCGATATGGACCGCGTTAGGGATTGCGATCGAGACTGTGTCGCATGTTGCGATGAAGAGGTGACTTTAAGTCGTGATGAACTCTGGGTCGCTAGTTGCGATGACTTTGCAGGGGGCGATGTCTGGGCACGGCCGGATGCTGCTTGAGCTGGAAACGGGGACGCTGCGGTAATGGTGACGGTACCTGCGTCTGGGACGGGGTCGCGGACGATGGTGACATTCAGGGCATACCACCCCTTCATTCCCCAATGCCGCGTATAGGTGACTATATCTCCGTTCACTAAGTCCCTCCCGGGATGACCTTGCGGCAGGTGGGATTCCACGTCACGCCTGCTGACGAAGACCGCTGGGTAGAGGCCCGGTTCGCGGATAAAGCCCCAGCCCTTCCGGAGCTGGAACTCAGTCACACACCCCCGCCGCCGCGGTTCCCGTAAGGTACCTTTGTCGCGACGGACAGTCTCCTTGTCGGCAATCAGCTCGGCATATTGTCGCTGGCGGTTCCTCTGAGCCTCCCGCTCTTCCTCCTGCTGGCGCCTCTTCGTCTCCTCACGACTCTGCCATTCTTGCTCCCACTGGGCGGTGTAGGCGACGTCATCCAGGCGCGCCATTTCGTCCCAGTCCACATCTGGTAGTGACGGACAGGACCCCTCCGGTGTCCCTGCCGGGGACCGATAATCTGCTGCGGCCTCCTGGCCGGGCGGGCGTTCCGGGATTGGCTGTACCTCCTCAACCTCCTCCGCTTCCACCGCTTCACCGGTGGGGTCAGGAACGGTACTTTCGGGGGCAGCCTCCGGTTGCTCCTTCGCCTTAGGCAGCAGACTCTTCGGTACTTGGAATCGTGGGGGTTCGTTGAGGGGAGAGGACGCCGTGTTCGTCATTTGCCACTTCAGCAGGTTACATCGGCGTCTCTCAATCTCCTCCAGTCCAGGTTGGAACATCTTCTTTAGGCGTGAGTTCTCCTCCTGAACCTCTAACAACGCCTGTTGCAGGTGCAGGATCGCATAAGACTCCGATGCCGATGGCAGCTTGGCGGGGGCACGGGGCCTGCCTTCCTCCGCTGCTCCGCTCGGCTGCTCACGTCCTGCCTCCATCATGTTCCAGAAGATTCTTTTTCCTTTCTGCGGAGACATCCGGTCTCTTCCGTGGAGGTGGGGTTTGCGTCTCCTCCTCCTCGCAGGGAAGGTGAAGAGGAGGCGGACCTCCTTTGCTGTAGGGCAGGACCGCATGTTGTAATAGCACTTTGAGAGGGCAGGCATTTTCTTCGCGCCACAGGGGGGTAGACGCCCACGAAGGTACGCCCACCTTCTTCTCCAGCGCCTGAGGGCGCGAATATGGCGACAAAAATGGCGATTTTGGCGCCAAAAGTGCAAACAGTCCTTTTCACACAAACAAGTCCTTAGGCACACAGGGCTCGCAATTTCGCGAGTTTCGCATCCTGTTCGTGACGCCAAAATTGTGTCGACCCGCCACCACAATTGTGGATTACCAGGGCAATGGGGTACTCAGAGCCGAGCCTATGGAAGTCTATGGGATTTGTCACAGGTAGCTGTGGCTCGGTCTGTGGCCCGGGCGGTCTGGCGTATGTTGGGAATATATTTACAGGGGATTGATTTATGTACAGTTCGTGACGCCACCTGTAGTATTCTGGTAATTAGTACCAGCGCTGCTGTAGATCTCTGAGGGGATGGTGAGGCAGCTAGATGTCGGGTCCCCTACAGGTGGGACTGGTCCCTCAAAGTCTATGTGAGTTGTGAAGTCGAGTGCAGATAAAGAACACAGTCTCACACGGTCAGCGTCTTTTCATACCTTTACTTGCAAGATGATAAGGCAGGTCCCAGGGAGGCTGATCCAAGGAGAGTGTATCTTGAGACGGCAGCTGGACAAGTTAGGGGCCTCCTTTAACTCCAATAAACGAGTACAACTAGCCTGAAGCGTAGTTCCCTCAAATCTCCAGCTAATCTTTAGCTGTACCTGCCCAGTCAGCTTAGTGTTAGGGGCCTTCCTGTGAAGGAGCTGAATTCTTACGTGGTCCTGCAGAACTCCAAAGTCTTCACTCCCCTGACCCCAGTTACGTACTGACTATAAGGGGCTTGTCTGCCGCGACCTAGGGTCCGGTAGATTCCTGGTTTTCCTATCACCGTGCCTGAAACAACGGTGACCCTTCGGTCCCCAGTGACCGGGTGCAATGTGCTGGACTTCTGCAATCCTGAAGCACTAATTCTATAAATCCACTTGCCTTTCGCCTTGTCCACGCTGGTAACATAAGCACTCAAAACTAGCCAAGGGTCGAGCAGTCACTTCTTTCCTTTTCCTTCCAATGAAGTTAGCCACAGATGCTCAGTTATCACAGGCAGGAGCACGTCTCTGAACCTGATACCGTCCTCTAGACAGGGATGCTGAAGACTTTCCGTGCTAATACTTCTTCTTTCTTCAGTGTGTGCTGAGAAGGTGATACAGCTCTGACTAGACTAAGGCGTATTCCAAACACCTATACCAGACTCCACGATATGAACTGGTGATGAAGCAGGCTAGACTCTTTCCTCCCTCAGTAGTCTAGACAACCACTCCACACGTCCTCACTGTCCGAAGACAGGAACTAGACTCCCTAAAAATCACTCCAACACCTACTACCTTGACCACTCCCTCTAGAGTATACTCCACTACCCTAGGGGTGTGTCTAGTGTGTGTTGAGTGAATGGATATTTAGCATTAAACTGCCGTCTCGCCATACACTCTCCAGGGTACTGCGTGTGCCTACCACCAGGGCTACACAAATGCACTCGGCCACGCTGCTGCAGCGCTGGTTGAGGGGAAAGAGGGCTCATGTGTGGATGCAGATGGGTCGGGGCGGTCAAAGTGTCCCTCGGTGCTGGTCTCCTCAGGGATCGCCTCAGAAGGGCCCAACTCTGCGGGCACCCGAGTGCTGCTCACCGTGCTGTTGAATAAAGAGAAAACATACAATTAATATACTGTATTTCAATGGCCCTGGCTGTGAAAAAAAAGGTGTTACAAATGTAAAAAATTTTTTTTGAATATTTACCTTCTGGTGACCATAGTTTCACGCAGGAACGCCAGAGCTCTTGCGTATTTATATTTGCTCTGGCGTCCTGAAGAACCACTCGGGGCCCGCATCTCTTTGTTGAACTCCTTCTTGAAGCAATCCCTGATAGACCGCCACCGCTTCACAATTCTCTCCCCTGAAACGAGATAGCACAAATTGGTTAGTATACTACATACGTGTTTTCACAACTACAGTCCTCATGTCCCCCACGGGTCATGTTTTCAGGATTTCCATAGTGTTGTACCAAAGGAAATCCTGAAAACATGAACCCTTGGGGTTCACGAGGACTGGAGTTGTGGAAACACTGCTTTAAATCCAGCAGCCCTACTGAACTGTATATACTTACGCATTTTAGACTGGGACCGAGCTTCAAGGTCCTCCAAATAGCCAACAAGTTGGGAACAAACTTCATCCCAGAGCCGACGGGTCACTATCTGATCTGAATGGCGGCGGTCCCCCATGTTCCACAGCAGCTCCCGCTCTCTGATCAGATCTATTAATAGGTCAATATCTATCCCCTCCTCACCATCTGAGTCGGGAGCACGCTGTGAAGCCTAAAATAAAATGAGAACAAAAAAATACTTTAATTATAAAATAAAAAAAAGGGCATTTATTTAAAAAAAAAAAAAAATTATAATACTTACAGGTTGAAGACCGCCACGTTCTTCACGTCGACTCTGGAGGAACTGCGAGGACCTCTTGAAGCCACAGGTGCAGAAGACTGAAAAAAAAAAAAATTATGTTGTTTTTCGGTTGTCTTTTTTTTTTTTTTGATGTGTTGTGTAGTGTGATGTTGTGTTGTACTGATGGATACAGGAAACTTACGAATTGCGAGCCCACTCCGGGTATCTGTCCACCCCGTCCTTCTTCTGTGAGCTCCTCTGGTTCAGATTCCTGTAAAAAAACACAATAATGCATTGTGAAAGAAAAAAAAAAAAATTATCCAAGAGTTGGATTTTTTTTAAAAAACGCTGCCGGCTAAACGCTGCCGATGAGTGGGAGGGCTCCCAGAAGAACTACTGTCCTGCTGCAGGCCGTATTCCATTGCTACCTTAGATGGTCGTCTGTTGTGCAGTAAAGAGGAAAAAAAAAATCAATGAATACATGGCCACAATCATGGCCCGTGCTGAAAGACCAAAGTTCTGTTTGCGGTTATTTGGTGTGTGATATTTACCGTCTGCTAGATGCGGCCCGTTCACCATGCTCTCCAGCGTCATCTGGTTGTGGTGGTGGTGGTGGTGTGCTTGCCTGCGGCCTCCAATGCAGTCCTCTGCAGTGTAACAAAAAGAAAAAAAATGCAAACAAAAAGTATAAAACCATGGACATTGCTGAAAGACAAAAGTTCTGTTTGCGGTTATTTGGTGTGTGATATTTACCGTCTGCTAGATGCGGCCCGTTCACCATGTTTTCCAGCGTCATCTGTTTGTGGTGGTGGTGGTGGTGTGCTTGCCTGCAGCCTCCAATGCTGTCCTCTGCAGTGTAACAAAAAGAAAAAAAAATGCAAACAAAAAGTATAAAACCATGGACCGTGCTGAAAGACAAAAGTTCTGTTTGCGGTTATTTGGTGTGTGATATTTACCGTCTGCTAGATGCGGCCCGTTCACCATGCTCTCCAGCGTCATCTGGTTGTTGTGGTGGTGTGCTTGCCTGCAGCCTCCAATGCTGTCCTCTGCAGTGTAACAAAAAGAAAAGAAAATGCAAACAAAAAGTATAAAACCATGGACCATGCTGAAAGACAAAAGTTCTGCTTGCGGTTATTTGGTGTGTGATATTTACCGTCTGCTAGATGCGGCCCGTTCACCATGCTCTCCAGCGTCATCTGGTTGTGGTGGTGGTGGTGGTGTGCTTGACCACGGCCTCCGATGCTGTCCTCTGCAGTGTAACAAAAAGAAAAAAAAGATGCAAAAAAAAAGGATAAAACCATGGCCCGTGCTGAAAGACCAAAGTTCTGTTTGCGGTTATTTGGTGTGTGATATTTACCGTCTGCTAGATGCGGCCCGGTAACGATGCTGTCCTCCAGCTCGAACATGTAGTGGTGGTGCAGTCGCAGCCTGCTGCCTCCGATGATGTCCTCTGCTGTGGAAAAAATACAATTCCAATTAATACATGGACACAATCATCATATACATGATACATTGAGCAAATCAAATATTTTTCATGAAATCAGGATTAATTACGATATTTTCACAGTATAGCACTACCCTCATAGCATACAGCAATACCAACATAATAGAGAAAAGAGGCAACACTGTATATATCAATAACCATAATATAGAACTATGCCAACACAGTATATAGCAATACACAACTAGTATACATCGATGCCAAAAGTATATAGCACTAGCCACATTGTATACTACTATGCCAACACAGTATATAGCAATACACGACTTGTATACATCGATGCCAACAGTATATAGCACTATCCACATTGTACACTACTATGCCAACACAGTATATATCAATACACGCATAGTATACAAGTACAACAAAACAGAATATAGCTATAAACCACATTGTATTAACCACTACACATAGTATACAAGTAGACCAAAACAGATTATAGCTATAACCACATTGTAGTAAGCACTACACATAGTATAACATTTGGCCAGAAAAAAAAAAAAATAACCACATTGTATTAAACAGTACATAGTATACAAATAGGCCAAAACAGATTATAGCTATAACCACATTGTAGTAAGCACTACACATAGTATACAAGTACCCAAACAGATTATAGCTATAACCACATTGTAGTAAGCACTACACATAGTATAACATTTGGCCAGAAAAAAAAAAAAAAAAACACATTGTATTAAACAGTACACATAGTATACAAGTACACCAAAACAGATTATAGTTATAAACCACATTGTAGTAAGCACTACACATAGTATACAAGTACACCAAAACAGATTATAGCTATAACCACATTGTAGTAAGCACTACACATAGTATACAAGTACACCAAAACAGATTATAGTTATAACCACATTGTAGTAAGCACTACACATAGTATAACATTTGGCCAGAGAAAAAAAAATAACCACATTGTATTAAACAGTACACATAGTATACAAGTAGGCCAAAACAGATTATAGCTAATAACCACATTGTAGTAAGCACTACACATAGTATACAAGTACGCCAAAACAGATTATAGCTATAACCACATTGTAGTAAGCACTACACATAGTATACAAGTACACCAAAACAGATTATAGCTATAACCACATTGTAGTAAGCACTACACATAGTATACAAGTACACCAAAACAGATTATAGCTATAACCACATTGTAGTAAGCACTACACATAGTATACAAGTATGCCAAAACAGATTATAGCTATAACCACATTGTAGTAAGCACTACACATAGTATACAAGTACACCAAAACAGATTATAGCTATAACCACATTGTAGTAAGCACTACACATAGTATACAAGTACACCAAAACAGATTATAGCTATAACCACATTGTAGTAAGCACTACACATAGTATACAAGTACGCCAAAACAGATTATAGCTATAACCACATTGTAGTAAGCACTACACATAGTATACAAGTATGCCAAAACAGATTATAGCTATAACCACATTGTAGTAAGCACTACACATAGTATACAAGTACACCAAAACAGATTATAGTTATAACCACATTGTAGTAAGCACTACACATAGTATAACATTTGGCCAGAGAAAAAAAATAACCACATTGTATTAACAGTACACATAGTATACAAGTAGCCAAAACAGATTATAGCTATAACCACATTGTAGTAAGCACTACACATAGTATACAAGTAACCAAAACAGATTATAGCTATAACACATTGTAGTAAGCACTACACTAGTATACAAGTACACCAAAACAGATTATAGCTATAACCACATTGTAGTAAGCACTACACATAGTATAACAGTACGCCAAAACAGATTATAGCTATAACCACATTGTAGTAAGCACTACACATAGTATACAAGTACGCCAAAACAGATTATAGCTATAACCACATTGTAGTAAGCACTACACATAGTATACAAGTACACCAAAACAGAATAGAGCAATACCCACATATTATACAAGTACGCCAAAACAGAATTAAGCAATACCCACATTGTATTAAAGCACAAGCATTAAAGTATACAACAATGCAAACACATAAAATACACGCATAGTATCATGGGGTGGGTGATATTTACCGTCTGGCGTTTGCTCCCGTCTCCTCCGCGCCGACATCTTGGTGGTCCCCAGAATCCATTTTGATGGTGGTGTTGCTGGCTCAAAATCCTTCTCAAATTGGTGATGTGTCTCTCTTGATGCTTGGATTGCATGTGGCAGAGTGTCCCACAGGCGTGGTATATATATATGTTTGCTTCTGTCTGGGCTAATTAACATTCCCAGACAAAAAAAACCGGATCAGGCCACCGGATCAGGTTTTTGCCGGATGCGGCGCAATGCGGCGCTCATAGACTTTCATTGTAGACAAACGCCGGAGGCGCCGGATCCGGCCCTTACGGCTTTTTGGCCGGAGACAAAAAACGTTACAGTTGGCGTCTTTTCTAGACGCCGGAAATAAACCAGACACCGCATCCGGCAGAAAACGGACTAAACGCAGGTACATGCGGCGCGATCCGGCGCTATATTTACTCAATGTTAAAAACACCGGATCCGGCATGTCCGTTCGCCGCATCCGGTGTTTAAAAAAAAGGCCGGATCGCGCCTGATTCAAAAAGCCTGAAGTGTGAAAGTAGCCTTAGCCTTTTCAAGACCAAAAATTTACAATGATTAAATTTGTCCTTGGTGCACAGAAATAAAATGTTTAGCCGCAGAGGAGATATGACGACCTTCCCACATCACCAACATTGATAATATCATTAAGATGTTCTGTGATACGAAATTTCAGTTTACAAAAGGTACAACCAATATATAATTTTTCCCAATTTTCTGTATTACAGTTGATGAACTGTTTGATATTGTATCGTGGCTATCATTATGGTTGGAAAGGGTTGTACACTGAAGTACATTTTTGCATGTTGAATTTTGTGTTACTCTGTAATGTCTTGCTTGTACATGTCCACTCTGAATATTAAAGTGCTGCAGAATATGTGCTATCAAAATAAAATTATTATTATTATATTAAAAAAAACCTACAAAGACTGGTATTGCTGAAATCCTACAGATTACAATTGTTTATTAAAGGGATGTGTCTTCAAAAATGACCTAATATTTAAACCAGCTTTTTGTGTGAAAAGTATTTTTTATGTCATTGTTTTATTCCATATTGCAATTTTTATTAAAAATAAAAATTATAAATCTCATTTTCACCCTGACCACTCACTCCAACTTCCTATTGCTTCAGGAGATGCTTATAGAAAATTGCCCGCAGTTAACAGTCTGATCCTATCTCTTGTACTGAATTATCTAATGAGCGTGTGCAAAAGTTATTCTGAAGGAAGGGGGGCAGGGTCAGATGTGACATCACCTACTGTGATCAGTGGATCCAGCGTTATCAGCTGGGTATAGAGATGTTACCAGTCTCTGATGATAAGGAGCCCGCTGAAAACTCTCGCTGAAATGATACGAAGTGTAAGGCCGGCGTCACACTGGCGACAGAATCGGACGACTGCAATACGATGAAAAATCGTATTGCAGTCTGCCCTATGTTAATCTATGGAGCAGCTCCTAGTATCAGATTTTTTGTGGTCCGTTTTAAACGTCCGTTTGCAATCGCAGCATGCTGCGATTGTCACCGATTGTCGGTCGACAATCGCCAATGCAAGTCTATGGGAGCGATGAAACATCTGATTACAAACGGACCGCACGTGTGACTTGCGATGAAATCGCATCGGTGTCCTTTAGAAAAGCCGGCAATTCATCCCCGGCTATACTGTAAAATCACACTGACAGCTTTAATAAAGAATAGAAAGAATAGATATACACACCTAGAATACATATATATATATATATATATACACGTCATTGTGACATATATATATATACATATATTTATAGTTCCTAGACTTCTACATACTGTAATAGCCGCTAATTCAATTGCCGGCTTTTGTGAAATCACAGAAGCCGACATGAAATGATACATTGTTTCCACACATTTAACCATGTCATTTCCTGTATTTTGATATTTGTTTAGAACTTACAATTACATGAGTGTATTTGTGCAAAATTTCAGACATGTAGGGGTTAATTAAAGGTGTAAATTCGTTGAAAAAAAATGCGTGGGCTCCCGCTGTATTTTCTCCACCAGACAGACAAAGCAAGCGAGTGGGGGCAGATAATAACAGCCTAGGGAGGGTACATTTTTTTTGTGCCCCCCCTGGCTACTAACATCTGCCCCCAGACACCCCAGAAAGGGCAAATCTATAATTAGATTCGCCCTTTCTGGCACTTTGCCCGTCTATTCCCATTGCCCTGTGGCGGTGGCGAATGGGTTAATAATGTCACCTTAATGTCACCTTAGTATTGAAAGGTGACCTTAAGGCAGGTTAATAATTGAGAGCTGTCAATTAGACAACTATCAATTATTAATCCTATTGAAGTAAATAAAAAAACACACACACTTTAAGAATAAATAATTTTAATGAAATAAAAACACATATTTTTGACCATCTTTTATTTCACTCTTAATCCGTTCGAAGCCCTTGTTCTTCTAAAATAAATATAAAATAATAAAACAACATTATTCTTACCTATCTGGCAATCTGTCCCGTCCCACGATGTAATCCTTCACAAAGGGTTAACTAGCAAGTAATCCTGCGTGCTCATCTGATAGCTCCTGAATGAATGAGCTTATCTCCTGCCTACAGGAGAGGATGTGATTCATGAATGAAGCTTAATTGATTTTATCCACTTTCACGTTAGGTCAGGTCACTGAAGTGAAAGTGGCAATAAATCAATTAAGCTCCATTCATGAATCTATTCCTCTCCTTTCGCTGGGAGAGTAACTGATTCATTCAGGGGAATACAGGTCTGAGACAGCATTATTAGCTCTCTGCGACCTGTAACCTGTTAACCCTTTCTGATGGATTACACCGTGGGACCTGACTGTACATCGGATTGGTAAGAATCATTTTGCTTTTTTATTTTATTTTTATTACAGGAAATGGTTTTAGCAGGAAAATAAAATATGGTCAAAAACTGTGTGATTATTTCATTAAACTTCTTTTTTATTAAACTGTGTGTGTTTGATTTTTCTATCATACAATAGGATTAATAATTGATAGTTGTCTAATTGACAGCTCTCAATTATTAACCTGCCTTAAGGTCACCTTTCAATACTAAGGTGACATTAAGGTGACATTATTAACCCATTCGCCACCGCTACAGGGCAATGGGAATAGACTGGCAAAGTGCCAGAAAGGGCAAATCTAATTGTAGATTTGCCCTTTCTGGGGTGTCTGGGGGCAGATGTTAGTAGCCAGAGGGGGCACAAAAAAAATGTACCCTCCCTAGGCTGTTATTATCTGCCCCCACTCGCTTGCTTTGTCTGTCTGGTGGAGAAAATACAGCGGGAGCCCACGCATTTTTTTTCAACGAATTTACACCTTTAATTAACCCCTACATGTCTGAAATTTTGCACAAATACACTCATGTAATTGTAAGTTCTAAACAAATATCAAAATACAGGAAATGACATGGTTAACTGTGTGGAAACAATGTATCATTTCATGTCGGCTTCTGTGATTTCACAAAAGCCAGCAATTCAATTAGCGGCTATTACAGTATGTAGAAGTCTAGGAACTATAAATATATATATATATATATATATATACATGTCACAATGACATGTGTGTATATATATATATATATGTGTTCTATGTGTATATATCTATTCTTTCTTTTGTGACTGAAATACTATTCTTTTGGATCCATTATATGTCAGTTTTGCAAGCCTGCGAGAAATTCTCGCAAGTCGGATGAAAATCGGATGTTACAAGGTACACACACATGCGACTAAATCGCATCTTTGAAGGAAAATCGGATGACAGAAGGATGTGTGATGTTTGCATTTTGATCCGACAATCGACCAACTAAAACGGACCGATTTTTTGTAGTTGTGTGTGACGTCGGCCTTAGTCTAAAAAAAGCCTTGGTGGCCAGTGTGAAAATTGTAATATTACAAATTGTTTTTTTTTAATAAAGATCATGATATGAAAATATACATTGCCCAAAATGTTTTAAAAATACATGTAACAGAAAACACTGATTTAGTCATATTCTGATGATACACTGCCTTTAAGGGCCTGTGCACACTTTGCGGTTTTTGCTGCGGTTCCGCAGCAGTTTTTGCGCTGCGGAACCGCT
>JARQOD010000001.1:117654376-117672547 GCA_033576555.1 Oophaga sylvatica | reverse complement strand
GAGAGCAAGGGCCCTGGAAACTACCAATGGATCTAGAACTTGGAGTGGTAGAACCGGAGGCAGACGACGCTGTTGAGAACTGGGACGTAAATCGGCAAGAGCAATACAGAAGAGTAAAATCTGTGTGGAGGAAAGTCCAAAGGCACGGGGAAAAAAACAGGAAGATGTTTACAACCGAAATGCTCCTCCCAAAGCCTTTGATCCCTGGAGGGGTTTAGTATATTAAAAAAAAAAAGAAAGATGCACAAACTGGATAATCAGTGGGGCAAGAACCTACGTCATACAAGATTCTAAATACGACAACAGAAAGTTTGTGTCGTCAGTAAAGACGGAGGAAGAACAACAACCACTGTGTCCAGAGATCTTTTGAAGTTGTGTCCAGAACACTTAAAGGTTGTGAAAAAAACCCTGTCTTCAATCAAAGAGAAAGAAAGGAAGAGGCCCTACACACCGATCTGGGAGATTTTCCTGCGGATTGGCCCCGACGGGGAGATGCTGTGATAATTCCAGTGTTGCAGTTTTATCAGCCACAAGAGGAAGTTTTACCTCCAGTTGTGCCTGTGGTGCCAGTTGAGCCGTCCAGGAGTTAACCCATTCCAGCAACACCTAAACCTGTAGAACCTCAAGATGGTCATCTGAAGCAGCGCCCATTACTATGGGATCCCCTGGTGAAGCTGACTCACACCGCCCAGCCATCAGTCGCTTGCCAGATCCATAGAAAGATTAAGGCAGTTCTTTATTTCCCGTTACGCCAGTGCAGACAGATCGCAACTTGTATACCTGAAAATACACCACGTAGATCAGAGAGAATCACAAAGGGAAATTACCCATTAGATATCAGCAGTAGTTATAACGAATTGATGTAAATATATTGTGAAAAGTCTATATATATATATGTGTTTTCCCTATTATGTCTTCGTTTAACAATGGACTCAGAGGCTGAGGACTGAGCCAGCCCAAAAACTGTATCCTGTAAATAGTTGCACTTTGTGCCTTCTTAATGGTTTCACATGAAACCTTGACTCACCTCTGAACCAAAAACCCGTGTGGTGTGGCACTGAGTGAGGTCTGCATTTGGATGTCCTGCAGCCCACCCAGGACCCACGTTGAAGGTTTGGTGCGGGTCCTTCACAAGTATCTTGTATATATATTTATTAAATGCTATTTGATACTTTTGTATTTCTATATGTAAAATGTTATTGTTCGTAACGTTCAAGGTGTTCTCACCTCCCGGATGGGAAGAAGTTAATGTTTGTTGTTATGCATAAACAAAATTTTCTGTCTTCTTTATATTTTACAGCCCGGGAGTGCTGTCATTTACCATGGGGGAATGTGTAGCCCTGGTACACAATACCAGGAGGATGAGTGGAGAGGTAACAGTTAAGGTCTCTTCATGACATCATGTACACTTCTGACACACCCAGCAGGGGTGTGGAAGGGAGTGATTTCTAGTCAGTCAGTTTCCTGTCCTTGGACAGAGTAGACGTTTCCAGTTTAAGTCTATCATCAGTTCAGAAAGTGGAGTCTGGTGTAGGTGTCTGTATACACCTTAGTCTAGTCAGAGCTGTGCCCCACTGGAAGAAAGACTGAACTATCTATTAAGAGACAAGCAAGGCGAAGGACAAAGTGGAAGGAAGATAATTGGAAAAGTGCTTTTGACTTGGAAAAGTCCTGCACGTTGCCACCGGTTACTGGGGACCGAAGGATCACTATTGTACAGCATAGTGAAGAGAAAACCAGGAATCTACCGGACCCTAGGTCGCGGCAGACAAGCCCCTTATAGTCAGAACGTAGCTGGAGTCAGGGGGTGTGAAGACTTTGAGTTAGTGCACGACAAGAAAAGGATTCAGCTCCCTCGCAGGAAGGCTTCTAACACAAATTTGACTGGGCAGAACAGCTAAAGATTAGCTGGAATCATAGAGAGGACTACGCTTCAGGCTGGTCGTACTCAGCTTCATTGGAAAGTAAAGGAGGCCCCTAACTTGCTTAGCTGTTGCCTCAAAGCTCATCCTCCATCAACCCCATCAGCCTCCCTGGGACCTGCCTTATCATCTTGCAAGTAAAGGTATGGAAAGACGTTGACTGTGTGAGACTGAGTTATTATTGCATGCCTGCACAATCCCTACCTAACTACCGACCTGAGGGAAGAGTCCCACCTGTAGGGGACCCGACATCTAGCTGCCTCACCATCCCCTCAGAGATCTACAGCAGCGCTGGTACTAATTACCAGAATACTACAGGTGGCGTCACGAACTGTACATAAATCAATCCCCTGTAAATATATCCCCAACATACGCCAGACCGCCCGGGCCACAGACCGAGCCACAGCTACCTGTGACAAAATCCCATAGACTTCTACGGGCTCGGCTCTGAGTACCCCATTGCCCTGGTAACCCACAATTGTGGTGGCGGGTCGACACACATACGCCCCTCTTCATCTCCTGCAGGTGCACCCATCTAAGAAGAAAGATGGATCTCTGAGACCCTGCATAGACTATAGGGAACTCAATAAGGTTACTATTAGAAACCGTTATCCATTGCCTTTAATCCCTGAGTTATTGGAGAGAGTGCGGCATGCCAAAATTTTCTCTAAACTGGATCTCCGTGGGGCCTATAACTTGGTCCGTATTAGACCTGGGGATGAATGGAAGACTGCATTCAGGTCACGCTATGGACACTTTGAATATCTAGTCATGCCTTTTGGTCTGAGTACCGCCCCAGCCACTTTCCAACACTTGGTGAATGACATCTTCAGGGATCTCTAGATTTTTTCTAACTCCACAGAGGAACATCATGGACATGTGAGAATGGTCTTAGAACGCCTAAGACAGAACCATCTTTACATCAAACTTGAAAAATGTAAATTCCATAGGACCGAGATTCAATTTCTGGGGTATGTACTGTCTACGCAAGGGATTAGTATGGATGGAAGCAAGACCCAAGCCATCAAGGATTGGCCAATTCCTAGGAATGTGAAGGAGGTGCAGCGCTTTATCGGGTTTGCCAACTTCTATAGACGTTTTATTAGGAATTTCTCTGAGGTAGTGTCACCTATCACCCAACTTACCCGGAATGAGTCTAGGTTCTCCTGGACCCCGCAAGCCCAGGAAGCATTTTCCCGTCTAAAGGATAAATTTACCACCGCACCTATCTTAGTACATCCCAACCCCGAACTTGCCTTCATAATAGAGGTGGATGCTTCAGACTGTGCCGTTGGAGCTATACTCTCTCAGAGAACAGGTGAGAAGAATGTCTTGCATCCCTGTGCTTTCTTTTCCCAGCGGTTGTCTTCGGCTGAGAGGAACTACGATGTGGGCAATAGAGAATTGTCGGCCATTATTGCCGCCTTCAAGGAATGGAGACACCTTCTTCAGGGAGCTGCACAGCAAATAGTCGTCCTGACAGACCATCGTAACCTTGAATTTATCAGGTCGGCTAAGTGCCTGACTCCTCGCCAGGCTCGCTGGAATCTTTTCCTAAACCAATTTAATTTTGTAATTTCTTATAGGCCAGGATCGCGCAATGGTAAGGCTGATGCACTCTCTAGGATTCATTCAACAGAGACCCGTCCACTTACTCCTCCTAAGACTATTCTTCCTGACTCTAGATTCCTGGGAGTGATTCATAATCAAGATCTACTTAAGGACATCAAGGAAGCATACCATGCGGATTCTTTGTTGGCACAACCCCCAAGGGACGTAAGTCTTGTCTTTAAGAATGGTGTGTGGATTCAGGGACAACGTCTGTATATACCTGAAATAGTCAGATTGAGAGTATTGCAACTCATCCATGATTCCAAGATAGCTGGGCATAGAGGAATTCTAAAGACACAAGAATTTCTTTCTTGTTTCTTTTGGTGGCCCACTTACAGGAAAGACGTTTTAAACTATGTCACTTCATGTGAAGTCTGTGCTAGATGCAAAACACCTCGCTCCTCACCAACTGGTCTGTTGCAACCCCTTCCACCCCGTCCCGCCCATGGGGATCCATTTCTATGGACTTCATTGTGGAGTTACCAACCTCTCAAGGGAAGAACACCATTATAGTGGTGGTCGATCGTTTAACAAAGGCAGCTCATTTTATCCCCTGTGTCGGCTTACCCACTGCAAAACAGACATCAGATTTGATGATTAAGAATGTGTTTCGCTTGCATGGAGTACCGGATGAGGTCATTTCGGATCGAGGGGTGCAATTCACTTCAAGGTTTTGGCAAAATTTCTGTGCAGCATTGGACATTAAAGTAAACCTTTCTTCTGCTTTTCATCCCCAGACTAATGGACAGACAGAACGAACCAATCAGACCCTGGAACAGTATCTCCACTGCTTTATCTGCCACCTACAGGATGATTGGGTGGATCTACTCCCACTGGCTGAGTTCTCTTATAACAACTCTCAGAGCGCCTCCACTAAGCAGTCTCCTTTTTACTCCAATTTAGGTTATCATCCTAACATTCTTCCTCGATTTCCCATAGAAACGCCCTTGCCGGCAGTGGCTGAAAGAATCACGTCTTTACAAAAGAATATGGATCTTCTAAAGTAAAATCTGGAATTGGCTCAGGAAAGGTACAAGAAAGCAGCAGATAAATTTCGTAAACCTGCACCAGCTTTCAAGGTAGGAGACTTGGTCTGGCTGTCAACCAGAAATCTTAAGTTAAAGATTCCGTCGTCTAAATTAGGACATAAGTACATTGGACCCTATAAAATCAGTAAAATTATAAGTGCCGTTGCTTGTCGTCTTCAACTGCCCAGAACTATGAGAATCCACCCTGTCTTTCATGTATCTCTACTAAAGGCTGCAACACCCAATACGTTTCCTGGACGTTCTTCTCCTTGCCCTGACCCAGTGCTGGTCGATGGTCAGGAAGAATTTGTGGTGGAGAGGATTCTAGATTTCAGGTTGTACAGAAATCAGTTACAATATTTGATTAAATGGCAGGGCTACCCAGTGGAGGACAACTCATGGGAACCAGCCAATAACATTAATGCTCCTCGCTTGCTCCGCCAGTTTCATCAGAGGTACCCAGACAAGCCTGGTCTGAGGTCATCCGGAGGTTGTCCCTAAGGGGGGAGTAATGTAAGGTTCTTTGTCTCTTTTGACATGTTTCTTGAAACTCAGTTTTTTCCCTCGGCCATTTTGCTTTCTGTCTTGCTGCAGCTATCTTGCCCTCAGTCAATATGGAGTTTCCAGCTTTCATGTTCCCGCCCTGATTCTCTCCCTCTTGCCTCTTAAGCAGCCTCAGCTGAGCAATCAGTGCTTCAGAATCAAGCCTGCAGTCAGCCTGTGACCTGACTCCTGGAAACCTTGGACTTGTACTCCAGCCATTTCCTACTGAGGAACTTTGGAACACTTGTGGACTCTGGAAACCTGCTGTTTGGTAAATCCACGTTTGCAAGGGAATTGCGGTAACAGAGAAGAGATCCTGAACCTGTTGTGGAGAGTTGTTGCTGAGCTTGAAGTTACTCTGGCCTGCTGTGTCTCCTGCCTCTGTACCTGTAAACTGTGTGACCCTTTTGCCTACTTGTATGAAGTAATACAAGTCCTTCCATATCAAACCTGTGTCTCATGTGTTTTCCTCGCACCCAAGCACAAGATGCTATATGAACTGTATACCATACATTACAATAGGGTAGGAACAAGAGGGGACCAGCAACCCCTGAAGAAGCCGGTGAAGGATTCACCGTGGGAAACGTGAGCCCAAAGAGAGTGGGTTTACGTAGCAGTAGTCCAGTGGAAGAACCACTGTGGGAATGCTCAACAGAAGAGGTCGTGCATGAGCGTAGAAGCGAGTGGGCCATCAGAAGTATCCGGGCAGGATAACCAGAGAGGGGTGGACGACCTAGTAGATGTGTCTTTCTTATGCTGGATTGAAGTGTCTCCAGGGGAAGAGATCGAAGTGCCGTTTTCACCGGGCTCCTTGTCCCGTCAATACTTATTGGTCCACTCTGGTGTGGCAGCGGAGAAGAAGCAGCCTTGTGAAGAATGTATTGCTGGTATCGTGTAAGAGACGCTTATAGTGTCTTGCATGTGCTGTGCTCGGAAGAAAATAAAGGAGAACTGTTTGACATGATTTGGGACTCTGACTCTAATTGCTCTGTATGCTACCTCACGGGAGGAGAACAACCAAGGAGAATGGAGACTACAGAGGTAAAATACGTAGCAGCTTCCAGTGCATCGGCCCTGCGGCCGTCCCTTTACAAGGGGACAGGGGTTCCTGGAGAGTGCAGGGTGTATGTGATAGAGGAATGCAGGCTGTGTGGGCTAGGGGGGTGCAGACTGTTGGATGTGTGAAACAGGGTGCACACTGTGACAGAGGGTGTGTGAGAGGAGTGCAAGGGGATGCAGGCTGTGCGGGCTAGGGGTGCAGACTGACAGAGGGGTATGTGGGGGTGCAAGCTGTGTGAAATGGGTTCATGATGTGTGTGAGAGGGGTGCAGGGTGTGAGGGAGAGGGGTGCAGGGTGTGTGAGCGTAATGCAGGCTGTGTGAGTAGGGGGAAAGGGGGTGTAGGGTGTGTGAGGTAGAGAACCACAAAGTGATGAAGACAAAGGAGATGGTAAGTGCCCCATGGTGGAGCTGGAGATATGAGAAACTTTTACTGTGAACTGTGGGAGGAAGAATAGGGGTGTTCACTCAGTGTACAAAGTGAGGTCACAGTATGGAACGTAGTGTTCAAAAGTAAGGACAGTTTGAGGACACATTATGGAGGTTCAGTATATGAGGGACAGCGTGAGGGCACATTATGGAGGCTATACAGTGTGAAAAGGGGTCACAGTATGTAGTGGCGTCAGCCTGAGGAGTGGCACTGAAGATATGGACAGTCTGGAGGCCATAGTTCATATTGCAGGTGCATTGTGTCCTTCGTACAGCAAATAAACCATAGTTGTTAAGGGGAGATGGCTTAACGGATATTGTTCATAAGGCAGCCAGTGTGGCATCCATAGTTAATGCAGGAGTGATGATCATCCAGAGGAGATCAGTAGAGATCCAAGTCCAGAGCATCTACCAATCTGCTCAGAATAAAAGATTCTGAAACATAGAAAAGAAAATCTAGCAAAATTTCATTTACATATACTCTTTAAGTTTTTAACCCCTTAAGCCCTAGAGGTATTTTCATTTTTGCGTTTTCGTTTTTTGCTCCCCTTCTTCCCAGAGCCATAACTTTTTTATTTTTCGGTCAATATGGCCATGTCTGGGCTTGTTTTTTGTGGGACGAGATGTACTTTTGAACGATACCAATGATTTTTACATGCCGTGTGCCTTCTTCCGGGGGCGCACTGCGCCGAAACGCGCGTTGGGGCGGGTAGTACTGTTAGGTTGAACAATAAGAAATGTTCACTAGTAGCCTGCTCCTGGCCCAATGGATATTGATCAAGTGCGCACTAAAGAATCACACAAGACACACAGTCGGATGTAACCTCTCTTTGATCAATCTATGTCACAGCTCCAAGAGGGTTTATTTAATCTGAACATAGAGTTATATAACCCCTCTAAGGGACTCGGTTAGCTGTAAAATGGGAGTGATCGGATATATTCCATTGGTTAGTGGGTTGGGCAATGGGCGTCATCTTGGGCGGATCCATGTGTCATGTATAGTGTACAGTTCCTATAGCGTCTTGTGCTTGGGTGCGAGGAAAACACAGGAGACATAGGTTGAAATGAAATGACTTGTATTACTTATACAAGCATGCTGAAAAGTTCACACAGTTTGCAGGAACAGAGTCAGGAGACACAGCAGGCCAGAGTAATTTCAAGCACTACAATAAATCTCCAAAGCAGGTTCAGGATCTCTTCTCTGTACCGTAATTCCTCTGCAAACATGGATTCACCAAACAGCAGGTTTCCAGAGTCCAAAAGCGTTCAAAGGTTCCTCAGTAGGGAATAGCTGGAGTACAAGTCCAAGGTTTCCAGGAGTCAGGTCACAGACTGACTGAGGCTTGATTCAGGAGCACTGATTGTTCAGCTGAGGCTGCTTAAGAAGCAAGAGGGAAGAATCAGGGCGGGAACATGAAAACTGGAACTCCATATTAACTGAGGGCAAGAGCTGCAGAAAGACAGAAAGCAAAATGGCCGACGGAAAACTGAGTTTCAAGGAACATGTCAACAGAGACAAAGAACCTTACATTACTCCCCCCTTAGGGACAACCTCCGGATGACCTCAGACCAGGCTTGTCAGGGTACCTCTGATGAAACTGGCGGAGCAGGCGAGGAGCATTTACATTGTTGACTGGTTCCCATGAGTTGTCCTCCACTGGGTAGCCCTGCCATTTAATCAAATATTGCAACTGATTTCTGTACAACCTGGAATCTAGAATCCTTTCCACCATAAATTCTTCCTGACCATCGACCAGCACTGGGTCAGGGCAAGGAGAAGAACGTCCAGGAAACGTATTGGGTGTTGCAGCCTTTAGTAGGGATACATGAAAGACAGGGTGGATTCTCATAGTTCTGGGCAGTTGAAGACGACAAGCAACAGCACTTATAATCTTACTGATCTTATAAGGTCCAATGTACTTATGTCCCAATTTAGACGATGGAATCTTTAATTTAAGATTTCTGGTTGACAGCCAGACCAAATCTCCTACCTTGAAAGCTGGTGCAGGTTTACGAAATTTATCTGCTGCTTTCTTGTACCTTTCCTGAGCCAATTCTAGATTTTCCTTTAGAAGATCCATATTCTTTTGTAAAGAAGTGATTCTTTCAGCCACTGCCGGCAAGGGCGTATCTATGGGAAATCAAGGAAGAATGTTAGGATGATAACCTAGATTGGAGTAAAAAGGAGACTGCTTAGTGGAGGCGCTCTGAGAGTTGTTATAAGAGAACTCAGCCAGTGGAAGTAGATCCACCCAATCATCCTGTAGGTGGCAGATAAAACAGCGGAGATACTGCTCCAGGGTCTGATTGGTTCGTTCTGTCTGTCCATTAGTCTGAGGATGAAAAGCAGAAGAAAGGTTTACTTTAATGTCCAATGCTGCACAGAAATTTTGCCAAAACCTTGAAGTGAATTGCACCCCTCGATCCGAAATGACCTCATCCGGTATCTCATGTAAGCGAAACACATTCTAAATCATCAAGTCTGATGTCTGTTTTGCATTGGGTAAGCCGACACAAGGGATAAAATGAGCTGCCTTTGTTAGACGGTCAACCACCACTAGAATGGTGTTCTTCCCTTGAGAGGTTGGTAACTCCACAATGAAGTCCATAGAAATGGATCCCCACGGGCGGGACGGGGTGGGAAGAGGTTGCAACAGACCAGTTGGTGAGGAGCGAGGTGTTTTGCATCTTGCACAGACTTCACATGAAATGACATAGTTTAAAACATCTTTCCTGTAAGTGGGCCACCAAAAGAAACGAGAAAGAAATTCTTGTGTCTTTAGAATTCCCCTATGCCCGGCTATCTTGGAATCGTGGATGAGTTGCAATACTCTCAATCTGACTGTTTCAGGTATATACAGACGTTGTCCCTGAATCCACACACCATTCTTAAAGACAAGGCTTACGTCCCTTGGGGGTTGAGCCAACAAAGAATCCGCATGGTATGCTTCCTTGATGTCCTTAAGTAGGTCTTGATTATGAATCACTCCCAGGAATCTAGAGTCAGGAAGAATAGTCTTAGGAGGAGTAAGTGGACGTGTCTCTGCGGAATGAATCCTAGAGAGTGCATCAGCCTTTCCATTGCGCGATCCTGGTCTATAAGAAATGACAAAATTAAATTGGTTTAGGAAAAGATTCCAGCGAGCCTGGCGAGGAGTCAGGCACTTAGCCGACCTGATAAATTCAAGGTTACGATGGTCTGTCAGGACGACTATTTGCTGTGCAGCTCCCTGAAGAAGGTGTCTCCATTCCTTGAAGGCGGCAATAATGGCCAACAATTCTCTATTGCCCACATCGTAGTTCCTCTCAGCCGAAGACAACTGCTGGGAAAAGAAGGCACAGGGATGCAAGACATTCTTCTCACCTGTTCTCTGAGAGAGTATAGCTCCAACGGCACAGTCTGAAGCATCCACCTCTATTATGAAGGCAAGCTCGGGGTTGGGATGTACTAAGATAGGTGCGGTGGTAAATTTATCCTTTAAACAGGAAAATGCTTCCTGAGCTTGCGGGGTCCAGGAGAACCTAGACTGTTTCCGGGTAAGTTGGGTGATAGGTGACACTACCTCAGAAAATTTTTTAATGAAACGTCTATAGAAGTTGGCAAACCCGATGAAGCGCTGCACCTCCTTCACATTTCTAGGAATTGGCCAATCCTTGATGGCTTGGGTCTTGCTTCCATCCATACTAATCCCTTGCGTAGATAGTACATACCCCAGAAATTGAATTTCGGTCCTATGGAATTCACACTTTTCAAGTTTGATGTAGAGATGGTTTTGTCTTAGGCGTTCTAAGACCATTCTCACATGTCCATGATGTTCCTCTGTGGAGTTAGAAAAAAATTAGAATATCATCCAGATAAATCACCACAAATGTATCTAGGAGATCCCTGAAGATATCATTCACGAAGTGTTGGAAAGTGGCTGGGGCGGTACTCAGACCAAAAGGCATAACTAGAAATTCAAAGTGTCCATAGCGTGACCTGAAAGCAGTCTTCCATTCATCCCCAGGTCTAATACGGACCAAGTTATAGGCCCCACGCAGATCCAGTTTAGAGAAAATTTTGGCATGCCGCACTCTCTCCAACAACTCAGGGATAAAAGGCAATGGATAACGGTTTCTAATAGTAACCTTATTGAGTTCCCTATAGTCTATGCAGGGTCTCAGAGATCCATCTTTCTTCTTCACAAAGAAGATGGGTGCACCTGCGGGAGATGAAGAGGGGCGTATGAAGCCCTTGGCTAAATTTTCGTCTATAAAATCCTTCAAAGCTTTAAGCTCGGGCCTCGCTAGAGGGTAGATCTTACCAAAAGGTATCTCGGCTCCAGGCAATAATTCAATTGGACAATCATATGGACGGTGAGGAGGAAGCTGATCAGCGTTCTTCTTGTCACATAAATCCACATAGTCCTGGTATACAGCTGGTAGTTCAGGGACTGACATGGTTCCTTTAGGAACAGAGCAAGCTGAAACTCCTTGACTCATCTGTTTCTCCGGAAAGTGTAATTCCTTGGTCTCCCAGTTAATCGTAGGATTCTGCGCCTGCAGCCATGGTAGCCCTAGAATAATGGGAAAGTGGGGAGAAGAGATAAGCATAAAAGACATTTTCTCCTGATGATCTTTACCCATAAGGACCCTCAAAGGCTCTGTTTCTTGATCCACTGGTCCAGAAGTCAGTAGAGAGCCATCCACAGTCTCCATCTGTACTGGAGTAGCCTTCTTCACTGAACGTATCCCCTGTTTCAGAGCAAAGGAGATATCCATAAAATTTCCACTTGCTCCTGAGTCGATCATAGCAGAGCTAGACACCCAGACTGAGTCAACCCAGAGTTTGATGGAAAGGAAGCAATGAGAATTGTTTCTTTTACAACTCAGCTGGGACACCGCTGAGGAAACTTGAAAAATTGCAGCGTTTATACCGTCATCGTCCCCAGAACTAACAGAGTTTAAGTCCGAGAAATCAAGATCTCTTGCAGCAGATCTCTCTGGAGCCTGAGGCTCGGACATGACAGAGCTCCTCTCGCAACACTCACAGTGAATGACTGCTGCAGTAGTCTTACGAGAACGGCTGGGGCAGTTTATAATGAAGTGCCCTGACTTACCACAGTAGAAACATAGATTTTCCTTTATACGATGTTCTTTGCGTGCATCACTAACCCGTCTTTGTAAAGAGTCCACCTGCATGGGTTCAGGTTCTGGTTCCCTTGTGATCCTACTCAAAGGTTCCTTAGCTGAGGAGGGATGTAGTAAAAGGTTAGTGCGATTATTTTCGAACCATCTCTCTTGTCTGCGTTCAGTCAGACGAGCATCAATACGAATACAATAGTTAATAAAGTCACCTAACGCAGTGGGAGGGTCGGCACGAGCAAGTTCATCCTTAATCAGTGGAGACAACCCTTTCCGAAAAATAGATTTCTTAGCGGAAGTGTCCCAAGTGGTATCAAGAGCCCATCTCCTGAAATCCAGGGCATATTCGGCTACTGAACGCTTACCTTGGCGCAAAGTTAACATGGCTGCTTCAGCTGTTGCACCTCGATTGGGGTCATCAAACACCTGCCCCATGGCTGAAATAAAAGCATCAAGGTGATTCAAACAATCATCCTCAGTCTCAATCAGAGGGTTTGCCCACATCAAAGCCTTATTGGTAAGCAACATGATTATAGTAAGCACTTTGGATCGTTCAGTGGGAAATTGTGAAGCATGTGCAGAGAAAAATAAATTGCATTGATTAATAAATCCCCTGAATTTCTCACGTTCACCGCCAAAACGAAAAGGAGGTAATTTGGGGATCCCAGAACTCGTGGTTATGGCAGGAGCCTGGGCTTGTTCCTCTAGAGCCTCAATCCTGGCTCGCAATTCCTGGGTAGTCTGTCCAAACACTTGCAAATTATGATTAGTGAGGTCCTGTAGGCTTGCAAAACGGGTTTTTAAAGTCTGTACATCTGAAAGGATTGTATCAGTCACTCCGCAAAGTTCCTTTATGCGGGCCTCCATCTTCCAGATCTTTTAAGGCAGAAGTGCTGGAAGGGGAAGAGGAAAGGAAAAAAAAAAAACAATAGTGTTTACCTGTGGTAACACTGCAGAGTAAAATTTGAAGGGAATGCGCTCACCTGGAATGGTTGTGAGAAGTCACAACCACTGTCATCACATAAGGTATTTAAACGGACATCTGATATCCACAGTCACAGCAGACACGGCTTTCCCAGACCCAGCAGACACTAAACATTGGCTCCTGAATCTTGTCATGTATAGTGTACAGTTCCTATAGCGTCTTGTGCTTGGGTGCGAGGAAAACACAGGAGACATAGGTTGAAATGAAATGACTTGTATTACTTCATACAAGCATGCTGAAAAGTTCACACAGTTTGCAGGAACAGAGTCAGGAGACACAGCAGGCCAGAGTAATTTCAAGCACTACAATAAATCTCCAAAGCAGGTTCAGGATCTCTTCTCTGTACCGTAATTCCTCTGCAAACATGGATTCACCAAACAGCAGGTTTCCAGAGTCCAAAAGCGTTCAAAGGTTCCTCAGTAGGGAATAGCTGGAGTACAAGTCCAAGGTTTCCAGGAGTCAGGTCACAGACTGACTGAGGCTTGATTCAGGAGCACTGATTGTTCAGCTGAGGCTGCTTAAGAAGCAAGAGGGAAGAATCAGGGCGGGAACATGAAAACTGGAACTCCATATTAACTGAGGGCAAGAGCTGCAGAAAGACAGAAAGCAAAATGGCCGACGGAAAACTGAGTTTCAAGGAACATGTCAACAGAGACAAAGAACCTTACACCATCAGGGGACCAGGCTGGGTTGGTCCATGAGGTTATCAGGGTGGGCGTCATCGTGGGCGGATCTATGAGGTCATCAGGATGGGCGTCATCTTGGATACCAGCACATGGTGTGTGGTGAAACAGGAAATGGCAGCCATCTTTAGTGTCACACTTGGATCTGAGCAAGCTTATGTAAGGTGAAATAATACACTTTATGGGTCGTTTCTCTCAATCTCTTATGTCTTGAGGTTAATTAAGTATTTGATCTTATGGCTCTCCTCAACAGTACCACGGTTTGGCAGGTAATCCCTTGGCATATTATCAGTTTAACTTATGATCTGTGCTCTGATAATTTTCTTATGGCTATGTACCTTTTGAATACTCTGGTGATTCTAGTCTATTCTGTACTTTTTGATGTATTTTACATCCATATTACATATATATGTTGGCACATATTTTTTGCACTTTGCACTATGCACCTTTGAGAAGACTTGCATGTCTATACTTTGACTAGTGTGCCTTGGTTGTTTATCCTGACCATTACTGTGGTCCATCGTTTCTTTGGCTTACCATTGCGCATTCCCTGTGAATTTCTTTTATTTAGTGCTTTATCTGTGTCTTATTGTTAATTCAATAAATCTTATATTTGTTTGGTATATTGGTTTTCTTTGGTGCTTCTTTCTTGATATGATTTTCACAATATATTATTTGAATTTTTTATTATTTGAATAGAAATATGCAACATTAATTAAAGGTTAAAATGACTCACAGGTCAGGCCTCATGGAGACCACAGAACTTGCAGACCTGATGAGAGCCACTAGACCCAAAGATCCAGAGGAAAGCAACGAAATCCCCCTGGGGGGAAGGGGGGTATTCCTTCCTGACCCCAGTCTTGGCGATCGGATATCTCCCTGGATCTCGTCTGTCCTGCTGCATAATGCTGAATAACTACACCGGGGCGGACACAGCCAGAAGAGGGTCCCTGTGCCAGAGCAGTATATGAGCCTTTTGGAGTCCAATAGCTCAATATAAAGGACAATTCACCTGATTTGGAGGTGGTAGAGACCCCTTTATATCTTGGGTCTCTATGCGACGGCAATGGTATGTCCGCCCCAGCTGTACGTAATTATAAGCTCATGAGAACTGACCCTGGAAAGAAAGACATGCAACCTGCTGCTAGGAGCTTACAATCTATTACAATGGATACTCTTACAAGCTTTCAAACTAATTTACAATATATACTATGCAAGATAAAGATCCCCATACATATTAGATAAGTCGGCTGAACCCACCGATTTTTGAGGGAACATCCGACCACCTCATATTAATGGAAGACTCCCGACAGATGTCAGGGGAGAGAATTTCTAAATGTTGAATTTCTAAATTTTTGAAGATAAGAGATAAGTTGCTGTTAACTCTTATCGGGGTCTGTTAGGTAATGCCAAGGTGCATTGCATGCAACGTCATTTTTATTTTCGACAATTATAATTAATTCTATAATAGAGGCTTCTAATGGCCTCCAAAGAAGTGAATTGTGTCTGGTCTTTAACCCCGTAGTGACAGAGCCAAAATTGCACTCTGAATGGAGCTGTGCAGTGCAGCTGTAACCTGAAAGATAAGAAAAACGAGTTTTATTATACTCATCGGGGGGCGGTCCGGTCCGATGGGTGTCGCAGGTCCGGGTCCGGCGCCTCCCATCTTCTAGTGATAACGTCCTCCTCCTTGCTTCTGTCGCGCTCATGCGCAGGAGTACTTTATCTGTCCTGTTGAGGGCAAAGCAGAGTACTGCAGTGCGCAGGCGCCGGGAAAGGTCAGAGAGGCCCAGCACCTGCGCACTGCAGTACTCTGCTCTGCCCTCAACAGGGCAGAGAATTACGCCTGCGCAGGAGCGCGACAGAAGCAAGGAGGAGGACGTCATCGCTAGAAGATGGGAGGCGCCAGACCCGGACCTGCGAAACCCATCGGACCGCCCCGGGTGAGTATAATATAACTCGTCTTTCTTATCTTTCAGATTACATCGGGGGCTTATCTACAGCATTACAGAATGCTGTAGATAAGCCCCTGATGGCGGTGGCTGCAGCTTATATACGAAAAATGGGGTGACAGGTTCCCTTTAAACGTAAGTAATTGTGTGAATACAATGTATTTTTGTACTTGTTGAGTGGTTTGGTTATTGTTCTCACTTTAACAGATGAAAATAAACAATTGAGATTGGAAGGATTTTCATTTAGTTGCATAATAATTCTCCATAGTAATAGTTGGCCAATAATTCTGCACACATAGATATTCTCCTAAAAAAAGACAAAACCGCGCTTTTACTTTCTTAAATATTCAGGTTTATTATCCTTTTGGACTGACCGATAGCAGTGTAATTGTTCAATAATAAAATGAATCATCGGAAATACAAATTGCCTAATAATTGTGCATACAGTGTATGATTAAAATAGAAGTGTAAAATATATCCTGGCAGAAATGGCGCAGTCTGTAGCGCCTGGTGCGCGGTGCGTGTGACACAGAGGTTTGAAACTGACCAAATACCTACAGGTCAGCTTGAACTTTGCACACGGAGCTGCTGGAAAAACCACAACTGCAGAAAGCCAGGTATGGGCAGCCATGTTTACTTATAAAGTGTAAGCCTTCACTTCACAAAGATATATGTGATCCTCATCAGAACTAAACTATGTCATATACACTTTACCTATGTATATGTAGGTGACTGTCCGTGGGTCTTCTTGGACCGTGACACACAGATGTGTGAATGCAGCAATACTCAGATGATCATAAGGATTATGAACACTGTGATGATGATAAGGCCGGGGTCACACTTGCAAGTGCAATGCGAGAAACTCGCATGAGTCTCTTGCCTCAATGCCGGCACTAGAAACCAGGTGGTTCAGCTGCATAGAAATACATGCAGCCGCACACTCCGGTCCCGAGTGCTGGCGGCAGTGCCGGGTATTTAAGTGCGAGACTCGCGTAAGTTTCTCGCATTGCACTCGCAAGTGTGACCCCAGCCTAATAATAATTGTAACAATGTGATTTAATTTTAATCAGTCCATGCATTTATAAGCTAAGTATACTACATGACAATATACATGAGGCTTAGGCCCCATGCACACGTTGCGGATTCACTTGCGTTTTTTCCGCGCGGATTTTGCTAAAACCGCAGGTAAACCGCACTGCGGTTTTAGCGCAGATTTACTGTGGTTTTGGCATGGTTTTTAGTGCCGAATTGCCCTGCGGTTTTACACCTATAATGGAATAGGTGTAAAACCGCAGCGGAATCCGCACAAAGAATTGACATGCTGCGGTTTTGAAACCGCACCCAATCCGCACGGAAAATTCCGCAGCGTGTGCACAGCTTTTTTTTCCCCTTCACTAACATTGTACTGTACATGGCGTGCGGCTCTGCAGCGGTTCCGCAGCGCAAAAACTGCTGCGGAACCGCAGCAAAAACCGCAAAGTGTGCACAGGCCCTTAAAGGCAGTGTATCATCAGAATATGACTAAATCAGTGTTTTCTGTTACATGTATTTTTAAAACATTTTGGGCAATGTATATTTTCATATCATGATCTTTATTAAAAAAAAACAATTTGTAATATTACAATTTTCACACTGGCCACCAAGGCTTTTTTTAGACTAAGGCCGACGTCACACACAACTACAAAAAATCGGTCCGTTTTAGTTGGTCGATTGTCGGATCAAAATGCAAACATCACACATCCTTCTGTCATCCGATTTTCCTTCAAAGATGCGATTTAGTCGCATGTGTGTGTACCTTGTAACATCCGATTTTCATCCGACTTGCGAGAATTTCTCGCAGGCTTGCAAAACTGACATATAATGGATCCAAAAGAATAGTATTTCAGTCACAAAAGAAAGAATAGATATATACACATAGAACACATATATATATATATATACACACATGTCATTGTGACATGTATATATATATATATATATATATATTTATAGTTCCTAGACTTCTACATACTGTAATAGCCGCTAATTGAATTGCTGGCTTTTGTGAAATCACAGAAGCCGACATGAAATGATACATTGTTTCCACACAGTTAACCATGTCATTTCCTGTATTTTGATATTTGTTTAGAACTTACAATTACATGAGTGTATTTGTGCAAAATTTCAGACATGTAGGGGTTAATTAAAGGTGTAAATTCGTTGAAAAAAAATGCGTGGGCTCCCGCTGTATTTTCTCCACCAGACAGACAAAGCAAGCGAGTGGGGGCAGATAATAACAGCCTAGGGAGGGTACATTTTTTTTGTGCCCCCTCTGGCTACTAACATCTGCCCCCAGACACCCCAGAAAGGGCAAATCTACAATTAGATTTGCCCTTTCTGGCACTTTGCCAGTCTATTCCCATTGCCCTGTAGCGGTGGCGAATGGGTTAATAATGTCACCTTAATGTCACCTTAGTATTGAAAGGTGACCTTAAGGCAGGTTAATAATTGAGAGCTGTCAATTAGACAACTATCAATTATTAATCCTATTGTATGATAGAAAAATCAAACACACACAGTTTAATAAAAAAGAAGTTTAATGAAATAATCACACAGTTTTTGACCATATTTTATTTTCCTGCTAAAACCATTTCCTGTAATAAAAATAAAATAAAAAAGCAAAATGATTCTTACCAATCCGATGTACAGTCAGGTCCCACGGTGTAATCCATCAGAAAGGGTTAACAGGTTACAGGTCGCAGAGAGCTAATAATGCTGTCTCAGACCTGTATTCCCCTGAATGAATCAGTTACTCTCCCAGCGAAAGGAGAGGAATAGATTCATGAATGGAGCTTAA
>JARQOD010000001.1:117627554-117654276 GCA_033576555.1 Oophaga sylvatica | reverse complement strand
GAAGTGACATAGTTTAAAACGTCTTTCCTGTAAGTGGGCCACCAAAAGAAACAAGAAAGAAATTCTTGTGTCTTTAGAATTCCTCTATGCCCAGCTATCTTGGAATCATGGATGAGTTGCAATACTCTCAATCTGACTATTTCAGGTATATACAGACGTTGTCCCTGAATCCACACACCATTCTTAAAGACAAGACTTACGTCCCTTGGGGGTTGTGCCAACAAAGAATCCGCATGGTATGCTTCCTTGATGTCCTTAAGTAGATCTTGATTATGAATCACTCCCAGGAATCTAGAGTCAGGAAGAATAGTCTTAGGAGGAGTAAGTGGACGGGTCTCTGTTGAATGAATCCTAGAGAGTGCATCAGCCTTACCATTGCGCGATCCTGGCCTATAAGAAATTACAAAATTAAATTGGTTTAGGAAAAGATTCCAGCAAGCCTGGCGAGGAGTCAGGCACTTAGCCGACCTGATAAATTCAAGGTTACGATGGTCTGTCAGGACGACTATTTGCTGTGCAGCTCCCTGAAGAAGGTGTCTCCATTCCTTGAAGGCGGCAATAATGGCCGACAATTCTCTATTGCCCACATCGTAGTTCCTCTCAGCCGAAGACAACCGCTGGGAAAAGAAAGCACAGGGATGCAAGACATTCTTCTCACCTGTTCTCTGAGAGAGTATAGCTCCAACGGCACAGTCTGAAGCATCCACCTCTATTATGAAGGCAAGTTCGGGGTTGGGATGTACTAAGATAGGTGCGGTGGTAAATTTATCCTTTAGACGGGAAAATGCTTCCTGGGCTTGCGGGGTCCAGGAGAACCTAGACTCATTCCGGGTAAGTTGGGTGATAGGTGACACTACCTCAGAGAAATTCCTAATAAAACGTCTATAGAAGCTGGCAAACCCGATAAAGCGCTGCACCTCCTTCACATTTCTAGGAATTGGCCAATCCTTGATGGCTTGGGTCTTGCTTCCATCCATACTAATCCCTTGCGTAGACAGTACATACCCCAGAAATTGAATCTCGGTCCTATGGAATTTACATTTTTCAAGTTTGATGTAAAGATGGTTCTGTCTTAGGCGTTCTAAGACCATTCTCACATGTCCATGATGTTCCTCTGTGGAGTTAGAAAAAATTAAAATATCATCCAGATAAATCACCACAAATGTATCTAGGAGATCCCTGAAGATGTCATTCACCAAGTGTTGGAAAGTGGCTGGGGCGGTACTCAGACCAAAAGGCATGACTAGATATTCAAAGTGTCCATAGCGTGACCTGAATGCAGTCTTCCATTCATCCCCAGGTCTAATACGGACCAAGTTATAGGCCCCACGGAGATCCAGTTTAGAGAAAATTTTGGCATGCCGCACTCTCTCCAATAACTCAGGATTAAAGGCAATGGATAACGGTTTCTAATAGTAACCTTATTGAGTTCCCTATAGTCTATGCAGGGTCTCAGAGATCCATCTTTCTTCTTAGATGGGTGCACCTGCAGGAGATGAAGAGGGGCGTATGAAGCCCTTGGCTAGATTTTCATCTATGTAGTCCTTCAAACCTTTAGCTCAGGCCCCGCCAGGGAGTAGATCTTACCAAAAGGTATCTCTGCTCCAGGCAATAATTCAATTGGACAATCATATGGACGGTGAGGGGGAAGCTGGTCAGCGTTCTTCTTGTCACATAAATCCACATAGTCCTGGTATACAGCTGGTAGTTCAGGGGCTGACATGGTTCCTTTAGGAACAGAGCAAGCTGAAACTTCTGGACTCATCTGTTTCTCCGGAAAGTGTAATTCCTTGGTCTCCCAGTTAATGGTAGGGTTCTGAGCCTGCAGCCATGGTAGCCCTAGAATAATGGGAAAGTGGGGAGAAGAGATAAGCATAAAGGACAGTTTCTCTTGATGATCTTTACCCATAAGGACCCTCAAAGGCTCCGTTTCCTGATCCACTGGTCCAGAGGTCAGCAGGGAGCCATCCACAGTCTCCATCTGTACTGGAGTAGCCTTCTTCACTGAACGTATCCCCCGTTTCAGAGCAAAGGAGATATCCATAAAATTTCCACTTGCCCCTGAGTCGATCATAGCAGAGCTAGACACCCAGACTGAGTTAACCCAGAGTTTGATGGAAAGGAAGCAATGAGAATTGTTTTTCTTACAACTCAGCTGGGACACCGCTGAGGAAACTTGAAAAATTGCAGCGTTTACACAGTCATCATCCTCAGAAGTAACGGAGTTTAAGTCCGTGAAATCAATATCTGTTGCTGCAGATCTCTCTGGAGCCTGAGGCTCGGACCTGACAGATCTCCTCTCGCAACACTCACAGTGAATGACTGCTGCAGTAGTCTTACGAGAACGGCTGGGGCAGTTTATAATGAAGTGCCCTGACTTACCACAGTAGAAACATAGATTTTCCTTTAAACGATGTTCTTTGCGTGCATCACTAACCCGTCTTTGTAAAGAGTCCACCTGCATGGGTTCAGGTTCTGGTTCCCTTGTGATCCTACTCAAAGGTTCCTTAGCTGGGAGGAAGGTAGGAAAAGGTTAGTGCGATTACTTTCGAACCATCTCTCTTGCCTGCGTTCAGTCAGACGAGCATCAATAAGGATGCAGTAGTTAATAAAGTCACCTAACGCAGTGGGAGGGTCGGCACGACGCTCCCTCTCCTATCATTTCCCTCTCAGAGCAGAGGGTGCGATGATGTCACTACAGCGAACCCTCTGTGCTGAGAAACATGCAGGGTCAGAAGACGCGCTGCAGCGACCAAAGCAGCGGGGAACGGGGAGAGATGTGTATTTATTTTCAATGTGGGCCCCTAATACTGCATGGAGGATTATAGGGGACCCATAGTAATGCATGTAGGACTATGTAGGGCCCAAAATAATATATGGAGAACTATATGGGACCCATAATAATTTATGCAGGACTATATGGGGCCCCTAATATTGTATGCAGGACTATATGAGGCTCATAAAACTGTATGGAGCACTATATGGCACCCATAATACTGTATAGAGGAAAATATGGGGCCCATAATAATGCATGGAGTACTATATGAGACCTATAATAATGCATGTAGGACTATATGGGGCCCATAAGACTGTATGGAGGAATATGTGGGGTCCATAATACTGTATGGAGAATTTTGTGGGGCCCATAATACTCTTTAGAGGAATAAGTGGAGCCCATTATACTATTTGAAGGGCTATAAGGGGGCCATTATAATATTTGGAGATCTATGTGGAGGCTATTATAACATTTGGAAGGCTATGTGGGGGCCACTATACTATTTGAAGGGCTTTATGGGGGCCATTATACTGTTTGCAGGGCTATATGTGGGCCATTATACTATTTTGAGGGCTATGTGGGGCCATTAGACTATTTGGAAGGCTATGTGGTGAACATTATACTATTTGGAGGGGTATGTGGGGACCATTGTACTGTTTGCAGGACTATATCGGGCCGTTTTACTGTTTGCAGGACTATATGGGGCCGTTATACTGTTTGCAGGTCTATGTGAAGTGGCCGCTATATTGTTTGCAGGTCTATGTGAACATTATACTATTTGGAGGGCTATGTGGGGACCATTTTACTGTTTGCAGGACTATATGGGGGCATTATACTGTTTGGAGGACTATCTTGGGGCATTATACTGTTTGCAGGGCTATGTTGTGAGCCATTATACTGTTTGGAGGGCTATGTGGGAACCATTATACTGTTGGCAGGGCTGTGTGAGGGCCATTATACTATTTGGATAGCTATGTGGAGGCCATTATACTGTATGCAAGCAATTATATAGTGTGAAGGTTTTTGTGGGGTATATCATGGTGTGTACAGAGTTGTGTAGAGGTCACTATGTTGTTTGGAGGGCTGGGTGGGGGTCATCATATATTGTGGATGATTATGTTGGGTCCATCATACTCAGTGGAGGGGTGTGGAAGCCTATTATAATGTCTGGAGGATCACAGCTGGAGCTTCATAAGGTTTTGGGGTCACCATACTGTGAGTACTGAGTGGGGTACAGTAGAGTCACCATGCCGTGTGTGTGGAGCGTACTGTGGAAGAATTTACTGTGGAGGTACAATACTGTGTTTCGGGGGATACTATTGTTGGCATCATACTTTATGGGGGCAATGAAAGTACAATCTAGAGGCTTCAATAGGAGGAAAATGACTTGGTAAGAGCTGTAAAGTTGTAAGATATGCTCATACGTGACCCTACAAAATATATATTTTTTTTGAGAGGGGGCAATAATTAGAACTGCTGTTATGTGGTCCCATGATTTCTATGTACACCTCTGGAACCAGTGTTACAACCATTTCTACAAAGTGTTCCAGTAACCGTTTTCCTACATAATACCAGGCCACACGTAGCTCTTGCTACTGAGAGCAACGGCCTCTATGTCCTAAACTTGCTACCATGGCCTGCAATGATTCAAGATGTTTCCCATTGAGCATATCTGGGACGTCATTGCTCGGCAAAGGGAGCTGTCAGCAATGGATCTTGATTTGCCCAATTGCATTCTGCATGGCAGAACATTCCTCAAACCACCAAGAACAACAGCCAAGGCATGTAAGTGCAGGTATTTTTTCATCATGTGCATATGATTAACATGTCTGTATCAATTCTGTGATTTCCGTAACGCCACGGCTTCAGCTTCTTGATGTTGCAATTTCAGTGTTGAGGAGTGTGGATGAAACAACAAATATACATTTTTAAATCACCTTCTTTTCCTTCTATGCAGATAGTGAAATCTAAAAAAAATTGCTATTTGCAATAGGAAGTAATCAAACAGATTTTTATCCCATAAGATGCGCACTAAAATGAAAAAAATCTAAATTACAAAGTTGCCAATTTTGGACATATCTCTTCCCTAAACCATGGAATAAAAAGAGATCAAAAGTCATATAGAGACCAAAATAGTACCAATAAACAGTACAGCTCGCTCTGCAAAACGCCCCGACAGCGCCACCAGCAGGAAGATACAAAAGCTGTGCTGCTCAGAATGCCCTGACTGCAGCCGAAGGTCTTACATATACATTTTTTAGGTAGTATATACTCTGCATCAGTTTGGGGTCCCCATCACCTTTCTGACCCCTCTAACTAGTTACCGCCTCATTTTTGAAGCTCATTAAACTCCATAATAACAAAACCTGGAAAATAATGGCAGAATTGGGGTTTGTTTTTCACCCCACAAACAATATAAAGGCTATGTGCACGTGATGCGGATTTGTTCCATTTTAAAGCAAAGTTAATCAATGACAATCCTGAAGTGTTGTGCACATGATCTGGAAATTTCCGTCAAATTTTCAGCGTTTTATTTTCCGCAGCATGTCAATTATTTTTGCGGATCTGCAGCGTTTTTCACCCATTGACTTCCATTGAGTCAGTCAAATCTGCTGCAAAAACGCAGGTGTAAAAAGGTAAGCGGATTTTCTGCAGATTTGCTGCCAAAACGCTGCGGAATTGTCAAAGGAAATGATTTCAGAAGGAGGAAGAGTGTGTGGGCGGAGAATATGTGTAAGCGGAGAATATGTGCATGTCTGTCTGTCTGTCTGCGGGTGTCTGTGTCTGCTGGTGGCTGCGGGTGTCTGCCTGCAAGTGTCTGTCTGCGGGTGTCTGTGTGTGTTTACCTAGGCGACGAACAGCCCATAGTGATTGTACTTAGGCGTCGTCTGATGGGACTGCTACTCCCATCCGGCTATGTCTGCTGTCAGACATGAGCCGATGATGGTAGATCAGACATGAGCCGATGATGGTAGAATAGTCTCATCATCCGGCGCCTGAGTTCAATTGTAAAAAAAAAATCAAAACATTGACATAATCACATACAATATACATACTCACCGAACACTTAATCCCCGACGCCCGCGTCTCCTGCAAGCAATCAAAAATAATAAACCAACATATACTCCCAGTACATTTAAGGCCGGGGTCACACTTGCAACTGCAACACGAGAAACTCGCACGAGTCTCTCGCCGTAATGCCCGGCACTCGGACCGAAGCGTTCAGCTGCATAGAAATACATGCAGCCACACACTCCGGTCCTGAGTGTCGGCGGCAGTGCCGGGTATTGAGGCGAGAGACTTGCGCGAGTTTCTCACATTGCAGTTGCAAGTGTGACCTCGGCCTAATACCGAGTGTCCCACATCGATGTCCCCCAGATGCCAGCGATACACTGACAGGAGGTAATCGCTCCCGCAGTGTATATCTGAGCCGCCGTGAGAGTTCACCAGAGTACATCAGCTGATCAGCTCTGGTGGTCTCACGTACAGCACTGCTGCATGGGAAAGTTCTCACACAGCAGTAGTGCAGTAAGTGAGAGCATCAGAGCTGATGAACTCCGGTGAACTCTCACGGCAGCGCAGTGATACACTATGGGAGCGATTGCCTCATGTCAGTGTATCGCCGGAGGCCAGGTAGAGCAGTCACATATCCCAATGTGTCTGTTCTACACATGAGATCGCCATGGAACACTCAGTATTAAATGGACTACGTCGTACAGGATAGTATTATATGTTGGTTGGTATATATTATATGTCTTATAGATGCCTCTCCATTACTAATCTGTGGGCTTGATGTCACCTGACAATGCAAAGGTGACATCAACCCCACAAATCTGAACCCCCACTTGCCACCGCTACAGGGAAAGTGGGAAGAGCGAGGCTAAATGCAAAAATTGGCACATCTATAAGATGTTCCATTTCTGTTGGGGCTGAGAGCTGATGGTTTTAGCCTGGGGGAGTGCCAATATACATGGCCCCTTCGCAGGCTATTAATATCAGCCAGCAGCTGTCTGCATAGCCTTTGCTGGTTCGATTTTACAGGGGGACCCCATGTCAATTTTTTTCTTGGATTCCTCTGTAAACTAGCCAGTAAAAGCTAAGCAAACATCTGTGAGCTGAGATTAACAGCCTGGGAACCTTCATCGCTATGGGCTCCTTCCCAGAAATATAACATCAGCCCTCAGCCATCGGCTTTCAGTCTGCTGAATATGAAAATTATGTGGGAGCCCACGCAACTTTTCTTTTTAACATTTTTTGAAAAATAAACAGATATTGCGTTTCACGCAGATTTCAGACAGTTGCTGTTTTGCTACTGCATATGTAGGTTAATTATGTTATTGCTCCTACATAGGTAGGGTGTGTGTGTGTGTCTTTATTTAACTCTTTATGTACCGTTTTATTAATGAGGGTATCTGACTGACACCTGTTCTATACTAAGCCTCAGGCTTGGTATTACACACATATACACTGCTCAAAACAATAAAGGGAACACTAAAATACCACATCCTAGATATCACTGAAAGAAATATTCCAGTTGTAAATCTTTATTCATTACATAGTGGAATGTGTTGAGAACAATAAAACATAAAAATAACATAGTAACATACTATTTAAGGTTGAAGGGAGACTTTAAGTCCATCTAGTTCAACCCATATCCTATCCTAACCTGCCCTAACATGTTGATCCAGAGGAAGGCAAAAAAAACCCATGCAGCAAACAATAAACTCCACATTGGGGAAAAAAATTCCTTCCCGACTCCACATACTGCAATCAGACTAGTTCCCTGGATCAACTCCCTATCAAGGAATCTAGTATATATACCCTGTAATATTATAGTTTTCAAGAAAGGCATCCAGTCCCTTCTTAAATTTTAGAAGGGAACAACTCATTACAACATTATACGGCAGAGAGTTCCACAGTCTCACTGCTCTTACAGTAAAGAATCTGCATCTGTGATTATGACTAAACCTTCTTTCCTCCAGACATAGAGGATGCACCCTTGTCCCCGTCACAGACTTAAGAGTAAAAAGATCACTAGAAAGGTCTCTGTACTGTCCCGTCATATATTTATACATTGTAATAAGATCACTAATAACCTGTCTTGGTATTGCAGACCCCCCAGTTCTCTAATAACCTTGGTCGCTCTTCTCTGTATCCGCTCCAGTTCAGCTATGTCTTTCTTATACACCGGAGACCAGAACTGTACACAGTATTCTAAGTGTGGTCGCACTAGTGACTTGTATTGGGGTAAAATTATGTTCTCCTCATGAGCATCTATGCCTCTTTTAATGCATCCCATTATTTTATTTGCCTTTGCAGCAGCTGCCTGATACTGGCCACTAAATGTGAGTTTGTCATCCACCCATACACCCAGGTCTTTTTCAGTGACAGTTTTGCCCAGTGTTTTACAATTAAGCACATAATTATACATCTTATTTCTTCTACCCAAGTGCATGACCTTACACTTATCCCCATTAAAGCTCATTTGCCATTTATCAGCCCAAGCTTCTAGTTTACATAAATCTTCCTGTAATATTAAATTGTCCTCCTCTGTATTTATTACTCTGCAGAGTTTAGTGTCACCTGCAAATATTGAAATACTACTCTGTATGCCCCCTACAAGGACATTAATAAATATGTTAAATAGAAGCGGCCCCAATACTGACCCCTGTGGTACCCCACTGCTAACCGTGACCCAATCCGAGTGTGCTCCATTAATAACCACCCTTTGTTTCCTATCCATGAGCCAGTTCTTAACCCACTTACACATATTTTCCCCTATCCCCATTGTTCTCATTTTATGTATCAACCTTTTGTGTGGCACTGTATCAAAAGCTTTTGAGAAGTCCATGTACACCACGTCCACTGCGTTTCCTTGGTCCAGTCCGGAACTTACCTCTTCATAAAAGCTTATCAGATTAGTCTGACAGGAACAGTCCCTCGTAAACCCATGTTGATATTGATTCATGAGGTTATTCTTCTTCAGACACTCCAGTATAGTATCTCTTAGAAAACCCTCCAGGATTTTACTCAGTAGAGGTTAAGCTCACTGCACTGCCTGTCAGATCACTGTTCTGACACAGTGCTCTGCAAACTGTCAGATCAGTGATCAGACACTATATAGTGATGTCCCACCTGGGACAATGTAAAAAAGTATAAAAAAAAAAACATGTGTAAAAATAAATTAAAAAAAAATACTAAATAAAGAAAAAAAATATTTCCCAATAAACTAATTTCTTTATGTAAATAAAAAAACAAAACAATAAAAGTACACATATGTAGTATCGCCGCGTCCGTAACAATTCACCCTATAAAACTGTCCCACTAGTTAACCCCTTTAGTGAACCCCTTAAAAAAAGGCAAAAAAACAATGCTTTATCATCATACCGCTGAACAAAAAGTGGAATAACACGTGATCAAAAAGATGGAAATAAATAAAGATGATACCTTTGAAATCGTCATCTTGTCCAGCAAAAAACGAGCCACAATACAGCGTCATCTGCGAAAAAATAAAAAAGTTATAGCTTACAGAATAAAGCAATGCAAAAATAATTATTTTTATATAAAATTGTTTTTATTGTATAAAAGCAGCCAAAACATAAAAAAATGATATAAATGATGTATCGCTGTAATCGTACTAGCCTGAAGAATAAAACTGCTTTATCAATTTTACCACACGCGGAACGGTATAAACGCCCCCCCGAAAAGAAATTCATGAATTGCTGGTTTTTGTTCATTCTGCCTCCCAAAAATCGTAATAAAAAGCGATCAAAAAATGTCATGTCCCCGAAAATAGCACCAATAAAAACGACAACTCGTCTCGCAAAAATAAGACCTCACATGACTCTGTGGGCCAAAATATCGAAACATTATAGCTCTCAAAATGTGGTGATGCTAAAACTAATTTTTGCACTAAAAAGTGCGTCTTTTAGCGTGTGACAGCGGCCAATCTTAAAAACCTGCTATAAATAGTAAATCAAACCCCCCTTTATCCCCTGCTTAGTTAGTGAAAAATAATAAAATTTTAAAAAATGTAATTATTTCTATTTTCCCATTAGGGTTAGTGTTACGGTTGGGATTGGGGTTAGGGCTAGGGTAGGGATTAGGGTTAGGGGTGTGTTTGGGTTAGGGTTGGAGTTAGAATTGGGTCGGTTTCCACTGTTTAGGCACATCAGGGGCTCTCCAAATGCAACATGGCGTCCTATCTCAATTCCAGCCAATTTTGCGTTGAAAAAGTCAAACGGCGCTCCTTCCCTTCCGTGCTCTGCCGTGCGTCGAAACAGTGGTTCCCCCACATATGGGTATCAGTGTACTCAGGACAAATAGCACAATAACTTTTGGTGTTCAATTTCTCCTGTTACCCTTGGGAAAATAAAAAAATTGGACCTGAAATAATTTTTTTGTGAAAAAAAGTTATATGTTCTTTTTTTTTTTAAACATTCCAAAAATTCCTGTGAAGCACCTGAAGGGTTAATAAAATTCTTGAATGTGGTTTTGAGCACCTTGAGTGGTGCAGTTTTTAGAATGGTATGGCTTTTGGGTATTTTCTATCATACAGACCCCTCAAAGTAACTTCAAATGTGATGTGGTCCCCCCAAAAAAAATGATGATGGAAAAATGAGAAATCGCTGGTTAACTTTTAACCCTTATAACTTCGTAACAAAAAAATTTTGTTTCCAAAATTGTGCTGATGTAAAATAGACATGTGGGAAATGTTACTTATTAAGTATTTTGTGTGCCATTTCTGTGTGATTTAAGGGCATGAAAATTCAAAGTTGAAAAATTGCGAAATTTTCAAAATTTTCGCCAAATTTCCATTTTTTTCACAAATAAACGTAAGTTATATCAAAAAAAATTTTCCACTGTCATGAAGTACAATATGTCACGAGAAAACATTGTCAGAATCACCAGGATCCATGGAAGCGTTCCAGAGTTACTACCTCATGAAGGGACAGTGGTCAGAATTGGAGAAATTGGTCTGATCATTAATGTGTAAACCACCCTTGGGGGTAAAGAGGTTAAGGGGGCCAACACTATCATTTTTTAGTTTCTTATTATTTATGTAGCTAAAGAATATTTTGGGATTATTTTTACTTTCTCTGGCAATGAGTCTCTATGTCTCAATCTTTGCTGCCTTGATTTGCTTTTTACAGAATTTATTCAGTCTTCTGTATTTATTTAATGCCTCATCACTACCTACTTGCTTTAATTATTTAAACGCTTTCTTTTTGTCACTTATTGCGCCCCTTACAGCTCTATTTAGCCATAGTTGTTTCCTCCTAATTCTAGCATGTTTATTCCCATAGGGTATATACTGTGCACAGGTCCTATTCAGGATGCTAATAAACGTCTCCCATTTTCCTTGTGTATTTTTATGTCTCAAGATATCGTCCCAGTTTATTGCACCAAGATCATCTCTCATCCGTTGGAAATTTGCCTTCCTGAAGTTTAGTGTCCTTGTAACCCCTCTACACATCTTATTAAAGGATACATGAAAACTTATTATT
The DNA here is from genome assembly GCA_033576555.1 of Oophaga sylvatica. Classification (NCBI taxonomy): domain Eukaryota; kingdom Metazoa; phylum Chordata; class Amphibia; order Anura; family Dendrobatidae; genus Oophaga; species Oophaga sylvatica. Next base: position 117,642,993 of record JARQOD010000001.1, on the reverse strand, counting down.
TTGTGATCACTATTACCCAAGTGACCCCCAACCGTTATATTTGATATGCGGTCTGGCCTGTTGGTTAATATTAGCATACCTAACAACTTTTGGAAAAGGAAAGAGGGATAAAGGCTGCGGCGCGCAGCGGCAAACTTTAGGCCACTCCCCTAACCACACACATTTCACTAGTCACACCTGTATCCACACCCCAACCACACCCATTTAGCACTGCTGATCACACTGTTTCATAAACAATAATTATGAACAGAAAAAAATAAATTTATTTACAAGTAATGAATTAAAGTATTAATGCAAACTTGATAATAATATTTCTTTAAAATTAGAATGTAAAAGCTGCACAGTACATAACAGATTCACTCAGATAAAATATCTTTAAAAATATTGAGCTTTTGGTTAATGGGAGGAATTTGAGAATAGTTGACTTATTGTTCTGCATATCTGCTGAATAAAGTGAGGCCCCCTGGGAGCCCTGAGGCACTGGCTGCTGGTGTCGCCCAGGAGAGGGTGTTGCAGGAGAGCCCAGGCCATAGGTGACAGCTGCTGTCCCCGCCCACTCCCTGCCACACAGCAATGAAGAGGACAAGCATGCAACCACGGCAGGAGGCAACCCGGGATGGTGTGTGTTACAAGCTGAGGCACTGGCACTGCCTGCAGGCCGCTCTCTGGATGACAGCAGGCCCGCTGTCTGCAGGATCGAGGCATGAGCAGGACATGGCAGAGAGAGCTTGGCCAGATGTGTGCCAAATCAGGACTAACCTCCCTGGCGCTCTTCCCTCTACCCCGCCTTCTGTCACCCAGCTAGCTGCCTTACTGTCCTGCAGCTCCATACCACCATCTTCCCCCTTATCTATCCCATTGAGCGTCTGCTCAGTGAGCAGCAGACTCCTTTCAATATTGTCTATGGATCTCAGTGTTGCCAGCTGCACATTTAGATCCAGTAACTGGGCTTCCAAATGCACAACATGCTCACATCTCGCACAGCAGTATGCACCCTCGACCGGCTGTTCAAGGATTGCATACATGTGGCAAGATGTACACTGGATGGCATTGTCAATAATGGAGCACATTTCCTAATGAGGATTGCACCACACAGAAAAGTTAATTAAAGAGAAATAGAGAATAATAATAAAATATTACAACAATTCAGCAATTCCTCCCTTGTAAACTCCCTGAATTCAAAGTCACTGAATCAAAAGTCACACACTTACCACCGTTCGCACTTACACTCCGGTCACATTCAGCTTGCTCACACTCACTAAGAAAGAAGTTTTATAGAGTTTGTTTTTTTTCCTTCAGCAGCAAACCCTGCAGTTCAATGTACCTCCAAGGTGATCAATGTAAATCAAAATTAATATCCAATGAATGTTTGGATTTGGAATGATACTAAAATCTAAGTGGAAAATCAAATGACAGTCTGATCCAACTTCAGTGGAAATGCCTCAAGACAAGGAAATGATGCTCAGTAGCGTGTGTGGCCACCACGTGCCTGTATGACCTCCTTACAACGCCTGGGCATGCTCCTGATGAGGCGGCGGATGTTCTCCTGAGGGATCCTGTATCCTCAGACCTGTATTAAAGCAACATTCAACTGCTGGACAGTCTGTGGTGCAACGTGGTGTTGGTGGATGGACTGAGACGTGATGTCCCAGATGTGCTCGATGGGATTCAGGTCTAGGAAATGGTTAATACAGTCCATAGCATTAATGCCTTCATCATGCAGGAACTGCTGACACACTTCAGCCATATGAGTCCTAACATTGTCATGCATCAGAAAGAACACAGGGCCCACTGTACTTGCATATGGTCTCACGTTGGGTCTGAGGATCTCATCCCGGTACCTAATGGCAGTCAGGGTACCCATGAATAGTAAAGGGAGGGCTGTGCGGCCTTCTAAAGAAATGCCTCCCCACATCATTACTGACCCACTGCCAAACCGGTCTTGCTGGAGGATGTTACAGGAAGCAGAACGGTCTCCACGGCGTCTCCAGACTCTTATTAGGTCTGTCACATGTGCTCAGTGTGAACCTGCTGTCATCCATGAAAAGTACAGGATGCCAATATCGAATCTGCCAATCACCCTACACAGTGATGAGCTGTAAGCTCAACACCATCTTGTGGATGTCGGTCCCTCATGGAGTCCATTTCTGAGAGGATGAGCAGACACATGGATGTTAGTGGCCTGCTGGAGGTCATTTTGCAGGGCTCTGGCACTGCTCCTCAATGCACAAAGGAGGTGGTAGTGGTCCTGCTGCTGGGTTGTTGCCCTTCTACGGCCCCCTCCACATCTCCTGGTGTACTGGTCTGTCTCCTGATATCTGCTCCATGCTCTGGACACTTTGCTGACAGACACAAATGCCCTTCTTGCCATAGCTTGCTTTGATGTGCCATCCTGGATTAGCTGCACTACCTGAGCAACTTCTGTGGGTTGTAGATACAGCCTCATACTTTTATGCTGTACCTCTAGGGGTGAGAGCAATGACAAAATGAAAAAATGACCAAAGCAACAGCCAAAAATGATTAGAACAGAGAAATGGTCTGTGGTCACCACTTGCAGAACCACTTCTTTATAGGGGTTGTCTTGCTAATTGCCTATCATTTCTACCTGTTGTCTGTTCCATTTGCACAACAGCAGGAGAAATGAATTCACAATCGGTCTTGCTTCATAACTGGAAAGGTTGATTTCATAGAAGTGTGATTGACTTGGAATTATGTTGTGTTGTTTACATGTCCCCCTTTTTTTTTGAGCAGTGTAAATATATATATAATATATATATATATATATATATATATATATATTCACTCACATTTATTTTGTGTGTGTGCAAACATTATAAATTTGAACATGGTACGTAATGATATTATGGTCTTCAATTGAGAATGAAAAAGAAGAGGTTGAACAAGGAAATGACATCGCAATTATTTTTTTAGTTTTTTAATAATATATCTTTATTTAGCGCTATGGATTTACAAAAACTCATAAACTCTGCATTAAAAACATGCAAAATTTCCACTGCGTTTGGCTATGTGCACACGATGCAGATTTGTTGTGGATCCGCAGCGTTTTTTTCTGAGTCGAATTGCACCAAATCCGCAAAGGATTCCAAAAGCAAGGTTAATCAATGACAATCCTAAAATTATTGAGCACATGATGCAGAAATTCCCATCCTGATTCGCAGCGTTCTATTTTCCGCAGCATGTCAATTATTTTTGCGGATCTGCAGCGCTTTTCACCCACTGACTTCCATTGAGTCATTCAAATCTGCAACAAAAACGCAGGTGTAAAAAGGTAATAATACTAATTTTATTTCTATAGCGCCAACATATTCCGCAGCACTTTACATTATAGAGGGGACTTGTACAGTCAATAGACATTACAGCATAACAATAAACACATAGATCAAAACAGATACCAAGAGGAATGAGGGCCCTGCTCGCCAGCTTACAATCTATGAGGAAAAAGGGGAGACACGGAAGGAGGATGGTAACAATTGCTTTCATTGTTCGGACCAGCCATAGTGTAAGAATCGGGTGTTCATGTAATTCTGCATGAACCAGTTAACAGCCAATGTATGTAACAGTACAGACACAGAGGACTATTAAATGCATAAAGCGGGTGAGAACATAATATGAGGTACCTGATTATGGTAAAAAATTTTGAATGGGCCAACAGGGATAGTTAGGTTAATGCGTTGAGGCTGTAGGCCAGTCTGAACAAATGTGTTTTTAGGGCACGTTTAAAACTGTGGGGATTGGGGATTAATCGTATTAACCTGGGTAGTGCATTCCAAAGAATTGGCACAGCACGTGAAAAGTCTTGGAGACGGGAGTGGGAGGTTCTGATTATTGAGGATGTTAACCTCAGGTCATTAGCAGAACGGAGGGCACGGGTAGGATGGTAGACTGAGACGAGGGAGGAGATGTAGGGTGGTGCTGAGCCATGGAGTGCTTTGTGGGTGAGGGTAGTAAGTTTGTACTGGATTCTGTAGTGGATGGGTAACCAGTGTAATGACTGGCACAAGGTAGAGGCATCGGTATAACGATTGGTGAGGAATATGATCCTGGAGGCAGCATTCAAGACAGACTGGAGAAGGGAGTTTGGTAAGCGGCTTTCCTGCGGATTTGGTGCAAAAAACGCAGCGGATTTGCAAAAGAAAATGATATCAGAAGGAGGAAGAGTGTGCGGGCGGAGAATCTAGAATAGAGCCTATCTTGGTTGAAGCACATCAACAATGGAGGTTAGACTTGAAAATGACAATTTTGTTTTTTTCTTACATCAATATAACTTTATTGAGCTAACAAATCCGCATCAAAACCACATAAATCCACACAAAAAAATGCGTGGAAATTACACTGCGTTTTCTGCCAAGAGCTGCAGAAACCGCGCAGAAATTTCTGCAAGCAAATTCGCACCGTGTGCACACAGCCTAGCCGTCCTACAACACTGCGCCTAAACAATACAAAAGCTAGGTCTCTTAGAAGAGGAAAATGATATCGCAAAAGGCTGGTTTCACACTTGTGGATGAGGTGCAGCAGAGGGCTGCGTACGTCCTCCGTGAAGCTCCGCCCACCGCCTGTGAAGCTCCGCCTATGTCTGCATGCGGCCTGAGTACCTATATTTAACATGGGTACGCAGGGCCATGCGGATGTATGGGAATGCCTCCGCATCGTTTTGACAGTGCGGAGACCTGCGCAGAACGCAACATGTTGCATTTTGTTGCAGTCGCCGCACCGTCACAACGACGCATGCGGAGGCATTCCCATACATCCGCATGGCCCTGCGTACCCATGTTAAAAATAGGTACGTACAGCAGTGCTGCATGGGAAAGTTCTCACACAGCAGTAGTGCAGTAAGTGAGAGCATCGGAGCTGATGAACTCCGGTGAACTCTCACGGCAGCGCAGTGATACACTATGGGAGCGATTGCCTCATGTCAGTGTATCGCCGGAGGCCAGGTAGAGCAGTCACATATCCCAATGTGTCTGTTCTACACATGAGATCGCCATGGAACACTCAGTATTAAATGGACTACGTCGGACAGGATAGTATTATATGTTGGTTGGATATATTATATGTCTTATAGATGCCTCTCCATTACTAACCTGTGGGCTTGATGTCACCTGACAATACAAAGGTGACATCAACCCCACAAATATGAACCCCAATTGCCACCGCTACAGGGAAAGTGGGAAGAGCGAGGCTAAATGCAAAAATTGGCACATCTATAAGATGTTCCATTTCTGTTGGGGCTGAGAGATGATGGTTTTAGCCTGGGGGAGTGCCAATATACATGGCCCCTTCCCAGGCTATTAATATCAGCCATCAGCTGTCTGCATAGCCTTTGCTGGTTCGATTTTACAGGGGGACCCCATGTCAATTTTTTTCTTGGATTCCTCTGTAAACTAGCCAGTAAAAGCTAAGCAAACATCTGTGACCTGAGATTAACAGCCTGGGAACCTTCATCGCTATGGGCTCCTTCCCAGAAATATAACATCAGCCCTCAGCCATCGGCTTTCAGTCTGCTGAATATGAAAATTATGTGGGAGCTCACGCAACTTTTCTTTTTAACATTTTTTGAAAAATAAACAGATATTGCGTTTCACGCAGATTTCAGACAGTTGCTGTTTTGCTACTGCATATGTAGGTTAATTATGTTATTGCTCCTACATAGGTAGGGTGTGTGTGTGTGTGTGTGTGTCTTTATTTAACTCTTTATGTACCGTTTTATTAATAAGGGTATCTGACTGACACCTGTTCAATACTAAGCCTCAGGCTTGGTATTACACACATATACACTGCTCAAAACAATAAAGGGAACACTAAAATACCACATCCTAGATATCACTGAAAGAAATATTCCAGTTGTAAATCTTTATTCATTACATAGTGGAATGTGTTGAGAACAATAAAACATAAAAATAACATAGTAACATAGTATTTAAGGTTGAAGGGAGACTTTAAGTCCATCTAGTTCAACCCATATCCTATCCTAACCTGCCCTAACATGTTGATCCAGAGGAAGGCAAAAAAAAACCATGCAGCAAACAATAAACTCCACATTGGGGAAAAAAATTCCTTCCCGACTCCACATACTGCAATCAGACTAGTTCCCTGGATCAACTCCCTATCAAGGAATCTAGTATATATACCCTGAAATATTATAGTTTTCAAGAAAGGCATCCAGTCCCTTCTTAAATTTTAGTAGGGAACAACTCATTACAACATTATACGGCAGAGAGTTCTATAGTCTCACTGCTCTTACAGTAAAGAATCTGCATCTGTGATTATGACTAAACCTTCTTTCCTCCAGACATAGAGGATGCCCCCTTGTCCCCGTCACAGACTTAAGAGTAAAAAGATCACTAGAAAGGTCTCTGTACTGTCCCGTCATATATTTATACATTGTAATAAGATCACTAATAACCTGTCTTGGTATTGCAGACCCCCCAGTTCTCTAATAACCTTGGTCGCTCTTCTCTGTATCCGCTCCAGTTCAGCTATGTCTTTCTTATACACCGGAGACCAGAACTGTACACAGTATTCTAAGTGTGGTCGCACTAGTGACTTGTATTGGGGTAAAATTATGTTCTCCTCATGAGCATCTATGCCTCTTTTAATGCATCCCATTATTTTATTTGCCTTTGCAGCAGCTGCCTGATACTGGCCACTAAATGTGAGTTTGTCATCCACCCATACACCCAGGTCTTTTTCAGTGACAGTTTTGCCCAGTGTTTTACAATTAAGCACATAATTATACATCTTATTTCTTCTACCAAAGTGCATGACCTTACACTTATCCCCATTAAAGCTCATTTGCCATTTATCAGCCCAACCTTCTAGTTTACATAAATCTTCCTGTAATATTAAATTGTCCTCCTCTGTATTTATTACCCTGCAGAGTTTAGTGTCACCTGCAAATATTGAAATACTACTCTGTATGCCCCCTACAAGGACATTAATAAATATGTTAAATAGAAGCGGCCCCAATACTGACCCCTGTGGTACCCCACTGCTAACCGTGACCCAATCCGAGTGTGCTCCATTAATAACCACCCTTTGTTTCCTATCCATGAGCCAGTTCTTAACCCACTTACACATATTTTCCCCTATCCCCATTGTTCTCATTTTATGTATCAACCTTTTGTGTGGCACTGTATCAAAAGCTTTTGAGAAGTCCATGTACACCACGTCCACTGCGTTTCCTTGGTCCAGTCCGGAACTTACCTCTTCATAAAAGCTTATCAGATTAGTCTGACAGGAACAGTCCCTCGTAAACCCATGTTGATATTGATTCATGAGGTTATTCTTCTTCAGACACTCCAGTATAGTATCTCTTAGAAAACCCTCCAGGATTTTACTCAGTAGAGGTTAAGCTCACTGCACTGCCTGTCAGATCACTGTTCTGACACAGTGCTCTGCAAACTGTCAGATCAGTGATCAGACACTATAAAGTGATGTCCCACCTGGGACAATGTAAAAAAGTATAAAAAAAAATAAACATGTGTAAAAATAAATAAATAAAAAATACTAAATAAAGAAAAAAATATTTCCCAATAAACTAATTTCTTTATGTAAATAAAAAAACAAAACAATAAAAGTACACATATGTAGTATCGCCGCGTCCGTAACAATTCACCCTATAAAACTGTCCCACTAGTTAACCCTTTAGTGAACCCCTTAAAAAAAGGCAAAAAAACAATGCTTTATCATCATACCGCTGAACAAAAAGTGGAATAACACGTGATCAAAAAGATGGAAATAAATAAAGATGATACCTTTGAAATCGTCATCTTGTCCAGCAAAAAACGAGCCACAATACAGCGTCATCTGCGAAAAAATAAAAAAGTTATAGCTTACAGAATAAAGCAATGCAAAAATAATTATTTTTATATAAAATTGTTTTTATTGTATAAAAGCGCCAAAACATAAAAAAATGATATAAATGATGTATCGCTGTAATCGTACTAGCCTGAAGAATAAAACTGCTTTATCAATTTTACCACACGCGGAACGGTATAAAGCCCCCCCCCCCCGAAAAGAAATTCATGAATTGCTGGTTTTTGTTCATTCTGCCTCCCAAAAATCGTAATAAAAAGCGATCAAAAAATGTCATGTCCCCGAAAATAGCACCACTAAAAACGACAACTCGTCCCGCAAAAATAAGACCTCACATGACTCTGTGAGCCAAAATATGGAAAAATTATAGCTCTCAAAATGTGGTGATGCTAAAACTAATTTTTGCACTAAAAAGTGCGTCTTTTAGCGTGTGACAGCGGTCAATCTTAAAAACTCGCTATAAATAGTAAATCAAACCCCCCTTTATCCCCTGCTTAGTTAGTGAAAAATAATAAAATTTTAAAAAATGTAATTATTTCCATTTTCCCATTAGGGTTAGTGTTACGGTTGGGATTGGGGTTAGGGCTAGGGTAGGGATTAGGGGTGTGTTGGGGTTAGGGTTGGAGTTACAATTGGGGGGGTTTCCACTGTTTAGGCACATCAGGGGCTCTCCAAATGCAACATGGCGTCCTATCTCAATTCCAGCCAATTTTGCGTTGAAAAAGTCAAACGGCGCTCCTTTCCTTCCGTGCTCTGCCGTGCTTCGAAACAGTGGTTCCCCCCACATATGGGGTATCAGTGTACTCAGGACAAATAGCACAATAACTTTTGGTGTTCAATTTCTCCTGTTACCCTTGGGAAAATAAAAAAATTGGACCTGAAATAATTTTTTTGTGAAAAAAAGTTATATGTTCTTTTTTTTTTTAAACATTCCAAAAATTCCTGTGAAGCACCTGAAGGGTTAATAAAATTCTTGAATGTGGTTTTGAGCACCTTGAGCGGTGCAGTTTTTAGAATGGTATGGCTTTTGGGTATTTTCTATCATACAGACCCCTCAAAGTAACTTCAAATGTGATGTGGTCCCCCCAAAAAAATGGTGATGGAAAAATGAGAAATCGCTGGTTAACTTTTAACCCTTATAACTTCGTAACAAAAAAATTTTGTTTCCAAAATTGTGCTGATGTAAAGTAGACATGTGGGAAATGTTACTTATTAAGTATTTTGTGTGCCATTTCTGTGTGATTTAAGGGCATGAAAATTCAAAGTTGAAAAATTGCGAAATTTTCAAAATTTTCGCCAAATTTCCATTTTTTTCACAAATAAACGTAAGTTATATCAAAGAAATTTTACCACTGTCATGAAGTACAATATGTCACGAGAAAACATTGTCAGAATCACCAGGATCCATGGAAGCATTCCAGAGTTACTACCTCATGAAGGGACAGTGGTCAGAATTGGAGAAATTGGTCTGATCATTAATGTGTAAACCACCCTTGGGGGTAAAGAGGTTAAGGGGGCCAACACTATTATTTTTAGTTTCTTATTATTTATGTAGCTAAAGAATATTTTGGGATTATTTTTACTTTCTCTGGCAATGAGTCTCTCTGTCTCAATTTTTGCTGTCTTGATTTGCTTTTTACAGAATTTATTCAGTCTTCTGTATTTATTTAATGCCTCATCACTACTGTAAGCTTTTCAGGGGATATAGCTCTGGGATCGCCGTCTCGGGCAGACGGAGTGGCATAGAAACAGTTCATTAGACAGCAGTTCTGGTGTAAACTGGCCGCAACCAGCTTTATTAAAGTCCACAGCAAACAATAGGTGATAAAAATAACTCATAAACAGAAATCCTAAGCCTCTCGGCTACTCACTTCACATAGATAGAATTCCCTCTCTATCAGGGACCAGACTCTAACAGCCTGGGCCAAAACAACACATATGTTCAGCAGTTACCAGCATGGAGGTTCGCAGAGACTCCTCCTTGTGTCTGAAGGCACATCCAGCGTCCAGACTTGAGAGAGCTCCCCTCCTATTCAGTAGTTACCAGCATGGAGTGTCGCAGAGACTCCTCTTGTGTCCGGGGCACCTCAAGCACCCAGACTGAGAGAGCTCACCTCCCGGAGTCTCCTTCTGTGCCTGGACTCCTGTCCAGACTAAGCGAGCTCCCTGTCTGTGTTCTCAGACACCTACTTCTGGCTTCCTAATTAACACCTGAGTGACTTCAGGTTTGAACTGCAAGCATGTACTGAATGGATGGTGTAATGACCTTTCTCCACCACTAGTTTTACAAAGGCATACATTTCCCTTATACCAGTCAGCAAAGTACCTAGGTGAAATGTACACCCCATTCAACACATATGCTTTCACTGTCTCACACTACCTACTTGCTTTAATTATTTAAACGCTTTTCTTTTGTCACTTATTGCGCCCTTACAACTCTATTTAGCCATAGTGGTTTCCTCCTAATTCTAGCATGTTTATTCCCATAGGGTATATACTGTGCACAGGTCCTATTCAGGATGCTAATAAACGTCTCCCATTTTCCTTGTGTATTTTTATGTCTCAAGATATCGTACCAGTTTATTGCACCAAGATCATCTCTCATCCGTTGGAAATTTGCCTTCCTGAAGTTTAGTGTCCTTTAACCCCTCTACACATCTTATTAAAGGATACATGAAAACTTATTATTTTGTGATCACTATTACCCAAGTGACCCCCAACCGTTATATTTGATATGCGGTCTGGCCTGTTGGTTAATATTAGCATACCTCCCAACTTTCTACCTCTCGCAGATAGGTCACACGGTACGCCACCAGCATGCGCACATATTCCAGACTTTCTTCCGTTCCTATAGCGTAGAATGACACCATGCCGTCTTCATCTGGTATCCAGTCCCGACGATCACGTGGACTGCTTACTTTCACCGCACCAGACCTCTTCACCATCATCTGCATGGCTCGGCCATTTCTCCCAATCAGCTTTCTCACCAGAACATGAGGCACCCGGATAACCTTTTCCCGCAGACTGTGAGCTTTTCTCATAAGCTTCAGTTGTCTAACGGTTTGTTCTGTCTTCAACCGGAGAAACCGCTTTGTGCGAATACATCGCCAGTGCATGTCACTTAGGATTGCCACCCTCTTCACTGTAACTTCGGTCGTGGACAAGACCACCAGCTGTTTAGCTCCTGAGGTCGAGTACACCTTACAGGCTCCCACGGCCTTCTTAAACGCTTCGTGCACAGACTCACGGGTGCATTCTTCTCTCAAGTCCTCGGGTACATCTACGAGGCACTTGTACCGACACGTTTCGGTCTCACCCGTGGTTTCCAGACGAGCAACCAGCTCAGGGTTCAGGGACAACTGACTTCCAGCTTCTTCCCCCTTTACGCTTCTTCTGAGCTGACTCACAGCTACAAATTTGCGAATTTCCATCCTGACCACTTCCATTTCACATTTATCTTCTGTTACCACACTCTTAGCTCTCCTCAGGTCTATCTTTTCCTGGCAAAAGGGAGCGAGTGCAATGTGTTTGCCCTTTTCTTTCTCCAAGGAGGCCTTGTTCACCGAGTGACACTTAATCAGGCGACTTTTAAGCCCGAGAACTTCTTCCTCTAGTTCTGCCATTCGCCTCTCAGCTGCCCGTCTCTGAAGCTTCTCTTGCGTCCACTGGGCTTGTAACCACTCCCTGAGCTCCTTGATCTCGGCTCCGACATCCACCGAATCATCCGAACTCACATCACTCGAGGAAGTATCTGCTTTACACCTCCCATCTCCAGTGGCCAACTCCTGGCCCTGGTCTGTAGCTTCTCTGATGGACTCCTCCATCTTTTCCCGCTCAGCTTCCATTTGGCTGAGCTTTTCCTTAAGGCACATCTCCGCCTTCTGGAGAGTATCACAGGACATCTGTAGCTCCTTCACCTGAGCTTCCAGACCTAGGGTCTTTCTGCGCAGATCACCATTTTCATCACGGGTGTCCTGCAGAGTGGTCTCAACCACCTGGCGCATTTGCTCTGCATCCATCTTATCCTCTTCTAGTTTTTCTTTGACCCTGAGGAGATCCACATAATCTCTCTTAATCTGTTGCAGTTCCCTACTGCGTTCAGCACACTCCTTCTTGGAGTCACACAGCTCCTGGTTGAGCTGTTCGCGCAGTCGTTCTAGGATTTGTTCACTTCCAGAAACTCCATCCTGCAGCGCCTCCTTCTCACGCTTCAACTGCAAAACCTCTTCCTTGATTTTGCGGCGGTCCTCTTTAATGGCGTGGAACATCTCCTTCCACAGGGTAACTTCCTCGTTGCTTCCTTCTAGATCCCGCTGGTCTGAGGACAGGTCCTCCAGGTTTTCACATAATTGCAGCATGTCACTCTGATACTGCAGCCGAATAGGTTCCAGCTCTTGGCCATGACTGGCCCCCTCCTCTTCTACCTCTAAAGGAGAATCCACACTTGAAGCATAGGCAGACAGTACTACATTCTCTTCATTTTCATTTTCAGCGAGTACTACCGGAACAACCTTTTTGTGACCCTTGCGCCGTCGACGACGAGAGGGGGACTCTCTTCCCTCGTCTAGCCTCTCCTGACTGACCTCACTTTTTACTTTCATAGTGTCCCAGTCAGCTACGGGGTCTGTGTCACTCTCCATGGTGTTGTGGACTAACAGGTCACCTCCCACTTTGACGTCACCCCCTTCTACTGGAGCTACCCCGTTATCAACGGTCACATTGTCATTTTTAGGAGGTACCAACCCACCACCAGTAACAATTTTCAGTTTTCCACACTCTACACTCTTGTGAAAATCCGCCCCTTTTTTAGACTCCGCCCCCTTTTAACAACCACACCGGCAGGGTAATTTTTACACAAAAAATCAGCAGTAGTCTTAGGACTCAGTTCACAACATCTCTTACCACCTCCCCGGGCGGTCTGTGACAACACTGGCACCCCCGGAGAGTCCATAGAATGGTCCACTGCCGCCATTCCATACGGTGCCCACAGCTCCTGCAACATGTCCAGTCTCATGTCCAGTAGACATTTCTCAAATATGCGGTCCGACTCGTCAGACCCATTCGTTGCTCCGTTCACAGCCATCGCGGTGCACTGCTCACACCAGAACTTCACCGCTTTCCCTTGAAAAATTTTCGTGGCCCCGCCGAGCCACAGCAAAACTGGATTTGAGTGCGATGACAATTTTCGCAACCCCGCCGAGTTGCAGCCAAAAACCGGATTTGAGTGCGACGACAATCTTCGCAACCTCGCCGAGTTGCAGCCAGATGCTTTAACCTTCGTGACCCCCACCAAGTCACAGCAAGATGCCTTCGTGACCCCATTGAGTCACAGCAAGATGCTTATATCCACACACTCGTCGTCCATGCTGTCAGACTTATCTGTCTCAACAACGGCAGTCTTATGTTGCACCTTAACTTGCGCCATTTGTTTAATCAGCGCCTCCAGGCTGTCATCCACGCTGTCAGACTTCTCTGTCTCAACAACGGCAGTCTTCACTCAAGACATACACACTCCACAATCTTTTTCACAGAAAGTTCAGCTTTGCTGTGCAGACACTTTTTTATTTTTTTTTTTTTCTTTTGCAAACTCTATTAGGGCTACTGTCTCTTTAAGACTGCTCCAACAGACGTTTCTTTTGCTGCCACACTTTTTTTTTCTGTTGTTGCTTCAGCCACTGTGTTGCCCCAGCATTCTAGCACCAATTGTAAGCTTTTCAGGGGATTTAGCTCTGGGATCGCCGTCTCGGGCAGACGGAGTGGCATAGAAACAGTTCATTCAGACAGCAGTTCTGGTGTAAACTGGCCGCAACCAGCTTTATTAAAGTCCACAGCAAACAATAGGTGATAAAAATAACTCAAAAACAGAAATCCTAAGCCTCTCGGCTACTCACTTCACATAGATAGAATTCCCTCTCTATCAGGGACCAGACTCTAACAGCCTGGGCCAAAACAACACATATGTTCAGCAGTTACCAGCATGGAGGTTCGCAGAGACTCCTCCTTGTGTCTGAAGGCACATCCAGCGTCCAGACTTGAGAGAGCTCCCCTCCTATTCAGTAGTTACCACATGGAGTGTCGCAGAGACTCCTCTTGTGTCCCGGGGCACCTCGAGCACCCAGACTGAGAGAGCTCACCTCCCGGAGTCTCCTTCTGTGCCTGGACTCCTGTCCAGACTAAGCGAGCTCCCTGTCTGTGTTCTCAGACACATACTTCGGTTTCCCTTTAATTAACACCTGAGTGACTTCAGGTTTGAACTGCAAGCATGTACTGAATGATGGTGTAATGACCTTTCTCCACCACTAGTTTTACAAAGGCATACATTTCCCTTATACCAGTCAGCAAAGAACCTAGGTGAATGTACACCCCATTCAACCATATGCTTTCACTGTCTCACACTACCTATTTGTTTTAAATTATTATAAAACGCTTTCTTTTGTCACTTATTGGCCCCTTACAACTCTATTTAGCCATAGTGGTTTCCTCCTAATTCTAGCATGTTTATTCCATAGGTATATACTGTGCACAGGTCCTATTCAGGATGCTAATAAACGTCTCCCTTTTTTCCTTGTGTTTTTTTTATGTCTCAAGATATCGTACCAGTTTATTGCACCAAGATCATCTCTCATCCGTTGGAAATTTGCCTTCCTGAAGTTTAGTGTCCTTTAACCCCTCTAAAACATCTTATTAAAGGATACATGAAAACTTTTTAAATTTTGTGATCCTATTACCCAAGTGCCCCCCAACCGTTATATTTGATATGCGGTCTGGCCTGTTGGTTAATATTAGCATTCCCCCCCAACTTTTGGAAAAAGAAAGAGGGATAAAGGCTGCGGCGCGCAGCGGCAAACTTTTGGCCACTCCCTAACCACACACATTTCACTAGTCACACCTGTTAACCACAAACCCCCAAACCCCACCCATTAGCACTGCTGATCACACTGTTTTCATAAACAATAATTATGAACAGAAAAAAAAAATTTATTTACAATAATGAATTAAAGTATTAATGCAAATTTATAATAAATTTCTTTTAAAAAAAGAAAGTAAAAGCTTTCACAGTAAAATAACAGATTCACTCAATAAAAAATCTTAAAAATATTGAGCTTTGGTTAATGGGAGGAATTTGAGAATATTGACTTATTGTTCGCATATCTGCTGAATACATGAGGCCCCCTGGGAGCCCTGAGGCACTGGCTGCTGGTGTCGCCCAGGAGAGGGTGTTGCAGGAGGGGCCCCGGCCATAGGTGACAGCAGCTTGTCCCCCGCCCACTCCCTGCCACACAGCAATGAAGAGGACAAGCATGCAACCACGGGAGGAGGCAACCCGGGATGGTGTGTGTTACAAGCTGAGGCACTGGCACTGCCTGCAGGCCGCTCTCTGGATGACAGCAGGCCCGCTGTCTGCAGGGTCGGCATGAGCAGGACATTTTGCCAAATCAGGACTAACCTCCATGGCGCTCTTTTCCCTCTACCCCCGCCTTCTGTCACCCCGCAGCTGCCTTTCTGTCCTGCAGCTCCATACCACCCTCTTCCCCCTTATCTATCCCATTGAGCGTCTGCTCAGTGAGCATCAGACTCCTTTCAATTGTCCCTTTATCTCAGT